>VWZE01015464.1:5965-67448 GCA_013396675.1 Eubucco bourcierii | reverse complement strand
CCTTTGGTGCATGGGCACTCTGCAGGCAAAATGCTCATATCCTTTGTTGCATGGGCACTCTGCAGGCAAAATGCTCAGCTCCTTTGGTGCATGGGCACTCTGCAGGCAAAATGCTCAGCTCCTTTGGTGCATGGGCACTCTGTAGGCAAAATGCTCAGCTCCTTTGGTGCATGGGCACTCTGCAGGCAAAATGCTCAGCTCCTTTGGTGCATAGGTGCTCTGTAGGCAAAGTGCTCAGCTCCTTTAGTGCATGGGTAGTCTGCAGTCAAAGTGTTCAGCTCCTTTGGTGCATGGGCACTCTGCAGGCAAAATGCTCAGCTCTTTGGGTGCATGGGCACTCCATAGGAAAAGTGCTCAGTTCATTTGGGGCATGGGCACTCTGTAGGCAAAGTGCTCAGTTCATTTGGTGCACGGGGTCCTATGTCAAATCTACAGGCACCTGAAGATGCCCAGGATGCTTCAGGCAACTTCCTAAAGCTAGGTGGGTTGAGCAGAGCATGTGAAATCACTGTAAATTGGAAAAAGGTGTGTCAGAAACACCACGGTCCTTCCAACCATACTTAAAAAGGTGTGTCAGAAACACCATGGTCCTTCCAACCATACTTATAAGAGACATTTCAGCAACACAAATAAACAAATAAAAGAAATACCCATGCAATGTCTAGTATGTTCCCACCTGCATCAGTCCCAGTGTTAGAAATCTTGGCTGCACTTATAATACATGGAACATCATTGAGCAAAATACATTTCCTGTTCTCACAAAGCACTCCCATTTTTTTTCACTACCTTTCTTTCCCTTCTGTTAGGAATACTGCTGGTGGGAACAAGAATTTCTGTCAAGAATCTGTGCTGCGGAATCACAAGACATTGGGGGTTGCTAGGTGTGGGGGGATAGATGATGCGAGGAGGGACAAGCAGACACCAATTTGGTGTATCCAAGATCTCCCCTTTATTACAGAGAATTAGCACATATTTATACAGGAATAAACTGCCTGCTCACACACTATGCTGGTGACAGGCAGCTCTTCACAAGCTGTTCCCCCAATGATAAACACTTCTTCAATACGGTCACTGTCAGGCACCCTGTTTTGCTATGCTACATCCTTGTTTAACGTTCTACATAGCTACTTTCTTATCTTGAATGAATGCAACAAGCCTGGAATATCCAAATTACCAATAGCAATAGCAAAATGCTAGGGGGTTGTAGGGTGGTGGAGATTTTGTTTTCAAATAAAAGTCAGCAATAAATCTGATTTGCAGCAAGAAAAAATAGGCAAAGTATTCTACAACTCAAAATTCTCATTTACAATGTATATTTTTAAGAGCAGAAGAGAGGAAAGGATGATCTCTGAGAGTCCCTTCCAACCTGATCCATCCTATGATTCTATGAAGATGGGAAACAAAGAAATAGGCTTATGATAAAGAATTGCCACCAGCTCCTAGGGAGAAGAATTTCTCTCCAACCTGCTTTTGAAGAATCTCTTCAAAACCTTCCCATGGAGCAGAAGAGGACTTGTCAATAGATACTGAAAATGGAAAAAATATCACTTGTAATGACAAAGACATAAGAAGCCCAGAGTGAGGGAAGGGAAAAAAAAAATTAAAATTAAACAACAAAAAAAAAAAAGTACTATTACCATGAACTGTGCTATGTAAATAATGAAAACAGTGAAAATAAGGGGGGAAACAGGGAAAAACATAACTCTAAAACTCCCAGTGAATATGGGAAATTGACACTGACCTGACCCAGAATCATAGAATGGTAAGGTTGGAAGGGACCTCAAGGATCATCTAGTTCCAACCCCCTGCCATAGGCAGGGACACCTCCCACTAGTACAGCTCACTCAAGGCCTCCTCCAATCTAGCCTTGAACACCTCCAGGGAGGGAGCAGCCACAACCTCCCTGGGCAACCTGTGCCAGTGTCTCACCACCCTCACTGCAAAGATCTTCTTCCTAACATCCAGTTTCAATCTCCCCTCTGCCAGTTTAAACGCATTGCCCTTTGTCCTCTCATTGCAAGACCCTGTAATTAGTCCCTCCCCAGCCTTGCTGTAGGCCCCCTTCAGATACTGGAAGGCTACTATAAGGTCTCCTGGAAGCCTTCTCTTCTCCAGACTTCAGAGCCCCAACTCTAGTAGCCTGTCCTTATAGCGGTGAAAGGCTATGGAAACAAGACTCAGAATGAAAAATCAGCTGCACTGAATGCAAATCCAAAAGAGCTCTGCAAATATCTGTCACAGGAGGCAGATGGCTGTGAAACCCTTACTGTCAGGCTGCTAAATGAGAAATGGGACCCAAACGAAGTGCTCAGCACAAAATCCTAGCTCCAGCTGATGAGCCTCGCAACAAGCGACACATCCTTATGCCCCAATGATTCTTTCATAGCCCTGCTACAACACAACAGTGTCTTTGGAGTTAAAACCACTGCTTGTCATTTCAGCATCATCCTACAGCAAATCTCTCACATAACAGTGGATTATGTTCAGCCAATACCCCTCACAAAGCATGAAGCCATCATAATCCCTCCGGGCAAGAATTAGGACAGGCGTAGAATGGCCAGCCCAGCCAAATAGCTGCCACTGAAAAATCAGCAACAGAAAGAAGCCTGATGTGCTGCTTACAAGATCCCGTTTTGCCCTTTCATGATTTTTAGAGATCTTCTTACAAAGACCTAACCCAAAATGTCCTTCAGCTAACTGCTGATGGAAGCAGTGGGCCCTGCACTTTCTTCCTGCACAATCACAGACTCACAGAATGTCAGGGGTTGGAAGGGACCTTGAAAGATCATCCAATCCAACTCCCCCCTGCCAGAGGAGGATCACCTAGACTAGATCACACAGGAATGTATCCAAGGGGGTTCTGAATATTTCCAGAGAGGGAGAATACACACCTGCCCTGGACAGCCTATTCCAGGGTTCTCTTATCCTCACAGTGAAAAAATTCCTTCTCACATTTAAATGAAACTTTCTATGCCTCAGCTTCCACCCATTGCCCTTTGTCCTGTCATTGGGCATCACCCAGCACAGCCTGGCTCCAACCTCCTGCCTCCTGGTACTCACCCTTTTCATATTTATAAACATCAGTGAGGTTACCTCTCAGTCTCCTCTTCTTCAAGCAGCAGAACCTCAGCTCCCTCAGTCTCTCCTCATAAGAGAGATGTTCCATTACCTTAATCATCTTTGTGGCTCTGCACTGTACTCTCTCAAGCACTTCCCTGTCCCTCTTGAACTGGAGGCCCCAGAACTGGACACAGTACTCCAGCTGTGGCCCCACCAGGGCAGATGGGCAGGAGAACCTCTGTCGACCTACTAGCCACAGCCCTTCTAATACACCCCAGAATGTTCCATTCCCTTAATCACCTTTGTGGCTCAATACCAATGTGAAAAAAAATTGTAATACTTTCAAAAGATGACCAAATAATTTGAGCAGATTTAAAACTTGTTAAAAGAGACAAGCAAAGGGAAGTTCATGGTGCTGAGAAAGACAAGCTTTTGGAAAGGGAGTAGAGCAGCACTGAGAGGGGGAGTGTAACAATGGAAAGGAACTTAATTTCTTAAGCACCGCCTTCAGACCTTCTCTAAAGACCTTCATTACATCCCCTTTTCCCCGTGCTGGGGCAAAAGAAAGGGACGAATAGCAGCAAGCATCTGCTTTTAAGGAGCAAAAAGGCTGCTGTTGGGCTGACAGCATTGGTTTGCCTGAGGAAATTGGAAAGTGCTTGGTATTTGGCAGGGAGAATCGGGTGATGCAGGAGGAATCACTCTGGTTCCAAATAGTCCTGGTACATGCTTTTTATTTCCAACCAATGCTGGCAGACAGCCAAGACAACATCCAGCTGTGATTTTAATTATTTTTTAACTACATTTTAATTCCTATTCAATAATTTTATTTTAAAAACACAAATAATATTTAGTTAAAAATTTAGAAAGCCTTCTTTACTACTTTTTTTTTTTTTTTTTTTGTAGCAGGATTTCACTGTGGTTAGACTTACTAACCCTTGAAGTAAAAAAAAACAAAAAAACAAACCACCGACCTGCAAATGCTTTTAAGAAACCAACGTGCAAATGCTTAAGAAAAAAAAAAAAATCAACCTGCAAATGCTCAAAAAAAAGCAACCTGCAAATGCTTGACAGAACTGTTTCTCAGGAAATGAAGCCAGGGAGTTGAAGCACGAAAAGAAAATTTGGTTGTCAAAAAACCAGACATCTCAAAATATTGCCTCGGCAAGGGGAAACTCCTACACATATTCTGAGCACTCCCTCAGAGGGAATGACTAACAAAACCCAGAGATGAGCACTTTGCACAAGCATGCTGTTTGTGTTTCCAAGTACTGATTTAAACCTTCAGCCTTATGAGCCAGGCAAAGCAAAACCAGCAAGGTCCACTCCTGATTTAATTGGAGATAATTCGAGGAGGCAGGAATTATAAAAATGCAGTTATTTTTATTTTCCTGAAAAGCCCCACTCCAGAACCATACAGAAAACTACTTAAATTTTATTTACAGGTTGTAATTTGGTCGGGAATTTTCACAAGGATGTTGTGCTGGTTTGAGGCTGATGAAAAAAAAAACATAGGCTGTGAAAAGCAAACAATGGTGATGTCTGCTTTGCTCATAGGCTTGCTGAGATGTATAAAAACAAGGACACAAACGCAGATAAGAGGGAGAGTCTCTCCAGCTGCTGGTTTTGTCTTCTGGCCTCTCTGCTGTGTAACCTAACTAATCACTCTGCTTCTAACCCCCTTGCCCACCTTCCAAACTCACCTTGCACGGAAGCCAGACCCTGGTGTAAGGTAGAGGGATGGAAGAAAGGTGGAAGAGTGGTTGGGAGCCCCTCCTGGGGACTCTGATTTCTGGGAGGGGGATTGTGTTTCTGTATTAACTTTAACTTGTATATTTTTGTAAATATTCCTGTATGTTTTGTCTGTATCTGCTTGTATATTATGCTAAGCTCTATTTACAGCTTAGCATAATATACAAGCAGATATATACACAATATACATTAATATTTACAGAAATATACAAGTTAGAGGTGATACAGAAACACAGACACTTATGGGCAATTTTGGTAATTTAGGAAAGTCAGAAAGTAGAAAAGGCTAAGCCGCAAGATAGCTTTACCCCACTTAGAAATCCGAGGCAGAGCAGAGCCCTGGGGAAAGGTGAGAAATTTACTCACAAGGCTGGAGTAGGAATTTGGAGACGGTCTCTGGGTCTCCTGGGCGGCAGCCTTTGGAATCTGCAAGTTGTAATCCAATTGTGGAATCAGGCGCTGTAAATCCAATGGGAATGCAACCTGCCCAAGTCAAAGTGTCTGCAGACACAGCTTCCACGAGGCGGATCTTGTGGAGTGGCACTGCCTTAGTGGCACAGGGACAGCCGCACTGCTGGTGTGTTCCTACCAACGGCAGCAGCTTACAGCAGAGGCAGGATCCTTCCAGCTCTGGGGTAGGGAGCAGGAAGCCAGGAAACACCGATCTGAGGAGAAGCTGGGTCCTGAGTGCTGCAGACAAATCTCTTGAATGGACCTAATGGACTTGCAGGCTTGCTGGACTTGAGCATGCCTTCTGGTGACTCTATTTAAGTCTTGCAATATATAGCGGCCACAAAGAACCCAGGTAATCACGGTCCCAGATTCCAGCGTGGCCTTTCCTACGAGTGATACACGTGTGGGAGCAGCAGGAAAAGGCCTTTTGCCGTTCCCCTTTCAAGCCTGCAGAGGGACGGGAAAGCAGTTCCGTGCCTTTGTCTTCCCCATTCAAACCTCTGCTGACGGTCAGGGAGGAAGGGAGTTTGGAGCACCCCACTACAACTCCTTCCAGTGCTCAGCCGCTAAGTCACACCGCAGACATTTAGAGCAAAGCATTTTAAAAGCGAGTATTCTACCTGTTTTGTGATCTATGACATCTGATATTGTTGTCATGGAAGGCAAATAGGCCTATTAGATGTCCTGGCTTGCCCCACCCTTCTGCTGATGGGGAAGCAAGGGCAGGAGGGAAACAAAGGCTTGGGCCATTATGTCCCCTCCCAAAGTGATAAACAGGTACCCACAGGAGTTTAGGTACTTGGCCGTGTCTTGCCCAAATAAAGGTAAGCAAGCTCTGGTGTCACCTAATATGGTCAGTTTCGCAAATTCGATTGTGACTGGTGAATCTCTGTGGCCACAGGAGCCATTACACTCGGGCAAATAATATAAATTGACCTGTTGCAAGTAGTTGTGCTGCCTCTGCCTCATGCAGCTGCCTCTGCCTCACACTGCTCTCTCTGCTTCATGGACCTGCCTCTGCCTCACAGCTGCTTCAGTGTGCGGCTCTGCTCTGTGTTCTACTCTGTCTCGCTGCTCTCGGCTTGGACATGTTCTGCTCTGCCTCGTGCTTCAGACCAGCTTAACCCTGATGTTTTGGGCTTGAACTACCTAGAAACTTAATGCCTTAAGTTTACCAGAAGGCATTAAGTGCCTTACGATGTGGTGAGAAATGCCACAGACATCGTGCTCTCTGCACATCTGCAAGAGATCCTGCCTGCCCCTCTGCAAACCTCCATGCCAAGAGGAACCAAGATCAGGTCAGAGATTGTCTGCCTCTTTACATATTTATAACCATCGATGATGTCACCTCTCAGTCTCCTCTCCTCCAAGCAGAGCCCCAGCTCCCTCAGTCTCCCCTCATAAGAGAGATGTCACATTTTCTTAATCATCTTTGTGGTTCTGCACTGGACTCTTTCAAGCAGTTCTATGTCCCTCTTAAACTGAGGGGCACAGAATTGGACACAATACCATCCTAACTCCTATTGGTCTTGCTTTACTCGTGTGGATCTGGCTTCTGCCGTAGCAGGGAGAAACAGGGAAGCAGGGTTGGCTCTGCTATCAACTTCTGCCAATACCTGTGAGCATCAATTCCATCCCCCCATCCAGACTAAAGAAACAAGGTGCAAGAGGAACATCAAAGCTCAGCTTTACTTTGTTCTTCACTGAAAGCTTTAATGCCTCAGATCCAAGACAGTGTAATAGCAGTGACATCAAAGAGGTAACAAACGGATGTTCAAAACACAGTGCTTAACTACACCAGCAAGCTCAAAGAAGGGAATTCATTAAAGAGAGGAAAGAGCCTAAAACCTCTTCCCCTGCCTGTCTACATATAGATGTTAATTACTAGTTGCAGGATATCAAGCTGCTCTACTTTCCTTTCTGCACTTGCAAACGCTTGCTGAAGCTAATGCCCTTATCCAATCCCATCTACTCCTTGTACCCAAGACACCACAGGCTTCATTAAGAGTAGCAATTTTAGCACCCCACTACCTGCATCCTCATGACTCTCCCTCCACAGGGTCCTACAGATATTCTTGTAGGCACACAGAACACCAGACCGGACCGCAGGAGTGTGCAGCATCACTGTACTGCACGAAACCCCAGATCCTATACTCCATATTTGTGGCACACAGGTTAGAGAATCGAGTTTGAGCTGTTTCCTACTGAATCTGAAATACCTGAACTCTGAGATCTCTGAGCCATCTTGGTATAGTTACAGAAAGGAATATGCCTGCTCAGCAGATCTGACAAGTTGCTAGTAGAGTAGATTTGAAAATCTGGCATGGGAAGGCAGTTCCTCACCTCCTGAAAACAAGACAACTCAAATCTTGGAGCATCCACACCCCGACACCATGCTCATCAATGGTGTTGGTCTTCTAAGGATGACTGAACTAGCTGAGCTCAATGAGGCTGCTGTTAAAGTGACATTTTCATTCTTATTTTATGCTTCAGCATGTCTGGATAGCTTGGGTTTTGACACATGGCAATCATCGTGTTGTTACCAGAGGTGAGACACAGGCAGCCCTAGATGAGTCCTTTATTTTTTTAATAGCTCCTAATACAAAAATAAAGGTTAAGGGTTTCAGAATATAACAAGTCAGCTTGTCCAGGTATCCAGGGAGGGGTAGAGTTAATTTTATTCCTAGCAGCTGGTGTGAGATAGTGCTGTGCTTTGGATTTAGTGTGGGAACAATGTGAATGACACATGGATGTTCTCATTGTTGTCGAGCAGCACTTACACCAAGTCAAGGGGGGTTTACCTTCTCATACTGCCCTGCCACTGAAGAGCCTGGTGATGAACAAGAAGCTGGGAGGAGACACAGTCAGGATAGGTGACTCAAACTGGGCAAAAGGACATTCCAAACCATATAATATCATGTTGAACAATACAGCTGAGGGGAGTTGACCAGGGGCTGGTGGCCCACTGCATGGGGTCTGGATGAGCATTGGTAAGCGAGTGGTGAGCAATTGCATTGTGCATCACTTATTTTGAGTATTTCTTTGTTGTAGTCATTATTTCCCATTCTCTTCCCCTTCCTTTTTCTGCTTTTTCTCAACCCATGGGTTTTACCTTTTTTCCAATACTCTCTCATCCCTCTGGTGAGGAGTGAGCAAATAACTGCATGGTGTTCAGGTGTTTGCTGGGTTAAACAACACCACCACAGCTATACCATTTGAAAACTGATAGGCAAGTAAAGTGCATTTATTGATATCCACAGAGTAAATGAGGCGTGTATTTTGGCTTTTAACAGAAACCAGTCAGTTTAAGAGCGTGCACACTCCAGCTGTGACAAACAATTCTGCTGCTAGTCTGCAAGCAAAGTGTTTTGCAAACAAAGGAAGTCAGTATTTCTGTGGTATCTATCCATGGACATACATCCTACTGGGAGTTAAACACCCATGCAATTAATCACATATGGGGCTGTGTCCATTTAGAAGCTTAACACTTTAATTACACCAAAAACATTGGAGGCTAGAGGACTATTTGGCAAAAAGAAAAAAGCAACCCACTTGTCAAACCTTTTAATCTCAGTGTCTTTAGGCACATTCTAAGGAAAACAGTCTGTCAGTGAGCAGCAATCTGATTATTTGCTCCCAGTCTGACCCAAGGAAGGGCAACTGAACAAAGGATTCATTGTTCAGGTGAGTCCTGGCCTCGGGCAAGAGCCACCTGGCAATGCCTTGGTGTCATGAGGACTGAGATAACCTACCTCGTTTTTGGAAAGGAACCAGAAGCAAAAGTGACAATTACATCCGTGTATCTGAGTGATGGGACTCAGCTGCCACTTGTAACTTAAGTATCTAACAAAACAGAAGAATTATGATAGCCTGACCTGCTCCTGGGGAAAGAATTGTACCTGGGCATTTTTCCAGACGTGCCTTTTTCTATGCAGGCTTTGTCTCAGTTACCTCTGCTTATCTTACATTAAGACTGGATCACAGTAACAGAAGGTAATACATAGCCAGGCCAGAAAACTGCTCTCCAATAGGCAAATGGTATGAAATCAAGGTCAACTGAGACCTATGGTGGGCTCCAAACTTTTCCCAGGGTGATCTCATGGGTCTGAATTTCATTCCAGGAATGGAATTTCATCTGTCTCTTTGACTCAATCTGTTCTAGGAGACAGTGACCATTTGAAGACATGGATAAAATCCAGGATGCTGATTTTTAACTCTAAATGTCCAGAATGGTCTCTGAGACCTGGTATGGCCTATCAAAGAGCCTGTGATTCTTATTGTTCAATGCTACCTTATTTGAAATTGGTAGTGGGGTTTGAGTGCTCAGGGACTGGCACAGGCTGCCCAGGGAGGTGGTAGAGTCACCATTCCTGGAGGTGCTCATAGAATCATAGAATCAACCAGGTTGGAAGAGACCTCCAAGCTCAGCCAGCCCAACCTATCACCCAGCCCTAGCCAAGCAACCAGACCATGGCACTAAGTGCCCCATCCAGGCTTTGCTTCAACACCTCCTGGGACAGCGACTCCACCACCTCCCTGGGCAGCCCATTCCAATGCCAATCACTCTCTCTGGCAAGAACTTCCTCCTGACATCCAGCCTAGACCTCCCCTGGCACAACCTGAGACTGGGTGCCCTTCTTCTGTTGCTGGTTGCCTGGGGGAAGAGACCAACCCCACCTGGCTACAACCTCCCTTTCAGGTAGTTGCAGACAGCAATGAGGTCTGCCCTGAGCCTCCTCTTCTGCAGACTGCAAACCCCCAGCTCCCTCAACCTCTCCTCACAGGGCTGTGCTCCAGGCCCCTCATCAGCTTCATTGCCCTTCTCTGGATGTTCCAGTACTTCAACATCCAGGTTGGACGAGGCCTTGAGTGAGCTGTACTAGTGGGAGGTGTCCCTGCCTATGGCAGGGGGTTGGAACTAAATGATCTTTGAAGTCCCTTCCAACCTTACTATTCTATGATTCTATGATTTCTTTGCCCACTTGCAGATATTTTTGCAGTGGACTTAAAGCTGCCAGGCTGTGCCAGATGGGCAAAGCCAGCAGAGCGTGGCACACTGGTGCAGTAATATTGTTCTCCCATTGTGATTTAAAAACACTGATCCCAATCTGGGCCAAGAGAGACATGGTCATGACATGGAAAAGGTTATCTGTTTTTAAAAGCCCTGCTAAAACCTCCAATTTCCTAGCAGACAATGTAGTCTAGACCAATAATAAGCAGGAATGCCCATGAGGGCTGATGGCACTCCGTGTACTCCAAAATCACTTGTGCAACCCACAGGATACATTCATGTTGATGGAACAATACAAGCAGAGTGTGGCTGACTTAAAAGGACAGGCTGCCAGGTTTGTTTGGCAGCTTGCACATACTCCAAGAGTTGAGGGCAGCAGAGAAAAAAAGCAAACTGCTCTCTCTTCGGCCAATATTACACTACCTTCCTAAAGCAGCCTTGGTAAAATAAAGGAGGTCACTCATGGTCAAGCAGACAGCAGACGACCTAAATGGCAGAGCCTTTCTGCAAAGGGTATATCTACAGATATCTGTGCTACTTTGTGGGTTTGGCTTGTGGACTTGATGAGGGATGTGGGGTGAAGACATGATCTGTCATTATTACTCACTGCTTTTCTGTGCAGAGCCAACACACACGTGGGGTGACACTGCTCAAGGGTTTAGAGCACACATGTGGGTGACACTGCTCAAGGGTTTAGACAAGCTACATGATGCAGGGGTACAGGGATGCCTGGGAGGAGTGGGCACAGGGATGCCTGATGTGATAGTTTAGGAGTTACTTGCCCCCCCCCACTTTATAAAACCACTCAGACTAGACTCAGCCAGCTGGAAGTTAAGGACTGGAGCTCCATTTACAGGACTGAAGCTCTATTTACAGCTTAGCACAATGTACAAGCAGATATATACAAAATATACAGGAATATTTACAGAGATACACAAATTAAAGGTAATACAGAAACACAATCCCCCTCCCAGAAATCAGAGTCCCCAGGAGGGGCTCCCAACCACCCTTCCACTTTCTTCCCACCCCTCTACCTTACCCCAGAGTCTGGCTTCTGTGCAAGGTGAGTCTGGAGGATGGGCAAGTCTGGTTAGAAGAAAAGTGATTAGTTAGGTTAGCAGAGAGGCCAGGACCAAACCAGCAGCTAGAGAAACTCTCTGTGTTATCTATGTTTGTGTTCTTGCTCTCATACATCTCAGCAAGCCTATGAGTGAAGCAGACATCACCACTGTTTGCTTTTCACAGCCTATAATATAATTCTTTTCATTAAAATATTCCAATTAGCCTCAAACCAGCACAGCTGGGAAGATCAGGCATCCCACAGAGCTGAACTGTAGAGTCAGGTCTGTCTCTTCATCTTCTAGGTAAATGTGAACATAGGGTCTGAGTCCTCAGCGCCTTCCACACAGAGGTCGTTGTCACTGTTATTTATCTGCTAGAGATAAATAACCTCAAGGGTAGGTTATAACAGTCCAAATCCCTTAGCAGTTGAGCAAGATCAAGCAAGTGAAAAAGTTCATAGAATCACAGAATGATAAGGTTGGAAGGGACCTCAAAGATCATCTAGTTCCAACCCCCTGCCATAGACAGGGACACCTCCCACTAGTACAGGTCACTGAAGGCCTCCTCCAACCTGGCCTTCAACACCTCCAGGCAGGGAGCAGCCACAACCTCCATGGGCAACCTGTGCCAGTGTCTCACCACCCTCACTGCAAACAACTTNCTCTGAGGATCTTTGTGGCCTCCTCTGGACCCGCTCCAACAGTTTCATGTCCTTCCTGTGCTGAGGGCTCCAGAACTTCACACAGGACTCCAGGTGGGGTCTGAGGAGAGCAGAGCAAAAGGGCAGAATCCCCTCCCTTCCTATGCCTCAGCTTCCACCTATTGCCCCTTGTCCTGTTATTGGGCATCACCCAGCAAAGCCTGGCTCCAGCTTCCTGGCACTCACCTTTATATATTTATAAACATCAGTGAGGTCACCTCTCAGTCTCCTCTTCTCTAAGCAGCAGAACCTCAGCTCCCTCAGTCTCTCCTCATAAGAGAGATGTTCCATTACTTTAATCATCTTTGTGGCTCTGCACTGGACTATCTCAAGCAGTTGCATGTCCCTCTTGAACTGGGGGCCCCAGAACTGGACAGAGTACTGCAGATGGGACCCCACCAGGGCAGAGTAGAGGGGCAGGAGAACCTCTGTCGACCTACTAGCCACAGCCCTTCTAATACACCCCAGAATTTTCCATTCCCTTAATCACCTTTGTGGCTCAATACCAATGTGAAAAAAAATTGTAATACTTTCAAAAGATGACCAAATAATTTGAGCAGATTTAAAACTTGTTAAAAGAGACAAGCAAAGGGAAGTTCATGGTGCTGAGAAAGACAAGCTTTTGGAAAGGGAGTAGAGCAGCACTGAGAGGGGGAGTGTAACAATGGAAAGGAACAGCACTGGCCTGTGCACACTTGAAGAGCAATATGTGAACAACAGAAAGGAAACCATCATTAAGCCAAGCAAAATCTAAGTTTGGGACTAGAAGGGAAATAAAAACATTCAGAGCTCTGTCTTAAATCTCAGGAGGCCATTCCTGTTCAGAAACAGATGTAAGCATGAGCACGAGCATGGCTCTGAACCTACACTGTCTGGTTTTAACTAGGGATAGAGTCAGCATTTCCAAGAACATCCTTTGTTCACAGGTACAAACAAAGTAAAAAGTATAGCCATGCTTTTCTGCATTAACAAACCTTTACATTATTATTGTTGTTGTTGTTGTTATTGCTGCTGTTGCTGTTAATAATGATAATAATTTCATTATATCATTTATCTCATTTTATATTATAAATATAAAATTGTATTGGAATATATGTATATAAATATACACACATTTTATGTCTTTTTATATAAATAGAAAATATTTTTATATAAATATAAAAACAATGTTTATAATATTTCATATTTATATTAGGTATATAATTAGTATGTTGTGTAATTTATATTTGTATGTTGTTATTTATTCTATTATCTATGTTAATAATATACATATTAATAATACTTTTATAACTTTTCCATTTTCAATCCAAATCTGCCTTTAGGACAATTATTTTGCTGCATTTTATGTAGTCCTGTTCAGCTCATCACTTCCAATCAATCATCTTTACCACGGCACAAAGTTATTTGGCAGCATTACAGAATCAAAGAAGAAAACCATTTGCAATCTGACAAGCTCATGCTTTCTGCTGGCAATCAGCTTTCTGCCTTCAGCTCACAAACAAGATGGCCAAATTCCAGCTACTGGGGCTTTTGTGATCAGGATCTCAGATCCACAGTATGCTGTTACAATTTAGGCATTGTCAGTGCTGTTCCTTCCTACACTCTGCTTCCCAACATCCAAAATACTTTTGAGTGTCTTTTCCACCAGTGGCAAATTCAAGGATGCAAACGTAGAGCTGCCTGCCATAATGCACACAACCAACATGTTGGATGATTACATTTAAAATGTGGTTTAATAAATAGAAAGAAATGCAAGTTTCAAAGTTGGGACCATCTTTTTGAGAGTTATTAAAAGACTGTTACTGGCCATTGCTCCAATAAAATCCAACACACACTTCTCAAACACACTTGCAAACACACCAGTGGTGCCAAACTGCTGCAGTTCTCAAAGCACTGATGAAAAATAAGCTTTGGGTATTCTTTAGGGTGATACCCTTAGGAATAGCCAACACTGTGCCAAATTTAGGCTTAAGTAATCAGCTCAAGATCATAAAGCAAACCATCTGTAGAATGCAGAGTAGACAGATCCCCTGGCCTCAAATGCTATATTCAAAGTGACCACAGAGAAGAAAATACAGAATGATAAAGAATTGTAATTGTTAAACTGAACTGGTAATGAATGACACTTAATTCAAATAATGACTTTAGAAATAGGCCATTATACTTGGATCATGATTTATCTTTAGTTAAATACCACTTAAATCCATGTTAAGTCATTGTGTTCCCATCAACAAAATTTAGAGTGATTCAGGTCTCTGTTCCCTAACAAGAACCATTGTGAACCACACTCTTAAAACAAATACCATTTTATATGACCGTTGGGGAGGGAGCTGTGCAAGTGAGTTTAATGGGGCGTAACTCACTTCTTAAGAGTCACCAAACAAACCTGAACAAATGGTACCCAGTGTTTGGCAGAAAAATATTTCCACTAGTTTCCCCAACCCAGAGTTCAATCACACCTGGAAAAACAGGGGGAAAAAAAAAATCAACAAATATTTCCCCTCTCAGGTCTAAGCAAACAAGCAGCCAGTTTAAGCTCTACTCACAAAGGTTAAATGTGATGGAGACACCACATGAATCATCTGAGCAGAGGAAAAGCGAGGTCTGTAGCACTGCTCCATCACAGCTGGGCAGTAAGTTACAGAAATGCTGACATTTCTCAATACTCTGCACCACCGAAGACAGAAGATAAGAGGTAAACAATCACCTATGCTACAAGGTGTCTACAAAAGCTTAGGAAGAAGACCTTTGAGCCATCTGTTTTTTTGCTGCTGTTGAAGACAGTGATGAACAAGCATGAAAAAAGCAGCTACTAAAAATGTCAGTAAAAAGGATATGTGCTGCACATCCAATAAACATAATCCCCAATTTGTTTTTGAAAGCTAAGGATGGGGGGAAGGAAGTTTGACCACATCCAAATTCTCTGTAGGTCAAAAGAAAGCTTGTTTTTTGGTTTTGTTTGCAATGACATTTTTCCAGCAGACATCCAACCTCAATAAATGCTCCTTTTCATAAGGAAAATAACTCAGCACAGCCTCTCCTATGAAAATATTTTTCTCCTGGCACAACCAGGTTTCATTCCTAACCTCAAGATGGTCTGACTGCTTTGAGAACAATCAGGCACTTCTATCGATTAAACAAACATGAAAAGAAATTATTTTTTTAAAGCTGTTTTCTACATCTTTCATAACACAGAAAATAAAACTGAGTCATTTTGTGCTACTACTTTAATTTTATTGTCAATCTAACGATGAATGCAAAGATAGTTCATTCTGTGAAGAGACTTTACAGTATAAATTTCCCTGAGATACAATATATAATTTAAAGGATCACATAATTCTCTATTCCATTTACACAAACAGAAATACCATTTCTTACCCTTACAAAAACCAGAAGATGATAATCTTCCTGTCTCTCCCCTTGACCCAATATTTTAAGGCATGGAATATGACACTTTATCAATATTTAGTCAAAAAGGCTTTTCTAATTACAACAGAAAATAGCTTTGCTTAACTTTTACCTGTGCATTACATGCATCGCCTGAGATACCTTATGGACTCTGGTACCTGATCTACAATCTGATTCGCTCAAACTTTTTGTTTACCATTCTATGATTGAACCTGAGCTCTGGAAAATGAATTACAAAGGACAATTCTTAGGTGGTAACAGTACACCAAACTACTAGCCAGTGGAGTGGACGAGCCAAAACAACAAAGGCAGTTTATAGAGATGCTGTGTTACTCACTGAAGCAGCTCAATTTCCTCGCGAATCTAAAGAGAAAAGTGTGCAACACTCATGCAAGGATGATGAAACTGCAAAAGGCTTCTCCCAGTGCTAGTGCTCTGTAATAATTATTACAAGACTGCAAACTTCCATTACATAATTCTTGAAAATACTCAGCCCAGCACTTACAAATACAGCACAACTGTGACCACCTTACTCAGACAGAACTCTCTTTTTCTTAGAGAGGCTGAGAAAAAGGTACTGGTTGCAGTCTCTGAAAATTGCCATGCTCCTGCAGCCTGATTCTCTGCCTGTGGCATTACCAGTGACTACACAGAACTGTGTGCCTGGAAACTTTAAGAAAATGCTAACAAATTTAAGAGGACTGAAAAAGTGCACTGGTTTCAGCAGACTGATAAAAAGTAGTGCAATCTTAAATGTTAGTTCAGCACTTTTAAGATTGGGGTCTCCATGCATTTGCTTGCACTGTGATAAAAGCTGAACAGGAGAAAAAAAAGAATAATTCTTTCAGCTTGACAAAGCTATTGCTGTTAATGACACACTTAAATTAGATNAAGATCCTCAGAGGGCTGCAGCAGCTCTGCTATGAGGACAGGCTGAGAGAATTGGGGCTCTGCAGCCTGGAGAAGAGAAGGCTTCGAGGGGACCTGATAGTAGCCTTCCAATATCTGAAGGGGTCCTACAGGAAGGCTGGGGAGGGACTATTGACAAGGTCTTGCAATGACAGGACAAGGGGCAACGGGTTTAAACTGGAAGAGGGGAGATTTAGACTGGATGTGAGGAAGAAGTTTACAGTGAGGGTGGTGAGACACTGGCACAGGTTGCCCAGGGAGGCTGTGGCTGCTCCCTCCCTGGAGGTGTTCAAGGCCAGGTTGGAGGAGGCCATGTACTAGTGGGAGGTGTCCCTGCCTATGGCAGGGGGTTGGAAGTAGATGATCCTCGAGGTCCCTTCCAACCTTACCATTCTATGATTCTATGAAGAATAGGCTTTAAACAATCACTTAAGGTCTGCTCAAGTGAAAGTGTAAGCATTAGGGATCAGCCCAACTACAAGCATTAGGGATCCCAAGCATTAGGGGATCATCCCAACTAAACTCCAGACTGCATTGACTGTCTTCTATCTCAGTTAAGATTTCTACAGCAACTCTGGAATTAGCAACAGGTTTATAAAGTGCCTTCAGACACTCTTGCAAAAAGGCAGAAGAGAATAAATGCAGAAGCCAGCAAGCCCTGATATGGTAAATCTGTGCAAATTATTAATGAACTTCATTATTACTGGATTTATTTGGTTTCAATAATCCTTGGTTCCATGCTTATTTAATCACAGGGAACATCTAATTTAAGTACAGTAGGCTGCCAGCTCATAAATCTTAACCAAAAAAAGCACCCACCTGATATCCCTTACAGCCCAAATCAAGTCCTTTCCTAATGTGACTGACTCACAAATGCCAGGAAACTCACCTGTTCTGATGCCCATCTTTTATGTGCAACTGACTTTCTTCTTTCCCTGCCTGTCCTACGCCCATGATTTTATTTCAAGTGAAGTCTCAGGATAAACCCAGCTCCTTAAATAGGACCTGGATGGATCCCTTAAGCATTTGTGAAAGACTCTTGCAGGTTGTATTTTTTTGCCATCGAACCTTAGTTTCAGAGGTCTGGGAGTGCTCATCTTCTACAGCTGAAGTTTCTTTCTGGATTTCATTAAGCAAGACAACACTTAACCAAAAAGTAACTGTACAGTGACTACTGGAAAACTTCATTAAAATGGCAGAGTCTGAAAGGTAACAACTACCATAAATTTTCCTGACAGCCACTAAGGGAAGGAAGTTTTATCTTAGGAAGCTAATTACTGCTTTAAAAAATGAGCTGGAAAAAACCAACCAAACAAACAAAAAAATCCAAGCTCAACCCCAAAGGAATAAATCTCTCCCTTTTCATAGTCTTTCCTCACACAATCGGTATTTTACTCTAGATCTTATTCTCCACCACGATTTCCTTTTTCAAGGCAGTGATTTAGGGCTTTTTAGTTGTTTGGGTCTTTGGGGTTTTTTTTGTAATTATTATTTTACATACAGCGAAATGGCACTCTGAGTAGTCTGTCATCCATCAGAATGTTTAAAAATGTGTACCATAAATCAATCACTGCACAAGATGACTGTCAAATGATACCAGGGGAATAAGTCAAGCCTTTCCATATACATACTCAGTTCTGAGCCTTTCCCTGCTTTTTTTTTTCCTACATGGCAGTAATTCTGCAGAGAAAAACATGCAAATTTCTGTAAACACTTTCTAATTCCTGAATAAAGGCAGAGTGGAAATACTTTCTAGGCTTCTTCTACAATTTGTTTTTTTGTTTTCTCCTGCACTTAGAAGTTCTTCACCACTCTCATACTGGATAAACATCCCAGTGGTTCTGGTAGGCAGGAGAATAAATTCTCTACAGTAGAGGAAATGCTCTACAGTAGAGGAAGTGCTCTACAGTAAAAGAAATACTAGAATCCAGTCACCTCTATATGTATTTTCCTAAATGGAATTATTATTTGGCTCAAAGCATGATCCTTGAGGTCCCTTGCAACCTTACCATTTTATGATTCTATGATTATTATTTGGCTGCTGCAGTTTCAAACACTGCTAAAAAGTGCTTCTGCATCATTACATTCTAAAGTTTGACACTTGTGGCTCAGAGTTTGTCTGCATATAGCCTACACACACAATAATCACTGTCAAAAGTGTTCACTTTTGTCTTTGGAATAGAGAAAGCCAGCACTGGTCATCTATCCCTCATAAGCAGAAGAGTTTCATGCTCCAGGAAGCTGTCATAGCTGACAAAATTGGTTTCAGCTGTACGGCTGAGGAACTTGGCATTGGTTACTTATGTCGAGCTGTGCACAAGTTTCAAACTTGTATGTCTTCTGGTAGCCTAACTTTGCTGTTTAAGAATCATCTTGCCTGACATTCATTTATACTTTTCTTGCACTTTAATGAAAAACTTCTTTGTGCAGGTTTTTCCAAGCTTGTTTACCTGTACAGGCTTCTCTCACTGATGGCAGCCTTCTGCATACTGACTCGGCCATCCATCTATGTGAGATTCATCCTTTCCCTACCCCTTGATGCATTGCTCGCACAGGCTAGCCGAGTAAGCCCTGCCCTGCAGGAGCATCAGCTCTCAAACCAGCTGGCCAGATTTCGTACAGTCTTCATTTGATTCCCAGCTGTCCTCACAGCCTCGCAAACCTTGCAGAAATGCTCGTCCCAGAACGAAGTGACGTGGACCTCGTACTTCTTTCTCCAGGCGAAATACCTCCTGTAGTTGGGTTTGTTTTTATCGAGGAATTTCAGGTAGGTGGCTAGGAGCCGGGGGCTAGGGAAATCGTCCACGTGGATGAAGGAGTCGGCGGGGATGAAGCGCTCATAGTTGGCCCTGCGCGGCCCGAGGACGACGGGGACGGCGCTGGCGGCGAAGGCGTTTCTCCAGAGCTTCTCGGTGATGTAGTCGGTGTGCTGGGAGTTCTCGAAGGCCAGGTAGAACTTGTAGGCCGAGACGGTCTCCACCACGCCGCCCTCGGCCAGCGCCAGCCCCCGCGCCCCGTACACGTCGATGGTGAGGTGCTCCTTCAGCTGGCGGTAGTAGCGCACCCGCGCGTGCTCCTCGTTCCAGTTGCTGATGACCCAGGCCACCAGCCGCGTCTTGCGCGGAAGCACGAAGGGCCGGGTAGCCGGCGGCGCGTACAGATAGCCGTAGGGCACGAAGACGTCCGAGTCCCGCCGGTAGGTCATGGTCCAGTTGAAGAGGCCGGCCAGCCCCCGCAGGCCGGGAGAGTGCGACGGAGACTCGAAGTTCATCCACACCCAGAGCTGCCGCGGCGGCCGCGGCGGGGGTCCGCGGGGCAGATC
Organism: Eubucco bourcierii; assembly: GCA_013396675.1. NCBI lineage: Eukaryota > Metazoa > Chordata > Aves > Piciformes > Ramphastidae > Eubucco > Eubucco bourcierii. The sequence continues at coordinate 47,771 of VWZE01015464.1, read as the reverse complement.
CTCGACGCCGTGCAGCGCCAGGTCGCGGTGGTGAAAGAGCACGGCCTGAGCCTCGCCGTAGCGGCTTCGGTCGGCGCTGAGGCGGCAGCCGGTGATGTTGTAGCGGCGGCGGCAGTCGGCCGTGCGCCTCGGGCGGCCGAAAGGCTCCCACCACAGCAGNGCCGTCCGCTGCCACCGCTCGGCGCTTCGCGACCGCCACGGGGCAGCCGCGGGGCCGGGGCCGGCCAGCGCATGCTGTGGCTGAAGCTGTTGCCTCCGCCGCCTCTCAGCCCACACCCCCTGCCCCGGTGGCGGGGAGGTGCCGGTGCCACCGCCCCTCCCGGCCATGCCGGCCTGTTCCTCCCCGCCAGCACCGCTGCCGCCCGCCCACCGGCGCGGCCCGCCCCTGTGTGCCGCTCTGCCCCTCCCGCGGCGGACAGCCACCGCCGGGAGCGCTGGCTGCGGGCTGCCTCGGGGTTCCGCGGCCTCACGCCCTCCCCGCTGCGCCGCAGGTGTCGCGATGGCAGCCGCGGGACTCGACGAGGTGTTGGAGGGCAGAGTGCGGGCAACGGCAGCTCCGCGCCTCGCTGAGGTGGCCGCGGGCAGGTGCGGGCAGTGGCAGCCCTCGCTTCCCTGTCCGCTTAGTAGCTGGGAATTTGCGTCTCCACATTCGGGCAGGGCCCCCAGGCCAGAGCCCAGAGCCCAGACTCCACCATGAACAAGATGAGTGGTGAGGCTTTGGGACAATCCCAAGCACAAATCCAGGCTGGGTGGTGAATGGCTGGAGAGCAGCCCTGAGGGAAAGGACCTGGGGGTCTGGGGTGATGAAAAGTTCAACGTGAGCCTGCAGTGTGAGTGCAGCCCAGACAGCAACCGAGTGCTGGGGTGCAGCAAGAGCAGTGTGGCCAGCAGAGAGAGGGAGGGGATTCTGCCCCTTTGCTCTGCACTCCTCAGACCCCACCTGGAGTACTGTGTGCATTTCTGGAGCCCTCAGCACAGGAAGGACATGGAAGTGTTGGAGCAGGTCCAGAGGAAACCATGAAGATGCTCAGAGGACTGCAGCAATTCTCTTCTGTGGACAGGCAGGCTACGAGATTTGGGGCTCTGCAGCCTGGAGAAGAGAAGGCTTCGAGGAGACCTTAGAGTAGCTTTCCTGTATTTGAAGGGGGCCTATAGGAAGGCTGGGGAGGGACTACTGACAAGGTCTTGCAATGACAGGACAAGGGGCAATGGGTTTAAACCAGAAGAGGGGAGATTGAAACTGGATGTTAGGAGGAAGTTGTTTGCAGTGAGGGTGGTGAGACACTGGCACAGGTTGGCCAGGGAGGTTTTGGCTGCTCAGCCTAGGTGGAACTAGATGATCTTTGAGGTCACTTCCAACCTTACCATTCTATGATTCTATGATTTTTGCCTATTCAGGCTTACTATAATAGACTGCTCTGTAGAAACCACAGTAAGCTCCACTGTTGCTGATAGTCAGAAATTTAAATTTAAATGTTGGACATTAGTAATGAAACTGTTGCAAAATAAAACAATATTTGCTTATTTGAAGGTTAAATCTTTGCTGTTTCTAGCAGCAGTAAATGTTTTTCTCCTAGAGCTTCCCAAATGGCTTCCCCTTCTACTGTGACTTAGTTTTTTTTACACTTGAGAAGAATTTAAGCCTAGAAAAGTCTTTGAAATTATTTGTCAACTGTATTGCAAACACAGTATAAAAAGTACTGGAAGATGCGGTTGTGCTTTCAGCCACAGCTATTAAAGAATGGTAAAGTTGGGAGGGCCCTCAAAGACACAGTACTCCAGATTAAGCCAGACATCCTTTCAACCAGAGAAACCCTGTGGAGTTTTCTCTCCTGAGAAAATATGATCAACTTCAAAGGGTAGCAGAATGCTATCTGGTACCAGAATGATGCTAGGAATGACTTTGAGATGTCTTTTTCATGGTGTCAGTGCAAGTTTTTTCCCAAGTGAGAACCTAAATCCTGTGTGAAAAAGTGATAAAAGCTCTGCATAAAGTGCATGCTGTATTTCAGTGTGAAGTTTAAATGTCTGTAATTTGATTACCTACTGTTTCAAGGTCAGGGCAGTGATATTTCTGCTAGGAAGTTTTAAAGTCTGAAATATGATGAGAGATGAAAGATTCAGTTGAAAGGTGATGCATGCGTTGCTGGATGAACAGCCTCCGGACACACAAGCCCATGTTACTGCACGTGCAGCAAATGTGCTGTTAAAGTATTCTGCCTGGCAGAATACAGTTTGCTTGTGACTGTGAGCAGGGTTGGATTAATACTATGTAAAGCTGACATTTCCAGGTCAGGGCACAGGCATGAACAGTGTCCTGTGCACACTGTGATTGGAGAGTATCGCATCCCAGAATACTCTTCAGCCTTCTGCTGCAGCACACTTCTTTGTTCATCACCAGTTTAGAAGAGAGGCCAGATCAGAGCAGAAAAATTTCCTACCAAAACCACACGATCCTCAAATACTGTGACATGCATGTGTGTGATGGTTTGGGAGTTACCCACCCCTCCACAATTTGTAAAATCACCCAGACTAGACTCAGCCAGCTGGAAGTTAAGCTTAGCACAAGATACAAGCAGACATATACACAATAGACAGGAATATTTACAGAAATATACAAGTTAAAGGTAATACAGAAACACAATCCCCCTCCCAGAAATCAGAAACCCCAGGAGAGGCTCCCAACCACCCTTGCACCTTCTTCCCACCCCTCTGTCTTACCCCAGGGTCTGGTTTACGTGCAAGGTGAGTTTGGAGGATCAGCCAAGGGGGTTAGAAGTAGAGTGGTTAGTTAGGTTAGCAGAGAGGAGAAGACACAGCAGCTCCCAGAGAGACCAAGAGATTCAGTGTCTTATCCATGCTTGTGTTCTTGTTCTTCTACATCTCAGCAAGCCTATGAGTGAAGCAAACATCGCCATTATTTGCTTTTCACAGCCTATAATACAATTTTCTCCATTAAAATATTCCAATTAGCCTCAAACCAGCACAATGTGTGTGCCAGCAAATCTGAATTTAGCTTTGTAATTATGTGTTATAGTGGATTTCAGTCTTCCTTGACTTTTGGAGCACTGGACAGCACCTTAAACAGCAACAGTGGCAGGGGTTGTGATGTGCATCCAGGTCTGACGCTCTCCTATTAACCTATGAGCATTCTGGACAAGGGTTTGTGGTAAAGATTTCACAGAATCACAGAATGTCAGGGGCTGGAAGGGACCTCGAAAGATCATCCAGTCCACACCCCCCATCCCCGCTCCCCCCCACCAGAGCAGGATCGCCTACACCAGATCACACAGGAATGCATCCAGGTGAGTCTTAAATATCTCCAGAAAGGGAGACTCCACAACCCCACTGGGCAGCCTGTTGCAGGGTTCTGTCACCCTCACAGTAAAAAAGTTCCACCTCATGTTTACATGAAACTTCCTATACCTCAGCTTCTACCCATTGCCCCTTGTCCTGTCATCAGGCATCACCCAGCAGAGCCTGGCTCCAGCCTCCTGGCACTCACCTTTTACATACTTATGAATGAAGTCTCCCCTCAGTCTCCTCCAAGCAGCAGAACCTCAGCTTCCCCAGTCTCTCCTCATAAGAGAGCTGTTCCATTCCCTTAATCATCTTTGTGGCTCTGCACTGGACTCTCAAGCAGTTCTATGTCCCTTTTGAACTGGAGGGCCAGAACTGGACACAGTACTCCAGATGTGGCCTCACCAGGGCAGAGTATAGGGGCAGGAGAGCCTCTCTCGACCTACTAACCACACCCCTTCAAATACACCCCGGAATGGCATTGCCCCTCCTGTCCACAGGAGCACACTGCTGGCTCATGGTCAGCCTCTCATCCACTAGATCCTTTTCCCCTTCGGTGCCTTCTAACAGGTCAGTCCCCAACCTATACTGATGCCTGGGATTGTTCTTTCCCAGGTGCAAGACTCTACACTTGCCCTTGTTCAATTTCATTCAATTTCTCCCTGCCCAACTCTCAGCTTGTCCAAGTCTGGCTGAATGGCAGCACAGCCTTCTGGTGTGGCAGCCACTCCACCCAGTTTGGTGTCCTCAGCAAACTTGCTGACAGTGCACTCTGTGCCCTCACTCAGGTCGTTGATGAATATATTGAACAGAGCAGGTCCCAGTACTGACCCCTGTGGGACTCCACTAGTTACAGGCCTCCAACTGCACTCCATCCCATTGACCACAACTCTCTGACTTCTCTTCTACCAGTTCCCAATCCACCTCACTCCCTGATCATCCAGACCACACTGCCTCAGTTTAGCCAGAAGAATGCTCTCTTCTTCCACTAAAGCTTGCTTAGCAGTTCCTGACTTAATCATGCAGGTCTCCCAGCTCCCTTTCTTGATTTCCTACTTGCTTGAAAAATTGCTCATCTTATTCAAAAGAGACACGTAAAAAGGTCATAAACATGAATGTAAGGGACTACCTAAGAATTGTCCAAGCCTCATAACTGAAATAAAATTGTAGAAATTATCTGAAAGGCTGCATGAAAAATGAAGGGGGAGCAAGGACACAAATGAGATTCACAATTCTGCCTTTGTGGCAGCAAAACTGAGCTAGTGCAGGCATTCAGAATAGACCTGGAAATCTTTTCATTTGGAAAACTTTAAAACAAGATCACACACAAAAATTACTAAGAATGAGAAAACAACAAGAGTGGAGCAGAATAAAAATGAAGTGAGGAGCAAAAGCGAGATGCAACAAGCTTAAGCAAAGCCTCTGGAACCCCAGTGTTTTTCAAACATTATTGTGTAGTTCATGATCAAATTTGCAAAAAGTGGAAATAATGTTTTCAAAAGCAACTACTCTTCTAGTGCCTTAGGTGCAATTTTCAGTGTTTTTTTGGTGTTTTGGGTTTTTTGTTTGTTTGTTTTTGGTTTTTGGTTTTTTGTTTGTTTGTTTTTTAATTTAGAAGTCAAATGGAAATGCTGAAAAGTTTTGGAGCCACCTAAGGGTGGGTTTTCCCCTTCTCTTTGATATAAAGACAAAACCAAACTTTTACTGTCAGAGTTCCAGACAATCAAAAACCAAATATCCCATTTCATTCACAGGTAATTGTAAAAATAAACAAATAAGTAAAATCAAAGGAAAGCAAAGTCTAGCTTCACAAAGTTGTCACTGAGACTCTTTCCTTCTTACAGTATTCAGTGTGGTTTAGATACTTCTTAGGCTCAGAGAACCACAAATCTAAATCCTATCTCTACCTCTTAGTGAGGTAGAGAAGTGAGGAAGATGTGAATTACCAGTCTGAGGCAGAACTGAGAATGAGGAACCCTCCAACTCTGCTTTTATATTATCCATCAGTCCTATACAGTACAAATTTCTCTTTTAAAGACAGAGTGCATATCACAAATCTGCTGAATGGAATGTCTGGAAATAATTCTGGCAATGAAAACTGTAGAGTAAGTGCTAAGCATTGCTAACTTGAAATATCGAGCCTACTGACTTGGTCCATCACCTCACTTGATCATGGGTTGTCATCTCATTCTCCTGTCAATCTATAGTTCTCCTTCCCAGGCTGGCCAGAAAAATGATCAGTACTATGTATTTCTTGGCACTTAAGAAACAATCTTCATCTTTCTAGATAAGGTACAAACAGGTTTTGATTTACTTGTTGAGGTGAATCTTATCTCATCCTAGCAATACTTAGTCCTCAAATAAGGGACATCCCGTAGTCACAAAAGCAAACTCCCCAGTTTCAGAACCAGCTGTGCAAACAATAGTTGACCCACGGGACCCATACATTCCTCAAGCCCTCCCCCTTCATCAGTAGAACTGAGAAACCACCTGGAAACCCATGTCTTTGACTTGCCTTTCAGCAAGGTGGTCACACTTCAAAAGCTCCTCATCCCCCTGGCAGTATTGTTGGTGTCCATGTGAGAAAGCAGCAGTGAGCAGAAATCTCCCAGATCTCAGCCCCTCAATGAACCTCCCCAGATAGCAGGTTGAGGCAGCAACTGGGAACTTCCATCTCCCACAGCAGGTCTCCAGATTCCTTCTTGCATGGTTCAGGCTCAGCCAGCTCACATGCTTTCCTGGAGAGAGTTTCCAGCCCACACATCAAGAGCACTGAAGCCATTCTGTAGCTGCAAATATCATTGCTAGCTCTGGTGCCTCCTCCTCCAATTATGCATAAACTTTCAAAGCTATCCTTTGTTCCATTTTTGTGCTAGAAGGATCATCACTTGTTTCCTAAATAGTACAATAATATATAACAATGATTTGGTATTACCTCACTGTAATAGAGAGTGTTTAGTGACAGATTATTTCAGGTTCCATGCTGCCTATGTGGTCCTTTGAGACTATGATAGCTGTTACATATCTAGAGAGGCTTATTTATGTTAAACATTTATTAAATCAGGCTAGATATCAAATCACAAACATGACTTATGAGGCTTATAACTTTAGTTTAATGAGTGGACTCAGTGTAAGGCATTTTAAGGCATCTCTTCGATTACAATCTTCTGCTAGAGCTGAAAATCACTTTGTAACAGAGAAATCTATGCAAATGTCAAGTTTCACAGGAGCACGTTTTTGACAGCAAGAACTTTTTTTTATCTTCAGTTTGGCATATCTTCGTCACTGGCTGAAATACAGATCAGATTTGGCTACCACAACATCTGATACATTAAAAAAGCAGAACAAGGAAGTGAGTAAAACAGCCACAAAAGGAACAGTTCCCTATCCAAGCAGAAATTTCTTTGGAATCTTAGAGATACCAATCTAAACTTCTAAAGGCATTTTGGTGTTTGATTTGACACAACAGGCTCAGGTCTTCACAGCACTATAATTCAGCAATCTGTAAAACAAAACCAAGATGCACTGTAAGGAGAGATGTGACACGACATAGTGAGTCTCCTAAACCACTTGTCACTTTTAGGGAAAGGCAGTACATGAAAGAACTAAAACTAAATGCATTAACTTTATTAAATTCAGCAACATGCATATATTTTTTTTCTTTTTGTCTCTCTCTTTTTTTTTTTTTTTTTTTTTCCAGTTTGTATCCCTGAATTGCTTGAAGTGTGCTCTCCTCTCTCCAGTTCCCTTCAGGGATTCTCAGCCTTTTGGTCTGTATCTCCTCTTTAATTCTCCTTGTCTGTGGTTTTTGTTTTCCTTTCTATGCTGTCTTTCTTTCTGACACTAAACACAATAAGCTCATCTTCTCTCTTGAAACTCTTTTTTGTCTGTTTTATAGCCTGTACCTGTTCCATCTCAGTATATTAACATTTCTTCCCCAGATCTTTACAAAGACAAAGATGTTTGAATGGAAATGGTTTGGTGAGATACAGGAGCTGAAGTCAAGAGTGCTTCCAATTTGCCTCCTGTCTTCTGTCTTTTCTGCCACCCATTCTCTTATGACACCTGCCTATTCTGCTGCAAAACAGGCAGTACAGCTACTGAAGACAGCACCACTTGTCTCTAGCAGCAGTTCCTGGGAATGAAGGTATGACTGAATTCCCAGAAGAAAACCACCAGGCACTATATTTCAGTACCTAAATCCATTTGACTAAATTGCTTTGTTTTAAAGCTGTTCTTCCCTTATGGATCTTAACAGGAAAGAGAGGAGATTAGGATCTTTGAAAATTGAACATCTTCATTAGAAGCCCCAGGTACATGATTTTTAAAAATTATACCAACATCTCCAAACTCAGAGGCATTATTTGGTTGTATTTTCTATAGTGTGACTAAAAGTTTCTTGATTTACACACCAGAAATGACTGCACTTAATTCCTGGCAAAATGTTCCTACAAGTACTCTCTCTAGAGCAAAGGCAGCCTGGCAGAAGGCTCCACTGCTTAAATGTTTCTTATATTAGAATTAAAACAAAATTCATTCTGCTGTTGTAACTGAGATGCCACTACCTCCAGGGTTCACAAGACCAAGACAGGGAGAAAGAGGTCAGGCAGTAAGCTGTGTTTTTAAATCATTAGTTCTTGAGAATGTGGGAAGTGGCTTCATTTAGCATCAAAATATGCCAATTTCATGTATTCTGCAAACTCACGACACTAATAATATTCTTCTCACAAAGCTAACAAACTCTGTTTCTTCAGGGTTGGAAGCTTTCACCTTGCTCTACAAAGGTGATAATTTGCACCAAAAGAGACAAAGTGGGCATATGGAGAATTATGGAATCATAGAATCATAGAATGGTAAGGTTGGAAGGGACCTCAAGGATCATCTAGTTCCAACCCCCTGCCATAGGTAGGGACACCTCTCACTAGTACAGGTCACTCAAGACCTCCTCCAGCTTGGCCTTNTCTCTCAGCCTGTCCTCATAGCAGAGCTGCTGCAGCCCTCTGAGCATCTTTATGGCCTCCTCTGGACCTGCTCCAACACTTCCATGTCCTTCCTGTGCTGGGGGCTCCAGAACTGCACACAGTACTCCAGGTGAGGTCTGAGGAGAGCAGTGCAAAGGGGCAGAATCCCCTCCCTTGCCCTGCTGGCCACGCTTCTCTTGATGCAGCCCAGCACACAGTTGCTGTGTGGGCTGCATGTGCACACTGCAGGCTCTTGTTGAGCTTTTCATCAGCCCTAAGCTTTTCCTCAGGGCTGTTCTCAGCCATTCCCCACCCAGCCTGTATTTGTGCTTGGGATTGTGCCTACTCAGGTGCAGGACCTTACACTTGGCCTCATTGAATGTCATGAGGTTGGCCTGGGCACACCTTTCCAGCCTGTCCAGGTCCCTCTGGATGGCATCCCTGCCCTCTAGCAGGTTGAAGCCTATGAAGAGAAGACTATACTAAAATCTGTCAGCTCGTAAGGAATAGGTCTGCTCGACAAAAGCCACACTCCACTGACTAAAGAGAAAAATACCTGCCCTAGAGCACCAGCTGACCACAGCAGGCAAATGCTAAAATGCCTGAAATGATACCTAGATCAGGCTCTTCTCAGGATTGCAAGGAGGGCTTTTCAAACACTTGAACTGGTTAAGGCTGGATGTTAAGAAAAGCAAGTAAGGTTCATTGTCTACACAAAACTAATACTCACCACTCATCAGTCAGAAACAAGTTTTCTTAGCAAAGATTTCAGGTCTGTTGGCTACTTACTGAAGGGAGAAGTGAGTTAGCTCTGCAAAAAGATCCCCAGTGGTCATTACTGTAAGACCATATAGGTAATCTGGTGAAGAAGTAACACTGAACAAAATGTATCTGCAATCCTGTGAGGTATATGAATGATAGAATATAAACACATAAAAATGTAGTGGAAATTTGTTATTATTAACTCTTACTTTTCATTCTTGCATGCCTTGAGTAGAACTGAGGTTGTAAAAGTAAACCATTCCTGTTCGGTGACACAGGTTTCAGGCTTCCAGTGCAGAAATTCTTTCTCACACTCCAAATTCCTTCCAGTGCCACTGTTAATAATTTGTCAATTAATACTTGTCAAACTAATGTTCTTACAACTGATCACTTCAACTTGTTCTAGAATTAATGTACCTTTTCAGGCAGTCCTTTTGAATCATAGAATCATAGAATGGTAAGGTTGGAAGGGACCTCAAGGACCATCTAGTTCCAACCCCCTGCCATAGGCAGGGACACCTCCCACTAGTACAGCTCACTCAAGGCCTCCTCCAATCTGGCCTTCAACACCTCCAGGGAGGGAGCAGCCACAACCTCCCTGGGCAACCTGTTCCAGTGCCTCACCACCCTCACTGTAAAGAACTTCCTCCTAACATCCAGTCTAAATCTCCCCTCTGCCAGCTTAAACCCATTGCCCCTTGTCCTGTCGTTGCAAGACCTTGTCAATAATCCTTCCCCAGCCTTCCTGTAGGCTCCCTTCAGATACTGGAAGGCTACTATCAGGTCCCCTCAAAGCCTTCTNTTCCTGTGCTGGGGGTTCCAGAACTGCACACAGTTTTGGTCCATATATTAGAAGTAGCAAAGAAGAAGACTATAATCTTCCTCCATAGTTACTGAAAAAAGATTGATTTAGTTAATTAGAAAGGCTAAGTGATAGATTGGACTAGATGGTCTAAGAGGTCTTTTCCAACGTGGTTAATTCTGCGATTCTGTGACATCTGCAGAGAGCAATTGAGACTGCTGAAGGTACACAGCGCTCTCTACTGTCAGCAGAACAGTTTAGGATTGCGAGGCTCATAACTGAAGGCGCATGCAGCTGATCTGTGACGTGTAAGAAACAGCAGTAATGCCATTGATGCATCCAACACAATTTATTTGGCACACTGGGACGCCCACAGAAAAAGATAGAAGAGTAGAAAAAATGAAGCACACATACACACAGAAAAGAACCTCCACAAAAACTAAACAAAGAAAAAAAACCAAAACCAAAACCAAAACCAAACAAAACCAAACCAAAACAGCAACAAGAAAAACCAAACAAAAAACCCATAACAAAATAAAACAAAAAACCCCACAACAGCAACAACAACAAACAAACAAAAACCCCAACAAAATCAAACAAAAAAACCCCACAAAAGCAACAACAAAAAAAATCAACAAAACCCCTCAACAAAACCAAACAAAAATCCACCCAAACCCAATGATAACAAGAGCAAAAAATCCCAAACCAAACAAACAAAAACCCAAAGGAATAAAAATCCCCACCACAATCACACCAACAAAACAAAATTAAAACCTGAAAAGCTAATTTATTTTGTGTGTAGGTTACGATTTACTAACCATCTAATTTAAGTAGGATGATAAATTTGCTAATCTAGTCTGCTAAATTGCTAAATAGATTTGCTAATCTAAACTTGCTAAACCTAGACTGCATAAATTAGCAACCACTCAACCTAACAATTGTTGTTTATCAGAGCCCAGGCCACTTAGGGAGCATCTCCAATTCTCCAGATGTATACAGGTGAAAATGAAAACTAGGAACTTGCTGAATGATTTGTACAGCAATATCTATTTGAAACTTATACATAGCATTGGCAGGCTATCACATACTATGCTATACCTGTTATTCATATATTGACTTTGTTATACATCCATATTACATATTCTTTTAAGAAATACTTCTGTAGCACTTCTATATTATCTTTAGTACACTAAGTACTTCTCAGAAATTGTGAGAACATAGAATTGTAGAATGGTAAGGTTGGAAGGGACCTCAAAGATCATCTAGTTGATAAATTACATGGAACTATCCAAGTTCTTTATGGTCCTGTATTTCAAATAAAAATTAGGGGGAAAAAAAAAAAGAAAGAACAAAAAAAGTAATAAAGACTATGTGCAACTATTTTGTTCCCCTAAGCTATTACATGAATCATTTAGGTTGGAAAAGACCTTTAAAATCACCAAGTCCAATCATTAACCTTGCATTGACAAGTCCACCCTTCTGGACTGTTCTTTTGAACAATAACTTAGCCACAGTTCCTCAAAACAATTTATATTTCATTTGCCTTAACAGACACTTGTCATTTTCTGGTAAAGAGGATTACCTGCAGATGGATGTTTAATGTGGCATCCTTCTTTCCGAAAATTAAACTCTTCTTCAAGTATTTCTTTAACTCTCCTAGATGGCTCAACATACACAGATTTCTCCCCTGATAACAAAACATATTACAAAAGAATCAGTTATTTTAAATTCCCTGAATGTTAAGGTGTTCTGCCAAATGTAATATGTGTCATGGAATCACCAGAAATATCACGTCAGGGGTGACCAGAATGCTGGGGATCACCGGAGGCTGTGGAATCACGTTGACCTCGGGGATCGCTAGGTGTGGGGGGATGAATGACGTGAGACAGGGATGACCAGACAACAAACTTGGTGAATCCAAGATTATTACAGCAAGTCAGCATATATTTATACTTTGCTCTTGTCAGACCCCACCTGGAGTACTGTGTACAGCTCTGGAGCCCACAGCACAGGAAGGACAAGGAACTGTTGGAGAGGGTCCAGAGGAGGCCAGGAAGATGCTCAGAAGGCTGCAGCAGCTCTGCTGTAAGGACAGGCTACGAGATTTGGGGCTCTGCAGCCTGGAGAAGAGAAGGCTTTGAGGAGACCTGATAGTAGCCTTCCAGTATCTGAAGGGGGGGCTACAGGAAGGCTGGAGAGGGAATATTGACAAGGTCTTGCAATGCCAGGACAAGACGCAATGGGGTTAAACTGGCAGAGGGGAGATTGAAACTGGATGTTAGGAGGAAGTTCTTTGCAGTGAGGGTGGTGAGACACTGGCACAGGTTGCCCAAGGAGGTTGTGGCTGCTCCCTGCCTGGAGGTGTTCAAGGCCAGGTTGGAGGAGGCCTTGAGTGACCTGTACTAGTGGGAGGTGTCCCTGCCTATGGCAGGGGTTGGAACTAGATGATCTTTGAGGTCCCTTCCAACCTTACCATTCTATGATTCTATGATTCTACAGGATAGACTCTGGTCACACACACTATGCATTCGTCTCTCTGGTTACAGCCTGAGCTGTTCCCAGGCACACTGATAAAGCTCCTTTTTCATGGTCACCATCAGGCACCCTGTTTTGCTAAGCTAACATCCTTGTTTATACATAACAACCTTCTTATCTTGAATGATTCCCAGCAGAGTACTGCCACATTGGCAGTCTTATTAAGAGCCAACAAACATGGAGTCATAGAATCATAGAATGCTTTGGGTTGGAAGCAACATTAAGCATCATCCAGTTCCACCCGCTCTGCCACGGGCAGGGACACCTTCCACTAGATCAGGTTGCTTAAAGCCACATCCAACCTGGCCTTGAGCACTTCCAGGGATGCAACCAGCACAACTTCTCTAGGCAACCTGTTCCAGTGCCTCACCTCTTAGTAGTGGAGAATGTCTTCCTTACAGCTAACTTAAGTTTACCGTCTTCCAGTTTAAAACCATCACCCCTTGTTCTGTCTTGTACCTGCCCTTGTAAAAAGCCCCTCTCTGGCTTTCCTGTAGGGTCCCTCTACATCATTTTATTTTGCTCTACTTGTGTCTTTGAAACACTAAGACAAATCATTTACAACTATATGATGGTATCACAGTATCACAAAGGTTGGAAGAGACCTCAAAGATCATCAGGTCCAACCCATTACCACCAAGTGCCACGTCCAAACCTGCCTTGAACACCTCCAAGGACGGTGACTCCACCACCTCCCTGGGCAGCCCATTCCAGTAGCCAATGACTCTCTCAGTGAACAACTTTCTCCTCACCTCCAGCCTAAACTTCCCCTGGCACAGCTTGAGACTGTGTCCTCTTGTTCCGGTGCTGGTTGCCTGAGAGAAGGAGGTAACCTCCCCCTGGCTACAACCACCCTTCAGGTAGTTGTAGACAGCAAGAAGGTCTCCCCTGAGCCTCCTCTTCTCCAGGCTAACCAATCCCAGCTCCCTCAGCCTCTCTCCATAGGGCTGTGCTCCATGCCTCTCACCAGCCTCGTTGCCCTTCTCTGGACACGCTCAAGCACCTCAATGTCCTTAAATTGAGGGACCCAGAACTGGACACAGTACTCAAGGTGTGGCCTAACCAGTGCAGAGTACAGGGGGAGAATGACCTCCCTGCTCCTGCTGGCCACACTATTCCTGATGCAGGCCAGGATGCCATTGGCCTTCTTGGCCACCTGGGCACACTGCTGGCTCATGTTCAGGTGGGTGTCAATCAGCACCCCCAGATCCCTTTCTGTTTGGCTGCTCTCCAGCCACTCCCACCCCAGCCTGTAGCTCTGCATGGGGTTGTTGTGGCCAAAGTGCAGCACCCGGCACTTGGATTTGTTGAACACCATCCCGTTGGACTCTGCCCATCTGTCCAGGTGGTCGAGGTCCCGCTGCAGAGCCCTTCTGCCCTCCAACCCAGCAACATCAGCCCCCAGCTAGGGGGCTAGCTGTTCAGCTAGGCCCTGCTCCCCAGCATCAAATAATGATTCCTAGTGATGGGACCACTCTGTGTAAATCTAAAAAGAGAAGGCTGGTGAGGTGGGACTCCCACGCAGGAGCCAAGGACACCCCAGGGCACTCGAGGGCCACTGTGTCTTCCGACCTCGAACAACTCGACGCACGGAAGAGGTCTCCAAGGAGATGTCTTTGCTAAAGGCGACCTCCAAGGTGCTGAAGAGGGCTTAGGACACCTCAAGGTGGCAGAGGAGTCTCTGCCTCACAAGGCCTTACCCGCACCCCAGCAGCGGTGGGGTGCTCAGGAATGCGACAGGCAAGGTGCCACTGAGCCAGGCGGCCGCGGAGGATCGGTGGGGAAAGGCTCAGCTGCCCGGAGGGGAGGGGCCAGGTTGGGGAAGGGAAACGAAGGCCACAGCTGGTGGGAAGAGGGGGTGGAAGCGAGGCGAGCCCCACCGCCGGGCCGGGGTACCGCTGCGCTCACAAGGCTGCCCGCTGCCCGCCACCTCGCCGCGGACACCGTCGCCCGCGTCCTCTGCCGCCAGCGCCGGCTGCTCCCCGCTCGCTGCCCTCATCGCCGCCGCCGCCGTCACGCCCGTGCAGGTAGAAGTAAATCGAACCCGTCGCCACGGCAACGGAGGCGGGCGAGGGCGGTGCGGTCGTTCCCTACCGCCAGCAGGAGGAAGCGCGAAGCGGGCGAGGGCGCTGCGGGGGGAGCAGAGGCTCGGCGCCCCGGGCAGCCCCGTTGCCGCGGCTGTCGCCCGCCGCCGTGCTGGCGCTGCGCCTCGGGGCCCTCAGGCAGGGCATACAACTTAACCCGCGCCGAGTCCCGAGGGCCCCGATAGGGTCCGCCGCTTCCAGCCGCAGCTGGGGTGTTTTAGCCCTTCCACAGGCCAGGGGTACTTAACAGCGGGGACACGGCCAAGCCAGGGTGCGGCCAGGCGCCGTGTCCCGTGCCTGTTTGGAGCAGAGGGTGGGTGACAGCTCTGGGTATCATTGGTGAGTGTTAGTGTCCGTCAGTGTTGCTGTGCTCAGGAACAATCATTCTGTATCCCTGTGGGGTGTCACCAGTGGCTTGGTTTTAATAACGGCTTTCATAAAATGAGGCATCTTGAGACACTGTTTATAGGAAGAACAGAAGTAGACTCAACTCTGCTTGCTTTGCCACTGTTAAAGCTTTGAGAAAGCAGAGCAGCTGGCAGGTACATGGAGAAGCTGTCCTGCACACCTGGACAGAAGCTTTGCCCCATGACAGCTTCCTTGAAATCAAGACTTTGCATATGTTAGTGAGAACTTGTAAGGCACAAATCAAGTCTAGTTACACAAATGCATGATAAAATCCATTCCTTGATGCACTTCAAGGTGTATTCATCTTCCACAGATGTCCTGAAACCAAACTTTCAAAATAATAAGCATTAAATATAGTCTTGTACCATTCACAGTTGAGATCAAATTCACTGTTTTGTAGTGGAAATGCTGAACAGGGCTTTTGAAAAGGTGGGTGACAGAGATGACCTCCACAGCTGCTTGATCCCAGCACCAGATGTGGACCAACATACCCCAACACTGCTGCTGCTATTACAAATGTGCTTCAGCTCTATCGGTGGTGTCTGGAAAGAGCTTGGGATTACTCATTAAGGCATCTTTATGGGACAACAAAGTGTTACAGCTCTCACACCAAGTAACAGCACTCCAAGTCTCCCATCAATTTTCAGTTCAATTTGATTAACACAGAAGAGCAAATTTCTCCACTTCTGAATTATTGATGGCAACGCTGAAGCTCAGAATCACACAGCATGCCTTTACTGTGCAAAAATCCTTAGTGTACTAATTCACATGCAATACAAATCATCTGCTGAGCTTATAGTACTGCTGAAAAATTCTACCAGTATCCTTCTAAAATATCGATCCAAAAAGATCTACATGCTCAGAGCAATTGTTTTGAGATGCAGTGATTTCTGTCTGAAACTTACACTTGAACCAAGGCGAAAGAAAACAAAGAAAAAGGCAGGAAGTACACATAACTGGATCTCTCACTGATAGCTACATAACCCAGAGATGTGGATTCTCCAAAAGAAGTTGAAATAATAAAGAGATGCAGACTGATACAATTAATGTGAACACTAACATAGGTAATTAAACTCACCACTCTAAAAATCCTAATTTTTCACTTGTTAGCAGAAAGGCTGAACTGACAGAAGCAATAAATACTGATGTCACTGATTAACATTTTTCTGCCAAGTCAAACCAAATAGTGCTTAGTGCTAAGACCTGATAAAAATGGCTCAGATGAAGCGTCTCAAATCTTCACTTCTAACCAATGAGATTCTAGCTGGTGTGACTGCTGAGAGAAACTGCATGCAAGTATGTGCTCAAGGCTTCAAAATCTTGAAACAAACCAACCAACCTCCCTTCTCAATACTTTGGATCAGGTTTAATGACAGCAGCCAGAACAACTTGGATGTGCCTAGGATTCAAGCTTTATCACAAATGCCTAGGATACAAGCCTTATCACAAATCAATTAATTTATTTTTATGACACTTATCTGGAGGTTAAGGAATTTTGAGGAAAAAATTTTAAAGTACAGTAGCATCGTAATATTCAAGTTGGAATGCAGAATTCCCCTTGGGGATTCAAAAGTGGAAAAGAAAACACTGCTGAATGTGTTCTGTGCTAAATTAGCTGTAATTCAGACACAGTAGTATGTTGGCTGTTTATACTTACACAGTTGAACCTTACTTCTTCTAACTAATGCTGTATCCAGGACATTTAAACTTTACTCAGCTTAATTTGCAAGGAAAAAAAATAAACAAGATCTTCATAGAAAAGAATTTATTGGAAAAGCACTAGGGAAAAAAAATAAACCAAAATTATTTTATCATCCTATGAATAACACTTTGGATTAATGAACAGGCAATTGCATTGATAATTGAAATATGACACGAAAGTAGTTAGGGTTAAATATTTTATTTTATAGTTAGGTCTTACACTGAGATCA
Source organism: Eubucco bourcierii (assembly GCA_013396675.1). NCBI lineage: Eukaryota > Metazoa > Chordata > Aves > Piciformes > Ramphastidae > Eubucco > Eubucco bourcierii. Next base: position 30,988 of record VWZE01015464.1, on the reverse strand, counting down.
CTAAACATTTTGTGTATCACCCAAATAAGTTACATTCATTCTGAGCTTTAATGCAGTTTAAAAAAATTCAATTTCTGGAAAAAAAAAAAAAATTCAAGTGAGCTATAAAATTCTGCATAACCAAGCCAGAATTCTTTCACATCAAGTAAACATTCCCATTTTGCCTCCTGCTTTTACAGTACAAACCAATTACAAAAGCCCCTCCAAATCTGCAGTAATTAAAGGGAGACTCACTGAAATTACCGAGATTTTCTGAATACCTCGAGTAAAAGTAGTAATGCTTCAAATGATGAGCAAGACCACTGAGCCGAGTTTCCAGAAGGGACAATTTTGCCTGAGGAGTAAATGTCTTAGATGAAAACCTCCTTGCAAAGGGCCATACCACCTCTGCTGAGCATGCAGAACAGAAACAAGAGGCAGCAAACCTCACGTTCCCAAACTTAACCACAACTTTTAAGGGGTCACAGCATTTATGCAGTCTTCTACTATTTCAAAAAGGTAGTGATATATATCAGTCCTCCTAGCAATGTCAAGGGCTGTTTCATCCAAGCTGTTTTTCAGGTCTGGCTTCACGTAGCGATTCATCAGCAAGAGTTCAAGGGTTTCTCGACTGTTTTTGTTTCCCGCAGCAATGTGCAGTGGTGTCAGCAAGCCGTTTGTCTGCGCGTTGATGTCGGCGCCCTGCTGAAGTAAGAATGCAGCCACTTTGGTGTTGTTCCACTTACAGGCGCTGTGCAGAGGTGTCCAGCCGTCCACTGTCTGCGCGTGAATGTCTGCCCCCTGGGCCACCAGCTCATGGGCAACGTCCAAGTGCCCACTGTAGGCTGCTCGGTGGAGAGGAGTGTACTGATCTTCATCACGAGCGTTAACTGGAGCCAGCTTTTCAGAAAGGAGCCTCTTCACTGTACTCAGCTGTTTATAGAGGGAGCAGGTAATTTAATAGCAAATTCTGCAAACAAGGTGCGTGGCTTTTACTGTTCTGAAGTGTGCTGGTTTGAGGCTAATTGGAGTATTTTAATGAAAAAAATTAGATTATAGGCTGTGAAAAGCAAACAATGGTGATGTCTGTTTCATTCATAGGCTTGCTGAGATGTGTAAGAACAAGAACACAGATATATAAAAATATACAAATCTCTATAAAATATCTATTATAAGATACAAAGATATCAGTATAAGATACAAAGATATCGATAAAACACACAAGGATATCAATATAAAATATTAAAAAATCTATATAAAGTATTTATATATGAACAATCTATATAAAATAGAAAATTTATATATAAAATATGAAATATTTATATGAGTATCTATATAAAATATAGATAAGATAGTCTCTCTCCCTCTGGGAGCTCGTGTGTCTTCTGGCCTCTCTGCTGTGTAACCCAATTCATCACTCTGCTTCTAACCTCCCTTGCCCACCCTCCAAACTCACCTTGCATGTAAGGCAGACCCTGGGGTAAGGTGGAGGGGTGGAAAGAAGGTGGAAGGGTGGTTGGGAGCCCCTCCTGGGCACTCTGATTTCTGAGAGGGGTATTGTGTTTCTGTATTACCTTTAACTTGTATATTTTTCTGTAAATATTCATATATATATATATTATATATATAGCTTGGCACAGTTTACAAGCATGAAGTTTTAATGGAAAAGCAATTTCTTTCAGTTTCTAAAAGGCTTAGGTGCGACAAGAGGTTTTAAAACGTAACCAGCTAACGTTGCTGGAGTGAAGGCATTTTGTGGGTTTGGTTTTGTTTGGTTTGGGTGGGGTTTCTGGCTTTGCTTTTGAAAAGATGCAGCATGAACATTAGCTGAAATGCCTTATGGACTGCCTTTACTTTAGACCTCCTCCCCATTCACTGTGAAGACATAAATACTTCCCCGGGACTGTAGATGGAGTTGTGTGTATAACCAAGGCAACTAATGAAAATAAATGTATGTAAGATGTAATGTGGTTATGTAATGGCAATGTTCTCATCTATCCCTCACTTCCAATAATACAAAAGGCTTCCTTTCCCCCCTCCCCCCATACAAATGTAGGAAAACAGTCACTCATTAACTACATAAGGTGCTTTTGAGAAAAACAGAATTCCAGTTATGCTCTTTCCTCCACAGTTAAAAGGCTTACTTGCCATGAAGAGCTGGGCATGCTTTCAAGCTTGCGGAGTGTTAACTTTAACACTGAACTACAGTCAAAGCTTTTGTTCTGAAAGCTAATGGAACTAGAGATATTCTAGTGTGGGGGCTACAAAGGGAAATGTTTTACACTCAGCAGCTTGCAAAACTAGATCACAGGAGGCCAGAAAGATAAAAGAAACTGTGGGCAGATTTTGTTTGTGGCTTAAATCGTAGATATCTGTTACAAATAACATTCTGGACAGTAATACGTATGAGAAAATAAATGCCTTACCCGATTGTTTTCAGCTGCCCAGAGTAGCAACTTCTCTGGGTGTTTTTCCATTTTTTTTTCTTGCATTTCGTACCATTCCTCACTTCTTTCTTGTTCATCGTCATCATCATCAGACTGTCCTGACCAACAGCTCTGAGTTCCTACAGGAATCAAATGCCTGTGCGTTTCCAGCAGTTCAAGTTGGTTAAAATTCTCCATAAAGTCTTCAAACTGCTCGCTGTCATCATCATCTTCAGCAACTTGTTTGTCTTTATTCATTTTTCAGTTAGCATCTGTATGTAGCAAATGTACAAGGGTATTTGTAATACTCTTGTTAACAGTGTACTAACTCAGTGTACTAATTACCAATAAAAGCATTGGACTCTGGAGCCTCTAGCGCAGGAAAGACGTGGAAGTGTTGGAGCGGGTTCAGAGGACGCCATAAAGATGCTCAGAGGGCTGCAGCAGCTCTGCTATGAGGACAGGCTGAGAGAGTTTGGGCTCTGCAGCCTGGAGATGAGAAGGCTTGAGGAGACCTTAGAGTAGCCTTCCAGCATCTGAAGGGGGCCTACAGGATGGCTGGGGAGGGACTATTGACAAGGTCTTGTAATGACAGGATAAGAGGCATTGGGTTGAAACTGGCAGAGGGGAGACTGAAACTTGCAGTGAAGGTGGTGAGACACTGGCACAGGTTGCCCAGGGAGGTTGTGGCTGTTCCCTCCCTGGAGGTGTTGAAGGCCAGGTTGGAGGAGGCCTTGAGTGAGCTGTACTAGTGGGATATGTCCCTGCCTATGGCAGGGGGGTGGAACTAGATGATCTTTGAGGTCCCTTCCAACCTTAACATTCTATGATTCTATGACATGAGCAACACCACGATGACCAAAACTCATGAGCAAAAGCAGAATTCCTCCACAAAACTGGGCTCTGCCAAGATGCCCTGGTAACACCCATGCTATCCCACCGTGCAATCGTAGCCTGGAAACAGCCCTCCCTACGGACACACAGCAGAGGCTGAGAGGTGTTCTGCAGAATTCGTTCAAACAGCACGCGTTTTATAAACAAAAGCTTTAGAGAGGTTTCGGTTCCAAGCAGCGTTTCTGCTCCTCCCCGCGTAGTCAGCCCCTCCCAGCGCTCCGCGCCGCCCTCCCCTTTCCCTTACGTCCTGAGCAAGGCCAGGCCGGGCCTGGGAGTGCCGGCCTTATTCCCTCTCCGGGGGTCTCACAGTCCCGGGAGTCACTCAACGCCCGTGCTGCCGGCACCTCGGGCACCCACTGGAAGCCCGCCCCTGGACCCCGCTTCTCCGTCTCTCTCTGCCTGCAGGCTGCCGGGCTTGGTGCCAGCGGCCGACCCCAACACACGACGTTATTCCAGCATCCCGTGCACGCTCGCATCCCCTGCAACCCGCTTATCTTCGGTTGCAACCTGCCTGCCCTTCTAACGCACCTGCAGCCAGCCGAGCGATCGGGGGGGCGGGGCCGCGGTCGGGGGGCGGAGCCTCCCGGCGAAGGACGCACGCCCACGGCTGCCCCGAGAGGCCTTTCGGCGCGCGCTCCAGCGGATGTGACGCTAGCGGCTGCCGACACCGGCTCTCAGCTGACCAGCCGCCACGGCCCCGCGGGAGAGGCGGTGAGTGAGCGCGCGCTTTGAGTGGGACGGCTCTCGCGAGAGCGGCGTGTGGGACGTCGTGGCGGGCGCCGCCCATTCCGGTGCCATGGCAACGGCTCGTGGTGGCGGGAGACGACGCTGGGCCGCGGGGTGAGGGACGGACTGCCTCCGGGCGATAGCATTCTCTTGTCGCGGGCCGCTGGCGGAGCTTTGCGGCTCCCTCCGTTCTGAGCCGGGCAGCGCTCCGGTGAGCTTTGTGCTCAAACTGCTGCCCTGCACTGCTGAGGGGGACCGGGCTAGTTGCCGCTGCCGTTGCTTTGCGCTGACACTGAATTCCATGGCTGTCGGATTCGTCCCGGGCACATTGTGTCGCCGTGCCCATCCGCCCTGCCTCCTGCCCTGTCACGTTGTGCGGCCACTTCCGTGAAATCGCCCGGTCTTTGCACGGTTCCCAGTGGCCTTTCTCGAGAGGGCCGGCAGTGGCCCACAGGATGTCCATGCGCCTTCTGTAGTAGCGAATGGTTGAACTGGGCACGAACTTCTCCTATCTTGAGTTTATTTGCAAGCTACTTTCCAGTAAAAGGCCGGGTAGCTGATCCTTCTGCTCACCATGCTCTCCGTTCTAACTCGGTTTTGGTTTTGTCTCTAAGGCTTTATGTAGCATCTATGAGGATAGGAACTGACTTCCTGACCTGATTTTCTAAGCTGTATCCAGAGCCTTTTTGTGGGGAGTCTTGGCACGAAGATGAGTACTATCAACTCACAGTAAGCTCCTGCTGTCTGTTGCTCTCTGCAGTTGTGTCCTATGAGATAGCAAAACTTCTGTTTGGAGTGAGTTGAGAAGAGCTTGGAGCACAGAATTATAGAATGGTTTGGGTTGGAAGAGGCCTTACAGGTCATCATCCAGTCCAACCCTTCCCTGCCTTAGGCAGGAATGCCTTCCACTTGACCTGGCTGCTTGGAGCCACAGCCAACCTGGCACTGGAACACATACAGGAATGAGGCATTCACAGCTTCTCTAGGCAACCTGTGCCAGTGTCTCACCACCCTCGTAGTGAAAAATTTCTTCCTTACATCTAATCTGAATCTTTCCATTTAAAGCCAGTCTAAAGATCACTTGTGTTTTCCCTCAGGTTATATTTCATTTTGTATATATGTAGATTTATCAGTGCAAAGAGAGAAATTAAATGTTTGCTCACCAGGCAGAAAACATAAAAAGGATTGTTTAGTTTTTCATTAGGTAGTTCAGAGGGGTGGTTGCAGCCATTTAATAAAAGTAGGCTCATTGGGGTAACAGAATCTTCAAACTGGTTGCTTTGGTGATGTGCTGCCTGCAGTAAGTGGAGTGAACTCTTTTGAGACTTACAGGAATGACATCTTGATAGTTTTACACAAAATCTGTATATTTAGTGACTGTACAATGTTGAAGTTCGGAAGTGTGTTGCTTTCCTACACAAATATCCTTGTATTTTTCAGGGACGATGAAGACACTTTTAAAATACTTATTGCTACTGATATTCATCTTGGCTATATGGAGAAGGATCCAGTGCGTGGAAATGATACATTCGTAACTTTTAATGAGATTTTGGAGCAAGCTCAAAAAAATGAAGTAAGTGCTACCTTTTGGAAAGAGAAGGACTGCGATTGGAAAATAGATATTGACCTGCCAAAAACCCTAAAGCTTAATCCTGGACCAATCTTTAATAATATCAAATGGTTAAACTAAACTATTTATTCCATTCATTTACATATCTGTTTCAGCAAAATACTTGTTCCTTTGTGAGAGCGCTCTTACTGTATTATTATCTTCGTTGTATTAGTGGTATTTAGAGGCTTTTGTCACTGCAAGAAGCCAAAATAATCGGGGAGAGTGAAAGTAATGATACAAAGTCTTCAGACAACTAAGAAAGTAGGAAAAATAAGTTAAAACTTTTAAAGTATTGTTTCTGTTTTTAAAGACTGAGGGTTTCTCAGTCAAATTTCATGAAGGTGATCTTTTTCTTCCTAATGCTTTTCAAAAGCTAAATATGGACATAAATTGCAGCTGGTTATGTGTCGACAGCTGCTGATCTCTTCCCACTCGGTACCACAGCAATGACAAGCTAATGTCTCTTCATGCCTGTCAAAGAAAATGTTCAGGAACCAACATGGAGACTCTTATTAAAATAAAACATCTCTCTGGCATTTTTTTTCAATGGTATCAGCTGTTTTCTCTTGTGGTTCCTCATAAACAGATAAATACATGGAGTTAGTTTTTCTTTTAATGAATAGTTTAGTTAAACTTTATTTCATGAGGCAGTTGAACACTGTGTCTGCGACTAGCAACTAGAAGTCTTGCAGGGTAATACAGAATGCTGTATGAATATAACAGTTCTTTTTGTTACATACAGGTGGACTTTATTTTATTAGGTGGGGACCTTTTTCATGATAACAAACCTTCCAGAAAAACAGTACACTCTTGTTTGGAGTCGCTGAGGAGACACTGCATGGGTGATCGTCCTGTTCAGTTTGAAATTTTGAGCGATCAGGCAGTTAATTTTCAGTGTAGCAAGTAAGTGTGTTGCTAAATTGTGATGTGAGATTTTGTGTGTTTGTTGGGTGAATGTGGTTTGACTTCTGTAATTTGTATACTTTGTGACAAAAAAACTTACAGTTTGAGACTTGTTTGTGTATGGCAGTTTATAGGGCAATCTTTCTTTCTTCTTTAATAATCTTAAGTCTGTAAAGGAATGCACACAATTTTTGGAGAAACTTCGGAATGTGTTCTGACAGCTGATTCATTTATGTAATGTATTGTTTCTGTCCTGCAAGTACTGTGCAAGTAAACCCATTTAGTTGCTGTGTTTAAGATAATGAGAGTTCTTTGTGTGTAAACAAAGGTTTGCTCAGCCCAGTCCTCTGCCCTTGCAGGTTCCACACCACGTGTTGTATAACTTTTATAGGCTTGCTCTAAAATAAACAGGAACTTGATGCTACCCCATTCCCAGTGCCATTCCAGACCATGAGTAAGAATCTTCTTACACTGTGCAGCTTAAGCTTATTCTTAGCCACTTAGCACTCTTAGTGGTTGGACTCCGTTATCTTAAAAGTTTTTTTCTAACCAAAACAATTCTGTGATTCTATGGTTTGTGCTACTGCCATGATGCATTTGTGATGACATTGAAGAGAATATTTGAAACTGTTTGTGCAGAAAGATTTTAACTTTTGGGTTTGTTTTCTTTTACTCTTCTTGTCCAGGTTTCCATTCGTGAATTATCAAGATCCAAATCTAAACATTTCTATTCCAGTTTTTAGTATTCATGGCAATCATGATGATCCCACAGGGGTAATTACTATAATAATTTTACTATACTGTTCTGTTACAAAAATAATATTATAAAAATTGAGATTTGTATAGAAATACAGTTCTTGGGGAACAAGCTAATTTTAGTCAGTTGCTCTACTCTTCACCTAAATTAGTGACAAGCTAGCTGTCACATCCAGAAAAAGAATGGAAAGAAGTTAAGGGGTCCATATAAACTATGGCTAAATTCTTAATATATATAGATTTCACTAATTAAGAACATAGTAATTTTTCATGCCAAGAAATGGCAACCTTTCAGAAAGTTTCTAGAATGAATTCTATCTGTAGATACTGAAAACTTTAAGGGCAATTTTGATACTCTGATCTGTACATATGCAATTTATATGCGTCCAATGCTAGTTTAAAAATCAACAACTGGAAGTATGCAGGAATAGGACCTGTAGAAAGCAACAAAGCATTTGTGTTGAATAAAAAACTTTGCATTTTATGTTGGTTAGCAGTGTGTCCTGCCAAACCCAGGACTCGATGTATAACAGAGAGGAGTCTCATAACAGCAGAAGTTCCACTCTGAACGTATTGTGAAGGAGTTAGCTTAAACAGTTTTCTGTAGTGGTTTAGAAACTTTGGCTGTTTGGAGGTTTTGGCTTTGTTTTTCTAAAAATTTAGTATTTAATTTTGCATTGTTCAAATTAAACAGGACTTGTCAGAAAAAAGGATTGGTTCTGTACCCAGGAGTACCAAAAAAAAAAAAAAATCCCAATTTATGTGTCAGGGGTTTTCAGCTGCAGAAATTACTTAAGGAGAGATGCTCTTGAAACTGTTTCACCTTGACTTTAAAAACAAAATGTTCCATTTGAAGTTTTTGTGTTTATTCCTCAATATTTTCTACAGACAGATGCACTGTGTGCATTGGATATTTTAAGCTGTGCAGGATTGTTGAATCACTTTGGACGTTCAGCTTCTGTGGAGAAAATAGATATTAGTCCCATTTTATTGCGTAAGGGTAGAACAAAGATTGCTCTCTATGGCTTGGGTAAGTATTAGCCTGCCAGACTGTTCATTTACTACCAAAACTCAATAGTTCTAAATTAATTTGGGACAAATATGTAGTGCTGCAACAAACATGAAGGTCTACAGAATGCTGAATTAAAGAATGTGAGTTGTGCGACAGTATTAGGTTTCTCATCCTCTCGCATTGTCGCTGGCTGACAGGGTTTTTCTTCGCTGTTTTTAGAAAAAAATTAACTCTCCAATAACTTTCTTTTCTATACTTTTGGTGGTCTTAAATGGACTGTACTTGGGTTATGCATGGATAGTGCCTGTGTATCATGCCTGGGCAGTCACACTAAAATTTCACCATTGCGTATAAAGCCTACTTCCTCCTGTTCACGTAAAACTTAAATGCTTTATGTTCATGTGTCGTTTTGGTTATATTGAAAAACATAAACTAGCTGAGCAGAAACCTGATGTCTGATATGTCTGTCTGAAGTGATTCATAAATAACATGTGTCACAGATTAACCTTGGTTTCTTCTAAAGAATCTCATGAAGAACTTCATATTTTAAAGGTGTTCCGTGGTGGGCTTTCAACTCCATTTTGTCCCTTTCTATTTTCTCCTCCAACTTTCTATCCTCGCTTCTTACCTAGAATGGTCAAGTTTGACTGATTTCTGTCTGAAGAAGTTACCTGTTTAAGATTTTTGGTTTTTTCCCCTTGTGTTCAGTCATGAGTGCTTAAAGCACTGATTTCCAGGCAAATTTTTTAGCCGTGAGTCCTAGTTGGCCATGATTTTGTGTACTTAATAAGATACTTTAAAAGCTTGCTAGATGTTCTGAGTGTTGGTAGTGAAGGTTCTGATACCACAATACAAAGACTTTCAGAAAGGATTGGGATTTTTTAGCAGTTTTAAAATACAGGTGTTGCTGCATGGAAATGTTCATGAGATGTTTTGTTGTGCTTGTGTCAGGGTTATATACCTTCTTGACTTTGATTTAGACAGCACTTGTTCTTATACAGAATACATGAACATACTGAAATGCCTCACGAACCCTTGGTATAGGTGGTTGGGTTGTTGGTTTGTTTTGGTTTTTTTCTTTGTTAAAAACAGCAAGGAAATAAGCAGTGACAAACAGTTCAGAAGTACTACAGACTTTCCTGCTGTATGGGAAAGCACAGAATTGACAGAATTCATGTTTTACACAGAATCATAGAATGTTAGGGTTTGGAAGAGACCTTGAAAGATCATGTAGTCCAACCCCCCTGCCAGAGCAGGAGTGCCTAGAGCAGGTCATACAGGAACACATCCAGGTGGGTTTTGAATGAGGAGGTGGACAGGAGGGAGGAAGGAAGGAGAACTTCCCTGGGCATCCTGTTCCAGTGCTCTGTTGCCCTCACAATGAAAATAATTTTCCTTGTATTTAGGTGGAATCTCTGTGCTCTAGGTTGTACCTGCTGCCCCTTGTCCTATCCTTGAGCATAACTGAGAGGAGCCTGGCTCTATCCTCCTGACACTTGCCCTTCACATACTTTAGTGAGATCACGTCTCGGTCTCCTCAGGCTAAGGAGACTCAGCTCCCTCAGCCTTTCTCCATAAGGGAGATGTTCCACCTCTTAATCATCTTTGTAGCTCTGCGCTAGATTCTCTCAAGAAGTTCCCTGTCCTTGAACTGAGGGGCCCAGAACTGGACACAGTATTCCAGATGCAGCCTCACCAGGGCAGAGTAGAGGGAGAGGAGAACCTCTCTCAACATACTAACCACAGCCCTTCTAATACACCAAAGAATACCATTGGCCTTCTTGGCTACAAGGTCACGTTGCTCACGGTCATCCTATTATCCACCAAGAAGTATGCTTAAAAACTCACATTTTTGGTTAGTAGTATCTGTTTTTCAGATACCACCTTAAAACAAGATATACTTATTTGTCAGCAAGAAACAAAACATTTGTTTTGGTACTTTTCATTTGGCTCTTAGTCAGTTTGGCACAGGAAACTGGTAAGAGGTCTCAAACCAGATGTAGTTAATGAAACTGCTTTTAGCAGTGGTTTAAAGATAGATTTGATGTTTAAATGTCTTGTTTTCAGAAGTCTGTCTAGTAAAATAGCCAATCTGTACTTGAATCTGCTCAAATTCATAACCACTCAGACTTCTTAAGTCATGAAAACAAAGATCTGGTCTTCTACAATATTGTGTTCTTCATGCTCTTTTTAGTAGAATTGCTGTTAAAAATGCTTTAAAATAAAGAATTGGGTTTACCACACTAAAATGCTGTAGTGTTTTGTTTTGTCCACTCCAGGATCGATTCCTGATGAGAGGTTGTATCGTATGTTTCTCAATAAAAAAGTAACCATGCTGAGGCCAAAGGAAGATGAAGACAGTTGGTTTAACTTGTTTGTGATTCATCAAAATAGGTAACAGTAATGAATGAATTGCAGTGACTTAAAAACATTACTGTGTTACTTCATTAAACTGCCTTGGAGATGATAGGTGAGAAACCCAGCTGTGCTGGTTTGTGCTTCTTGTGAGTAGCTAGTTTCTTAAGGTTTTCCCAAATGAAAGCATTGTTTTACAGCTTTTCTTAGAGAAGAAATAAAAAGGGAAGAAAACTGAAATTAAAAAAAAAGTTAGGAATGCTGGGAAATGTCTTTCCAGACTCTTAGGGGCAGTTGGGAGTATTTATATAATGAAATCTTGTCTGCTTGTTAGAGCTGAAGGAGTATTAAAGTTCATCTTGTATGTTCTGTCCTTGTTCAAACTGTAATATGATAAGTACTGTACCTTCCCTTGCACTGCTATACTTGACACAGTTTCTTTTGAAGAGAGGAAAGGCAGCATGTGTTATTTCCTCCTACATGCTTCTCCCAGCAGTGGTAGTGGGAACAAGCAGAGTTCTTTTCCACATCCTTTCTTAGTTTTTCCTGAGTAAGAGTGTAATCCTCACGTGCAAGTAATAGTGAGGCAGAAGTAAACAAATATACCTGAAATGTAATATATGTCAAATATTTTTGCTGGACATACTGCATAATTTTAAATGACACTTATGTTTTCTTACTCCCTTGCTTCCCTCTTGCCCACCCATAACTGTTAGGACTCTAATTATTTTTTCTGTTTTCTTGAACAGGAGCAAACATGGAGCTACTAACTATATTCCAGAGCAGTTTTTAGATGATTTCATCAATCTCGTTGTGTGGGGTCATGAACATGAGTGCAAAATAGATCCATTCCCAAATGAACAGCAATGTTTCTATGTTTCTCAACCAGGAAGTTCAGTGGTGACAGCTCTGTCCCCTGGAGAAGCTGTCAAGAAGTGGGTGATCTTTTCTTTTTGTTACTATTTATGTCTTGCTCTGTATCTTTCATGTGTAGTTTAGAGAAAGAAGAATTTTTCCTAAATGTGAAAAACCTTTTATTGTAGTGTGGATTAGCTTCAGAGTATAACACAACAAGTGAAGTAGATGGAATCAATACCTAGAATAACTTCTGATTTACTTAGGATTAAACCTAACATTTGAAGCAAATGAAGGTGCTGTGTACATGAGCTTGTCTGTGGAATAAGCACAATCTAGATGTAATAGAACTGAAGTTTGGCAGAGCCAACCTTGAGGTACAGACCCAAGGACTTACAGCTTTTAAACTTTGGTCCCTGAAAAATAAACATGAATTTAAAACAGGTCCTTGTACTATAGCTCTGTTAAGTTTATCTTCCAGTAAATTTCCTTTCTTGTTCTAGACACGTTGGTTTGCTGCGTGTTAGAGGGAAAAAAATGAACATGCAGAAGATTGCTCTGGAGACTGTGCGAACTTTCCACATGGAGAGTGTTGTTCTAGCTGATCATCCAGATCTATTTAATCCTGACAATCCTAGAGTAACTCAGGCAATACAAGCATTCTGCATGGAAAAGGTAACTTGTAGTATCAGCAGTATATGGATAGTAGTATGGGCAGGGATTGGGATCTGTGACAGATTTTGAGACTGGAAGATGAGAAATCTTGTGTTTTGCTCCATACGTGAGATGGACTTAGGCAGTGTTTCCATAGGAAACATTCACTGCAGCCTTGGCTTCCACATGCCTTGGCTGGGATGACCTATTAAAGTAGGCTGGAACCACTTTATGGGGGCTCATGTCACCTTTGTACAAAAACTCCTGCCTTAAAGTGGGGCAGTGTTGGATGTGCACTTTGGAGGCAGCATATACATGTGCCTAAGCCCTGGGAGCAAGGCTGTGCAGTGCAAAGTAGCGGAAGTAACTAAGCGCATTTATTTATACAGACCTAAGAATGAAGAATGATAAGTCTCTTCCTGCTTTACCCTGAACTAGAAATTTATCAAAGGCTAATGCTTATGAAGAAGAATAGTATGAGTGATCAGTGATGTGTAGTGCTGGACTACAATGTATCTGAAAGATAAGCCTTTCATTATTACTTTCTTATTGTTTTGGTTTTTGGCTGGGTGGTGGTACATATGTGTTTCACATCCTGTAATTATCTACTTCTGTAGCTCCTGCCTCTGCAGATGGATGCTATGCTTGAAGGTTTTAGGCATTTGTAAGAGAACAAAGTGGAACTGACTTTGAAATTTTGCTTCACAGGTTGAGCTGATGCTGGACAATGCAGAAAGAGAACGCTTGCTAAATCCACGCCAACCAGAGAAACCTCTCATAAGATTACGAGTAAGAAGCTGTTCCGTTTGGATTGCTTTGGGATAAAAGGTCACAGGGAATCTAAGTTTCAAAGCAAAGTCATACTTCTGTGTAAACAATAACATATGGAATTTCTTACTGTGTATGGGCAAATATAAATCATCTTCATACCATGATTCTGTTTACCAGTGATATGACCAGTATTCTGTGGTAAAGGCTGGGGTCAGCCATAACTACACTGCTGCTTTGAGTGGCTGTTCGTAGAGTTTTTCTCCAGTCATATCCTGTGTCGTTTCCTAACCTCATTTGTGGAAATTTTCCTAAAGATTGTTATGTGAAACAAATTAGGAACAACTTATGAATCTAGGCTGTTAATAGCTATTCTGTTAATATTATCATTAACTATTATTATCCACTAACTATTGTCCTTAGTATTGTAAAGCATTAATTTTACATTGATTTATTTTTTTACTTCAGTTTTTCCTTTGAAGGATGACAAGCTCATCTTGATTTGTGTGGCTTCTCTTATTTTAGTTTGTTTCCTATTTAATCTTTTCTGTTCCTCTCTTAGATTGATTATGCAGGTGGCTTTGAACCGTTCAGTGTCCATCGTTTCAGCCAGAAGTACATGGATCGGGTGGCCAACCCAAAAGACATCATACACTTTTTCAGGCATCGGGAACAAAAAGAGAAAAATGGTGATTATAAAGGGAGGAATCATTGACTGGCCTTGGTTGTTAATCTTCCTCCTTGATTTTGTTACCTAGCACTTGCAAAGGCTTGGTGTCTACCATCTAATGTACTACAGAAGCAGTAAGGGTGCATAATTTCACTTAAGTCTATGTATTGCTCAAGTATTCCTGTTCTTTTTCTGGATTTGGCTAAAATTCTGATATTCAGCACAGTATCTGCTGGCAGTTCCTCATAAACAATTCCTTTTTCTTTGACCTCAAAGCTTATTTAGTTACTTACAATAATACAAACAGCCCTATACCAGGCTGAGTTACTTCATGATTCTGTGGTAATTTGCATGAAAGCAATGAACACCTCACTCCTGAGACTTCTCAGAATCAGATTGTAGGGTTTGGGTATTCTTCAGAAAAAGAGATGGGTCTTCTGTTTTTCCCTTTGCTTTCTAAATGTTGTTGCTGTGTTAATTCAGTTATATCTAAAATAGTAATGGGGGTGTTTGTATATTTTTAAAAAAAGGAGGGTCCACATGTACGAGAGCATTTTGTTTGCCCTAATTAATGATATGCATGAGGTGTGCTTGGCCTGTTTGTAACATTTGTGCAAACCAAATAATGTCTGCTACTGTTGCAGCATTTCTCACTGTGCTTAGAATTTTTAATAACTGGATTCCTAATAGCCCCTAATGAAGATACAACTTGCCCAAGAACATGCTGTGCTAAAGAACTGTTAATATTTCACATTAGTGCCTTGTAAGTACACCAGTTTTGCTGACAGTTTTTGCTTACACTGTCAGCTTCCTGAGTTCAAAACATCATGTTTTGTGAACACTTAACATTTTCATTAGGCTGTATTGATCTCGGTATGTTTTGTCTTCTTTTAATCACACAGAATCACAGAATGTTAGGGGATGGAAGGGACCTCAAAAGATCCTGTAGTCCAACCCTCTTGCCAGAACAGGATCACCTAGAGTAGACCACAGTGGAATGTATCCAAGGGGGTTTTGAATGTCTCCAGAGAGGGAGACTCCACAACCTCTCTTGGCAGTCTATTCCAGTGTTCTGTCACACTCACAGTGAAAAAACTATTTCTTACAGAACATCCTATCTCTGTCTTGTGCCCATGGTGTAGTCTCATTAATGTTTCCAGAATACAAGACATCTGTCACATCTGGCACCGTGTTTTATCAATACAGTTTCATAGAATCATAGAATGGTAGGGTTGGGAGGGACCTCAAAAGATCATCTAGTTCCAACCCCCTGACATAGGCAGGGACACATCCCACTAGAACAGGTTACTTGAGGCCTCCTCCAACATGGCCTTCAACACCTCCAGGGAGGGAGCAGCCGCAGCNGAAGACTCTCAGCCTGTCCTCATAGGAGAGCTGCTGCAGCCCTCTGAGGATCTTCATGGCCTCCTCTGGACTCGCTCCAACAGTTCAATGTCTTTCCTGCGCTGGGGGCTCCAGAACTGCACACAGGACTCCAGGAGGGGTCTGACACAAGCAGAATAAATGGGCAGAATCCCCTCCCTTGCCCTGCTGGCCACACTGCTCTTGATGCATCCTAGGACTCGGTTGCTGTCTGGACTGCATGTGGTTTGATTTTTCTTCTTAATGTGCACCTTGTCTTCAGGAAGGGAATGTAAAAAGAGTACCATTCTTTGCAGTGCTTCGTTAGATGCCTTCTAATACATGGGAAGTGGCTTATGTACCAATCAGAATTTTCAGTAGTCTGTTCAGTACAGGTGATGTTGAGACTTCACGAGTTCACAAGTTATTACTGTTTCTTTTGTTACAGCTGCTGATATATCAAAGTTAACAGAATAATGGTTTGTGTTTGCATGTGGCAGATGGCTGAAAGCTGTCTGTAGTCACTGTGTTTGTATGGTATGTGATAACCTCAGTGGATTATCCTTTTCATTCTTCTGCCACTCTGACCTTGATAACCAAGAATGGCAGACAACCTCAACAAGCTATGAAAATCAGCATACTTTAGAGGAGAATTTCTTTAACAAATTTACTTATAAACACCCCCCTTGTTTTTTTGATGTGGCCTTTGATTTCCTTCCATTTGTGATCTTCCAGAGTTCAATTATAATAGGATTCATGGCACAGTATTCAGTTTATAATTACAGGCATTTTGTAGTTGGAAGAACGTTTGGTATCTGCTAGGTAGGTGGAGTTGTCTTGCACAGTTATTGCACCCATTATGCTTACCTGTGTTTCCAGACAGGAGCCTATGGTTAGAAGAAGGAACCTTTAAATATAAAAGGGACCACAATTCTTAAGAGGTCTATACTAACCTTTTTTCCCTCATAGTCAGTAGGATGATGATAGCAATTAGAAACTGCAAAGGTAGGTGACAGTGCCACTCTGCTTTTCTGTTGTAGACAGCGATATTAATTTTGGAAGGCTGGTTAGCAGACCTGCTTCTGAGGGGATGACGTTGAGGGTGGAAGACCTTGTGAAGCAGTATTTTCAGACAGCAGAGAAGGTACCTTTCTACTTTTTATGATTTTAATTTTTTTTAACAAAATAGTCTTTAATTTCTTAATGGAAGTAGTGTACCCTGGAAAAGACTATGGCTTTCTCCAAGATGTGAATTTATTTCAGGTGTACCTGTATATGAATTCCTATATAAATTGTGTGTCTTAGATAACCAAGTAACTCTTATATGCAGGTTGTATAGAATCATGGAATCAGTTAGGGTTGGAAGCGACCACAAAGGTCATCTAGTTTCATCCTCCTGCCATGGGCAGGGACACCCTACCCTGGATCAGGCTGCCCACAGCCTCATCCATCTTGGCCTTAAACACCTCCAGGAATGGGGCCTCAACCACCTCCCTGGGCAACCCAAGCCAGGCTCTCACCACTCTCATGTTCAAGAACTTCCTCCTCACAGCCAGGCTGAATCTCCCCACCTCCAGCTTTGCTCCATTCCCCCATGTCCTGTCACTACCTGACACCCTAAAATGTCCCTCCCCAGCTTTTTTGTTCTGGGAAGGCTTGCCGTGGGGGGATAACATGTTTTAAGTTAACATTGGTGATGAAAGAAAGAGGTACTGAAAAGCACATTGTGCCCCAAAATATGATGATAGAGATCATCATATTGTTGTGTTAAGGTAGCCTGTGCCTCAGGTTCTGCTAGACACCTGGTCCTGTCTGATTAAGGAAGGAATAGAAGCTTTGGGTACTGAGGTGCCACAAGGCTGTGTTTGGATGTTCAAAAGATAAAGATGACCAAAAATAGCTAACAAGTACCAGACTCTATTCAGTTCCAGTGTTGCTGGTAAGCTGAAGCCTGGGAATTAAAATCACTTCTATTTGTCTCTGTAGAAAGCTTTTCATGATTTTTTACTTCAGAAGGAAGCTTAATTGTTGAAAATCAACATGGCACCATTACAATCAGTTGGTCTTTAAGATGCTTCTTTTCTTGTAAATCTGTTTTCTAATAGCTTTTAAATTTGTTCCTCTGTGTAGCACTAATTCAGGGAAGGTTTTATACTTTTGATGCAACCCTGAAAACCATTTCTAAAGGATACCTTGGAGGATCACAAATCACTAATATGCATATGCAATACATTTTACTAAGAAATTATCTGTGCTGTGGTTTAGAGACAAAAGAGAGAGCTGTTTAAACATTGTTGTCCACATGGAGGCTTCACTCTCAGGATGTCTCTTACATATTGGGAAGAAGGGTATAGAAGAGAATGACTGCAAAACACCACTGGTAGCATCTGCCACTTGCACGTCTGTAATAATAGCTTAATGTAGAATATAGAATCATAGAATCATAGAATGGTAAGGTTGGAAGTGACCTCAAGGATCATCTAGTTCCAACCCCCTGCCATAGGCAGGGACACCTCCCACTAGTACAGGTTACTCAAGGCCTCATACAATCTGACCTTGAACACATCCAGGGAGGGAGCATCCACAACCTCCCTGGGCAACCTGTTCCAGTGCCTCACCACCCTCACTGTAAAGAACTTCCTCCTATGAGTATCATCTCACTTAAGCATGTGAGAACTAGTAACATCTGCAGAATTCCATTTCAGTAGACTTCAGCTTAACAGCTCTTACTGCTTCATAATTATAATTCATCCTGTTTTATAACTGCCGTTTTTCAATGTTAAGAGTTTTGCAGTAAAACTAAGCAATTTAGCATCTGTAATACTGTAGGTCCTGTTATTAATAGCAAGTTTATTTCTCTACCAGTTGATCTTAAGTTTAAAAAAGGAAGGGACTAGGAAAGAACACAGTTTCCCTTTTCTCATCAGTGCATTTCAGACAAGTTATTTTAGATATGATTAGCACTGTAGTTTCTTTATGAAACCTTTGACAAGTGTGGAAGATGCTATGGTAAGTAGATGTAACATGCTAATAGCAAGAGGGTTGTAACTATATTATGATAAGTAACATATTTGTTTATTGCTGTGCTTTCCTCTGACATCTTCAGTGCACATTGCTGGTTTTGGAACCAACTTAATGTAATATTTATCTGAAACAGCAGCACTATTACTCAACTTTCACATGCTTCTTAATAAAACTTTTTCCTCAATTATACAGAAAGTACAGCTTTCATTGCTAACTGAAAGAGGCATGGGAGAAGCAGTGCAGGAGTTTGTGGACAAAGAAGAAAAAGATGCCATAGAAGAGTTGGTGAAATTTCAACTAGAGAAAACACAAAGGTTTCTCAAGGAGCGTCACACTGAGGCAGAGGAGGAAAAAATAGATGAGGAGGTAATATTCTATTAATGTTAAGTCTTTGGGAGAAGGCAAGACTAAAAATAGGGGAGGTGGGGGAAAGGGCTCAAACTTGATTTTATAGATTTGGCTGTGTGGAGCATGTGCAATACTCTCCTCTAAATACTTTCTGAAATAAATAAATACAGTGATGAAGTTTCAAATACGTAGTTTAAAAGCTTATATTGAAAATGGGCTCTAGGTATGCTTGTACTGATACTTTATTTGCACATGCATGCATAGGGTTACTCTAATATATGTAGATACAGATTTTTAACTTATTTATTTTTAAACTATGAAAAAAGTGGTAGATGTAATCTCTTAGCTTTTTTTCATGTGGTCTTAGGTAAGAGAACAAGAACAGGACAAACATAAAGGAAACTTATCCTTTAGGTACTCTTTTAGCTTATAACTACCTGCAACTCAGAGTCTCCCAAAGACAAATCTGGTTTATGTGTATCTAATAACCCTTGCAGACTTCTGTGTCACTTTGTTGAGATTCCACACAAGGCCATGTATTTATTTTTAATATTCAAGCATTGTATAACAGCTTTTTCTGCAGCTTAACTGTACACTCTGTAAGTAGTGCTTTGTGGGGAGACTGACATTGCACCTATCTGATCTCTTTCTGATTGCTTCAATTCACGAGGGGTTGTTCAGGGGTTTTGTGGTTGATTTTCTTTTTTTGTTTTATTTATTGAGGTTTTCTTCCTGTCCTTTGGACCAGTATCATCTTTCCCTCTCACCCAACTAGTTGAGCTTTCTCAGTTGTGCATATATTGCAGTTGTTTGTCTTTTCTCAGTATCATTGTTTTATATCTTACTGTTTCATCTCTATCCCTTCTTTTCCAATTATTAATATTTCACTGTCCCATATCAAACTGTGCATACTCTCCTTCTCTTGTACATAATATCTCCAAATTTTCATCACAATCTAATGATTTTTTTCCTCCCTAGTGATGTAGCTCCAGTTAGAAAAATTCACATTCTATTACTAACTGTAAGGCAGCATGAAAAGGCTCTGCACAAACTGTTCCATTATTCTTGCGTTTGTCTTCACCTCTCACATGAACTTGACTTAATTCAACAGTCAAGACTTCTCACTTACTGTGTTTTGATTATTATATGAAAAGAACTGTTATTTTGATGGGAACTCTTCTTTTTTTTTATATTCAGGTACGAAAATTCAGAGAGAGTAGGAAAAAGAATACTGAAGAGGAGGATGAGGAAGTTCGTGAGGTAAGCCCTTTGAATTTAGAACATAGACTGAAGAATGGAATGGTGACTTCTGCATAGGAATGGAGTCTCTTAGCAATACTTCAAAACTGTCCTTGCCAACATATGCCTATACATGAAAGATTAGTCTTTTCTAAATCCTTAGTGGAGCATGTGCCTAAGCTATGATTTAGTTCTTTGGCTTCTTGTGCATATATCTGAACCTGAACATTAAACCTTTCTTGCTTTGAAGTTTGGTTAGATCAGGAAGATGACATTTAGAGATCTGCCAGCTTAAACTATTTGTGAGCCCATCACCAGTGGACATGTAGATGGGCTGTATTGAGTGATACTGGAACAGATTGGTATTACTGGTAAACCTTTAGGTACCAATCTACTAATCAGCAATCTTAGATCACCCAGAGATTCATGTCTAGATTGCCTGTGTCTTTCCAAAGAGAACTGCCCAACCACTGTCAGCAATGCTACTCCTGTGTCTCTGCAAGCTATGTGGGACTGGAATGAAATTTAGAGAAAAATGACACCCAGGATGAGATTCTGCTCTCCTAATCTGAGCTCTTCATGTGAACGAGTTGTCTTAAGCACCCATTGTCACCATGAAGATGAAGTCAATGGCACCCAGAGGGTGCACCCCTTGAGCAGATAGAATGTAACTGACATAGGATGACCTGAAGTATTCACCCAACTCCACTGGCAGTGTATCTCAATTTTGTTGCCAGAGCTTGACTGGTAGCTTTGTATGGACACATCTAAATTAAACAGACTAAATACCGCCCCTGCTTTCTGGCAGACTGCCTTGCTTTTGATAACACTGTGGATTTGGATCTTCTAAGACTGAAGTCACAACCAGGATGTAACAATGGTGCACTTAATCATTTAAGATTCTTTTTCTTATGGCACTCACTGTTCCATTTCAGGCAATAACCAGGGCTAGAGCACACAGATCAGAGGATTCCGTTCTTGTTGCAGCCTCCAGTGATGAAGAAATGGATATAAGTACGAAGGGCACTGGTGATTCAGATGATAGTCTTCCTGCAACAGTGACCAGGGGAAGGGGTCGGGCAAGAGGTAGGGCAAGAGGTGCAAGAGGACAAAGTTCAACAGCAAGAGGTTCATCTCGAAGGGGAAGAGGTAAGAAAAACTTCACGTTCTTTGTACTGGTATTGTGTTCTATACAGTCGACTGTCTTACAAGGCTTAAGTTGTGACTGTCAAAGGGTGATTAAAAGAAAACTATTTGCTTCCCAGCTATGGAAACATAGTAGACTCTTCATAGGTGCATTATTGGGAAGCTCCGTCTAAAGAATAGGTAGAAGGAGCAGATTGTTTCTATCCTAATACAAGAGACTTCATTGTTTCTAGTGGCTGAGAAAATGGGAAGTTGCCTAAGCAAAATTGATTAACTGCCTCCTTGGCTGTGTGTGATTGTGTACTTCATGGTGATAATGGTATTTCTACTATATATAAAGATATATGAAAGTCAGAAAAGAAAAGATGGAGTCTTGCAGTAGTGTCAGGAATATCCCCAAAGGTATAAGAATGGGATGGGATGGAACAGGGGCAGTCATCTTACAACTGATTTGATCAGTGCCTGTAAATGAGTTCTGTGAGCATGTGCTCCAGGGCTGTTGTGATCCTGTCAGAGTAGGGACATGTGTATTAGAGGCTGGCTGTGGAGATTTTAACACTTGACCCAGAGCTTGTAAGGAGGGCTTTGATCTGTGGAAGAAAATGAAGGTTTAAAGAGAATTGCAGGNTCTAATGATTTTTTTCCTCCCTAGTGATGTAGCTCCAGTTAGAAAAATTCACATTCTATTACTAACTGTAAGGCAGCATGAAAAGGCTCTGCACAAACTGTTCCATTATTCTTGCGTTTGTCTTCACCTCTCACATGAACTTGACTTAATAATTCAACAGTCAAGACTTCTCACTTACTGTGTTTTGATTATTATATGAAAAGAACTGTTATTTTGATGGGAACTTTTTTTTTTTTATATTCAGGTACGAAAATTCAGAGAGAGTAGGAAAAAGAATACTGAAGAGGAGGATGAGGAAGTTCGTGAGGTAAGCCCTTTGAATTTAGAACATAGACTGAAGAATGGAATGGTGACTTCTGCATAGGAATGGAGTCTCTTAGCAATACTTCAAAACTGTCCTTGCCAACATATGCCTGTCTATACATGAAAGATTAGTCTTTTCTAAATCCTTAGTGGAGCATGTGCCTAAGCTATGATTTAGTTCTTTGGCTTCTTGTGCATATATCTGAACCTGAACATTAAACCTTTCTTGCTTTGAAGTTTGGTTAGATCAGGAAGATGACATTTAGAGATCTGCCAGCTTAAACTATTTGTGAGCCCATCACCAGTGGACATGTAGATGGGCTGTATTGAGTGATACTGGAACAGATTGGTATTACTGGTAAACCTTTAGGTACCAATCTACTAATCAGCAATCTTAGATCACCCAGAGATTCATGTCTAGATTGCCTGTGTCTTTCCAAAGAGAACTGCCCAACCACTGTCAGCAATGCTACTCCTGTGTCT
Source organism: Eubucco bourcierii (assembly GCA_013396675.1). Classification (NCBI taxonomy): domain Eukaryota; kingdom Metazoa; phylum Chordata; class Aves; order Piciformes; family Ramphastidae; genus Eubucco; species Eubucco bourcierii. The sequence continues at coordinate 8,845 of VWZE01015464.1, read as the reverse complement.
CTGCAAGCTATGTGGGACTGGAATGAAATTTAGAGAAAAATGACACCCAGGATGAGATTCTGCTCTCCTAATCTGAGCTCTTCATGTGAACGAGTTGTCTTAAGCACCCATTGTCACCATGAAGATGAAGTCAATGGCACCCAGAGGGTGCACCCCTTGAGCAGATAGAATGTAACTGACATAGGATGACCTGAAGTATTCACCCAACTCCACTGGCAGTGTATCTCAATTTTGTTGCCAGAGCTTGACTGGTAGCTTTGTATGGACACATCTAAATTAAACAGACTAAATACCGCCCCTGCTTTCTGGCAGACTGCCTTGCTTTTGATAACACTGTGGATTTGGATCTTCTAAGACTGAAGTCACAACCAGGATGTAACAATGGTGCACTTAATCATTTAAGATTCTTTTTCTTATGGCACTCACTGTTCCATTTCAGGCAATAACCAGGGCTAGAGCACACAGATCAGAGGATTCCGTTCTTGTTGCAGCCTCCAGTGATGAAGAAATGGATATAAGTACGAAGGGCACTGGTGATTCAGATGATAGTCTTCCTGCAACAGTGACCAGGGGAAGGGGTCGGGCAAGAGGTAGGGCAAGAGGTGCAAGAGGACAAAGTTCAACAGCAAGAGGTTCATCTCGAAGGGGAAGAGGTAAGAAAAACTTCACGTTCTTTGTACTGGTATTGTGTTCTATACAGTCGACTGTCTTACAAGGCTTAAGTTGTGACTGTCAAAGGGTGATTAAAAGAAAACTATTTGCTTCCCAGCTATGGAAACATAGTAGACTCTTCATAGGTGCATTATTGGGAAGCTCCGTCTAAAGAATAGGTAGAAGGAGCAGATTGTTTCTATCCTAATACAAGAGACTTCATTGTTTCTAGTGGCTGAGAAAATGGGAAGTTGCCTAAGCAAAATTGATTAACTGCCTCCTTGGCTGTGTGTGATTGTGTACTTCATGGTGATAATGGTATTTCTACTATATATAAAGATATATGAAAGTCAGAAAAGAAAAGATGGAGTCTTGCAGTAGTGTCAGGAATATCCCCAAAGGTATAAGAATGGGATGGGATGGAACAGGGGCAGTCATCTTACAACTGATTTGATCAGTGCCTGTAAATGAGTTCTGTGAGCATGTGCTCCAGGGCTGTTGTGATCCTGTCAGAGTAGGGACATGTGTATTAGAGGCTGGCTGTGGAGATTTTAACACTTGACCCAGAGCTTGTAAGGAGGGCTTTGATCTGTGGAAGAAAATGAAGGTTTAAAGAGAATTGCAGGTTTTAAAGTGACTTTTAAAGTGGTAGGATTGCAAGCTTTAGGTGAGTGGTTGGACTCCATGATCTCAAAGGTCTCTTCCAACCTCAGCAGTTCTATGAATCTATGACTTTGCACTCAGCAGTGATAAAGGGGGCAAAAATTACCAAAAGAAACAAGAAAACACTGATCAGATTTGCATATTGTTCATTATCCCTACAGGAAGCACTACCCAAGAGTCAGCTACTAGCAGCAGAACCTGCAAACCTGTGTCTGTGCCTGCCAAGAATATGTCTATCATGGATGGTAGGCTTTTGATCTGTCCATTACTTTAATAGCCTCTCTCAAATTGCAGTGAAAGTTTTTAATGATGAAATGCCTTGAATGCCTTTATTTCTATTAGTCCAGTTCAGCTGTGAGAGATTTTTCTGATTCTGATTGATTAGAATAACTAAAAGTGATGAGAGAAAGAAAATTGGAGGGGAAAAAATTGTGTCAAGAACTTCTGACTAGATCTGGAAATAAGGACCATCTTACTGTGTCCAGTTCCTTAAGGAATAAGCACAGAAGGAATGTGACTTAATAGGAATATTCTGTATAAAATAGACCCTCAATGAATAAAAGGCTGTAAATTTGATTGATTTTTGCACATTAATAAGCTTCAATCCATTTAGCCTTACTCTGTAGCAAGTTTTGGAAATGCCAGTTTTAAAAGTTTTTAATTAAACAATTTTAATTTTAAATTAAATAAGTTTTAAATTAAACAGAAAATTACCTAAGTTTTAAATGGATCAGCAAATTACCTAAAATGCTGCAGAGGAGTAAATTTTAGCAGATGTGTTGCTTTTTAAAGTGTTTGACATACAGGAATATCAATTGCAGTGATATTTTTCTCTTAACCAAAGTTACTGAAGATATTTCAGCCAGACTGAGAAGCAGCTGCTGCTGCTGCACAGAGAGTTAAAAATGAGTTAATCTCCGCAGGGATCAGTGCTGGGCTGCATCCTCTTTAACATCTTCATTGATCATCTGGACGAGGGCATAGAGTCACTCACCAGCAAATTTGCAGATGACACCAAACTGGGGGCTAATGTTGCTGGGTTGGAGGGCAGAAGGGCTCTGCAGTGGGACCTCAAGCACCTGCACAGGTGGGCAGAGTCCAGCGGGATGGCATTCAATAAATCCAAGTGCCAGGTGCTGCACTTTGGCCACAGCAACCCCATGCAGAGCTACAGGCTGGGGTCGGAGTGGCTGGAGAGCAGCCAAACAGAAAGGGATCTGGGGTTCTGATTGACACCCACCTGATCATGAGCCAGCAGTGTGCCCAGGTGGCCAAGAAGGCCAATGGCATCCTGGCCTGCATCAGGAATAGTGTGGCCAGCAGGAGCAGGGAGGTCATTCTCCCCCTGGACTCTGCACAGGTTAGGCCACACCTTGAGTACTGTGTCCAGTTCTGGGCCCCTCAATTTAAGAAGGACATTGAGGTGCTTGACCGTGTCCAGAGAAGGGCAACAAGGCTGGGGAGAGGCCTCAAGCCCTATGAAGAGAGGCTGAGGGAGCTGGGACTGTTTAGCCTGGAGAAGAGGAGGGCTCAGGGGGACCTTCTTGCTGTCTACAACTACCTGAA
>VWZE01015461.1:297517-344273 GCA_013396675.1 Eubucco bourcierii | reverse complement strand
TAAAATATTCCAATTATCCTCAAACCAGCACACTTCTGTAGAGCACTTGTAATGTTAAAATAACCTTAATTCCCTGCTTGAGACAATCTCCCTGCTTCTTCTTCATTTTGTCTTTAGTTGTCTAAAGCAGGAACTGTGAATATACCTTATAGTAGCCTTCCAATATCTGAAGGGGGCCTACAGGAAGGCTAAAGAGGGACTATTTATTAAGGTCTACTTCATTTTGTCTTTAGTTGTCTAAAGCAGGAACTGTGAATATACCTTATAGTAGCCTTCCAATATCTGAAGGGGGCCTACAGGAAGGCTGAAGAGGGACTATTTATAAGGTCTTGTAATGAAAAGACAAGGGGCAATGGGTTTAAACTGGCAGAGGGGAGATTTAGACTGGATGTTAGGAGGAAGTTCTTTCCAGTGAGGGTGCTGAGGCACTGGAACAGGTTGCCCAGGGAGGTTGTGGCTGCCCCCTCTCTGGAGGTGTTCAAGGCCAGGTTGGACAAGGCTTTGAGTGACCTGTACTAGTGGGAGGTGTCCCTGCCTATGGCAGGGGGTTGGAACTAGATGGTCCTTGAGGTCACTTCCAACTGTACCATTCTATGATTCTATATATTTTAAAATTATTATTACTTTTTTTTTTTTTTCCCCCCAGCAAGATCTACAATAAATCAGACTTGGGAGCCCTTTAAAGTTTGCAAAACCAAGCTCTACTCAGCTCCAGGCACTTACACATGATGCGTACACTCATCAGTGCTCACTGCTGTTGTTTTTCTGCCAATCACCTTACCCAGTGTGAAGATGTGTCACAACACTCTGCAAACATGGAAACAGCCACTTTAATCAACCATATTTTCCCCATCTGGTAACTTCCTTTTAACATGGTAGTTCAGCTTTCACACAGATTTTATAGAGAGAAAGTTGATAGGCAATAAAAATTAACAGCCAGTATATATGGGACAAACATATCAACAGATCAACAAAAGCCCCTTATAGTGTGTGCCTGAGTGGACTTAATTCAAACTGCAGCTAAACTGCAGTTGCATTTCCATGAGTCGTATTGCCTGGGGATGTGCAATATGCAAAAACTGTGTGATTCATTTCAGAGAGAATCAGACCAGGGGGTGACAGGAAGAAGTTCAGAGGACAAGTATGGACAGCTGGCATTAATAAGAGAGGAACGAATCACAGAATTACTTTGCACAAGCCATGGTGCCCATTGCTCTCAGACCAGTAACTAGACAGGACAATGAGGGCCTTCCTCTCCTATGTACCTATAAAGAACTTAGCTGACTTGCTGCATATTTACCTGTCCCTCCCCATGATGAAAAATACTGCCAGAGCAATTTGGTTAAATGCTGGGATAGAACTATCCCAGACACTCTATGCTGCCTCAAATTGCATTGCAGTTAGAGCTCCTCACTTGAAGGACACATCTGGGAGCACATATTTACCAAGAGAGGTGTCTGCAGCCAGAATCTGACACCTTGTATTTGTTGTGCCACCAAATAACTTGTTTTCAAATTATAAAACACTTATGTGGCGAGTGGAATCAGGCTGTGATAATTGACATGTGTGAACAATGTTTTAACATCCCCTTGTTGGATCTCGTTCAAATACTGCCAGGATCATTGCTGGATAGGGGAAAGGAGCATACATGCATTCTTTTTCAGAGAAGCTTGTCTTCCCGTCCTTCAGTGTGGCTGATTGAACGAGGCAGTGAGACTGCTGGGGAGGAGGAGGCAAACCAACCACAACACAGCATCTGAGGATGTGGCATTTTTCAGAATTGGGTGGAAGTCTGTTTTCCTGTCAAAGCAAAGATGGTGTGACAGGACTGCCTGTCACTTTTTGTCCAATCTCCTGCTTCTTTTCCCTTGCCCTTCTTCTTGCCATCAGCTGTTACATATCAGTTAAACTTAGCAAAGGAGTTGTTGGATATCTCAGAGATACTAAGTTCCTACAGTCTTTTCCAAAAGCAGACACTGAGTGAAGAGACCCTAGTGAAGACCACACTTGAGGGAGAAGCAGGTGTTAGTCATTGCCTTACAGCCTTGAGTCAGCCACTCACTGGTTGGTCACTTCATACATAGCTCCCAATTGCTTCAGTTACTTGCTGCTTTTTTTCCAATCAAGACCAAACACAGGTGAGTTGGTGGGATGGGGTCAGGCTGTGGACAGCAGAGGGATAGAGGAGATTGCAGGAAGGCCACTGAGGGATTGCAGGTGTGCTGGGTGCAGGAGATAGAAATCTGCAGCAGGGGTAGAAGTGGAGCTGGTGAATTGAAGTGTTGCAGGTAGAACTGAGGATATTGCACTATGTGTGACTGCAGGGCCCCTGAGGTTGATGAAAGGAGGGAATTGAGAGAACAAAAGCCTGCTTTATGATATTAATTCAATTATTTACTGCCCAGAACTTAAAGTGACATAAATTAAATTAGTCAAATGAGATGTTTCCCATAATAGTTTTTTTTCTAAGGAGCATGATGGAAATATATTTTAAGAGAAACAAGGAAGAAGGGAATAACTGAGTCTCCAAACCAAGGCAAGTTAAGTGTCTACATTTAAAATGCTCTTTATTTCCAGTTCTTCTGCTTCAACTGCTTAACTGTTCTTTTAATAAAATACACTCGACTAATTGGCATAATTTTCTTTGTTTATAACAATGAAAATTATCTCAGTTTATAACAGTGATCTCAGAGTTAGTTAAGTGATGCTTTGTGCTCTGGTGATTCTGTGATTTGGTGGACTTGCAGTAGCTGCTGTGTAACTTGTGTTTTTTACTTATTAAAAGTGAGAGAGTATTATTTCATCTTACACACTTGGGCAGTTTTGAGAACTATTGCTATCTGATGCCAAGTTGGCAGAGGGGAATGTCTTATGGGCAGATGCAACCAACTCCAAGCATGAAAGATGTGAGAAAATATAAATGTCCCTGGGAGATACTTATGATCCATAATGTAAATACTAAAGATACAGAAGGCAAGATATAGAAAGTGAGAACGGTGCAATCAGGGGTTATCTAACACAGATCTATGGGAACCTAGGCTTTCCTAGCTCCACATTGATGGAATTGCTTATTCTAGCACAGTTTGCTGACATGATGACTGTTCTGTTCTGTTGTAGAGTGCCCAGAGGGTCCTGGAAGACAGCAGGAAACAGCAAAAATAAATTCTTAACTGAGAAATTGTCCTGGTATGTATTTATATTTTCATCCAGTGTGTTGAAGTATATGTTGTTAAATGCAGAAATAAAATACACTGACAAATTTGACTTAAATCCCTTCATCTTTATTGTTCTCTAAAGATCAATACATAATGTGCATGTGATCCAATATAAATTTCATCAATACAAATGTAACTACAGCTTATTATCATCTACGATTTCTTCCTCACGGGATATTGCAGGCAAACTGCACAGCTAAGATGCCCGATGAGGAATAATCTTTAAAAGGATCCTTCACAAACAGCTGAAAACAGCCAGTGATCATCTCCTGCAATTCCAACTGCACCATCAAAATGTCAGAACATTTCAGAATAGCTTTCTTCTGTGTTCCTTTTTTCGTTGGTGGTGGTTTAGATGCAGCTGAAGAAGTTGCGGTCTGTCAGGACAAAGGAAACCACAGGATTTTTGCAGAGCAAGCAAACACCAGGAAGTTTTTGCTGCTCTGTTTTGGCATTAACTTCCAAATTCTCTATTCACTTTGCTGATATAATTTTGCTTTAAAGCAATCTCACTGACAACAGGCTTCCTCAGAAATGCTAGAGATTATTCTTGCACTTTTGACTGCAGTGATGCTGTACTGTTCCAGCTTGGCTTATCAGTGCATATTGGCTCACCTTCATTAAGTGCTAACCTTTGCAAAGATAAGTCCTTTTCCCAGTGAGAGAGATTTGTGAGATCTACCAAGGTACTGACTTTCTTATTCTCTAAACCCCTTATTTATCTTTTTTTTTGTTGTTGTTGTTTTTTTGTTCACCTGAATGCTGGCATGTTGGAGAGTGGATGACACTTTGGATTGATGAATACCCCACCCAGTGTGAGGACCTGCTGTTATCAATTCACACAGGGCCTCAGCTTTTTCTACAGTTTAATCAACTCAACACAAATAGTGAGGATGATTATCACATAATAATCAGCTCTCCATTAAATAACTAAACCGTTTATCCTGAGATCTGTTAATTAACTTTATCAAGAGAGGAAGATTGACAAACACTTAAGTATCTAGTGTTGGTAAGATAATTTCTGCTTATAATGATACCCAATCCTGTATGAATGCTTACCTATATTTTTTTACTCTGGAGGAAAGCCTTTTAAAGAGTTTTGTTTTTTCTCCTTTGCCCTGGTACCTAACCTTTGAGCACACATGCAGCTGTTGCTGGGAATTCAGAGCTGCCTGATTGCAAAGTCCTTTTCTGTAGGATGTTGTTTCAAGTCTGCCTAGTTCACAAAACTCCTGAGTCACCCTTATGCCTGTGTGTCTGCAATGGTCTGTTTGCAGTACTGAACCAAAGTGAAGAACAGAGCTAACACTCAGGTGTCACCTCACAGATGCTCTGGCTCAGTTTTGGGCCTTGCTTAAATATCTGCGTTGGGTGGAAGAGCTCTTTAGACTGATTTTCTGTGGAGCTGAGTCCTGGATGTCTGCAGGTTTGGCCAGTGATTCTGCCCTGGATAAAAGGTCTTTGCAGTGCTATTGAAGGTACAATCTTCTGGCAAGGGGAGATGGCTCTAGTTTTCTTTTACATTAGTTCATTTTAGTCATAAGCCAAGTAACTAAAAAGGAAGACAGTAAGTCATGGTAACTTCTAGTCTCCAGTCTTACTGCATGTTAAATACCTATCCTTTACAGGGATAGGTATTTAACAAGCATTAAGACTGGAGGGTTTACTTTTACTGTAAAAAGGTTTACAGGGTTGTCACTCCAGTGTAAAATCCTACAGCTGTGCTGTCTTGCTTTGAAGCTGAAAACAAGCGCCCTTCAGAGGTTTCCCTCTAAGAAGACTTCCAGCACCACAGTTATGTGTTTCCTTTAGATCCAAGTGGCCCTGGGACCTGTTCTCTTCCCCAGCAAATATAGTGGTATGACCTGTGCCTTTGCTTAAACGTCCTATCTCCTGAGCCCTTGTCAAGACAAGCAAACAGAGCTCTCATCTCTTCCTCTTTTTCAGGGGGTGCTATGAAAATTAATTCAGATTCAGCTGTGTGTGCAAATCTTCCTGTGGTTCTACAAAAGGCAGCAGTTGAACAACATTTGATTTGTTGCTTCTAGTTCTTACCCTTGAAGGAAAAAAAAAAAGGTAACTGTTAATTGCGCCTCAGTGTGCGTGTACTGGAGAGCAGAGCATTCTGCTCTGACTCTTCCTAGGGCCAGCAAATCTAACCAAATGCAGACCCAAAGTACCAGAAGTACACGAGGACCAAACCACACTGTTCCTGTGGATATTTTTTCTTATTATTAGCCATCCCTTAGAGCTCCTGACACTACCACACACGGATGTGAAAGACTGTGGGAATGCTGACATACTCAGTGGAGAGGGCAATTGCAAGTTGAAGATGTGGCAGTTCTTCCAATAAGAGTATGGCACTGTGCAGATCAGGCAAGTTGCCAGAAATAGGTTCAAAATCTTGTTTTGAGGCCCCTTCTTTTATTTTCAAGTTATGCCAGACCTCAGGGGTTTTGTCTATTTGGTGGTTTGGTCTTTTATGTTATCTAACACTGACTGCAGGTGGCATGATGGTGAGGGGGTGTGGGTACATTAGTCTGGAAAGGAAGGATTTTGTCTGAAAGGCTCTAGGGGTAACACTTGGGGGTGAATTCTGCAATGTTACAGATTCTCACTGTTTCTTCTGCCTCAGGCTTGACAATTCTTTCTCCCCTTCCCCCCTTCTTCCCTGCTTATCCTTTGCCAAGTCTAAAGCTGTCGCTGTGAGAGGCAAGAGCTGTAAAGGTCTGTGCTGCTTTATAGCAGCTTGCAAGGAAGCTGTGATGATGGAAATGCAAAGAAAATTGGACATACTCTAATTAACCTCCAGAAAATTGCCATTAAGAATGCAGAGTATTCCCCTGGAAAAGATGCTTTTAAGTGGCTGATAGTCCATGTGTTTGTCCGTGAAGCTTTTGACAGACTGCAGAACAGCTTTGGGGAGAGTTTGTGAGGACTGTTCTTGAATAGACTTCCATGAGAGTGAGTGGTGGGAAACCAGCTCAGATGCTGAGAGGCAGTCTGTTGCATTTAGGAAATACAACGAACAGATATATAGGAGAGCAGAAGAAATGGGAAAAAGACGACAGGAGTCTCTGTTTAGTGTTTCAGCCATCAGGACCCAGCAATTCCAGACTGATGAGTCCTTAATCATCTCACACTGGTGAAAGATTTTCTGCACCAGAACAAATATCAAATCATATTACCATGCATAGCCACAGAATCTGGTAAACTGTTTAGGCCAAGCTACAAAATGGAGATCTGAACTGGACTGGCAAAAGACAATAAAAGGTGCAATCCTGCAGCTTTAGTGCTGTTTGTGATTTTTTTTTTTTATTTTTTTTTTCAGTAGTGAGGTCAAAAACTGGTTCTGTGTGATTTAGAGAAGGCCATTTCAAATAGCATTGCAGAGCAGTGTGGGGCATTTTTCTGGACTTTCTTGCCTGCCTTAGGGGTGGAGAAACTTGCATTTAAAATTAATCTCCCCATTCCCCTTCACCCCTTCCCAAACATAGAGTTAATTTGTTCCCACACCTCAGTTTGTGTGAACAGATGTCTTCATCTCTGAGCTCACAATTGCTGGCTGAGAAGTGATTCAGCTACTGAACAGTTCTAAGTGAGCAGGGGAATAATCACTGGGTATTGCTGACATCTGAAGGAAAAGTCTTGTGTTCATGACTTCTACAGCAAATGAAAAGGGACAAAAATAGAGGCCCAAGCTGCCTCAGAGCAGGGTCGCATTCAAAGTCATCTACAATGAGGAGCCATGAGCTCCAGCACAACCATGATTCTTACTGATTCCTCACTGCAGACAACTTCAGTTTCAGCCCCACTCTCAGTACAGGTCCTTCTGCGTGCAGCATTGGATCTAAGCAGCTGGGTAATGTCCTCATATGGGCAAAGCTATGAATTTTCAGCTTAAGAAGATTCATAGAATGTTAGGCTTTGGAAGGTACCTCCAGAGGCTGAATCAGCTAGGGCAGTGGGTAAAAGAAAGAACAGTATCAGTTTGGTGAATATGCACATTGCCTCCGTATCTTCCCACCATGGTCTCCTGCCTTGCCCCACAGTCCCCAGTTGGGAGATTTGATTTATGCAGGGGTAATACCAGCTCCATGAATGGTCACCACCCTAGCAAATGGGTGGAGCCACCAGAGTTGTGGGGACATGGCACCCTTGTACCTGTGGGAGTATAGTGGAGGGGGTAATTAATGGATTGCAAAATGTTATTTTTCGAAATCAATGTTGTTTATAGATTTTCAATATTCAGGAGTCTTGCCACCCCACCCACTAATTTTAATAATAATTAGATTCTTTTGCAACCGTTATGGAACTTTATACAGATGATAGCATAGGATCTAGAATGTTTAAGAAATAACTAGCAATATTACAACATTAACTCAATTGAACTGGAAGAGAAGGTTCTTGCAATCAATTATACTGCTTGTCCACTAGCTGGACTCAAGGAGCTCCTTTTGCTTATGGCAGAAGGCTAGGATTCAATTAAGAGTTTACAGAATTTTGCTAAAGAGACTTTAAGTATTTACTCACAAAATATTAGTCTCCCGATTCCCCAGGACTAACTACAGCTTCAAACAGCACCCAACCACATGCAGAGGATTCTGTTGGTGTCTTCTTAGCCACTGAGGCCTCTGGTTCTTCCCAGGCTTCACAGGGTGCTGCAGAAAAGAGGCAGACAATCTCTGACCTTATCCTGATTTCTCTGGGTGATCTGTGTGTCCTTTCTAGGGCTCCTCATCTTGGCAGGCGTAGGCAGGATGTCTTGTGATGTGCACTTTTGGCACAGATGTCACGCTGGCTATGCAGGCCTATCTCATGGAGGTATTTGGTGCTGATTCCTGGTAAACTTGAAGAAGGCAGTTTCCAGGCAGTTCAGCAGAGCTAACTTACAGCTTAGCAAAGGATAATGCTGCAGAAGGCAATGGCAGAATCACTGCCAGAGGTAGAGACCAATGGCAGCAGTCTTCAGAGCAGCAAGCTTGAATACAGTGGCAGAGCACATTGTCTTTACCTGCTCATCTCTTTTTATCAATACAGCCTGAGACCAGTGGGCCTTTGGACACAGAGTAGCCAATCAGAATGGCAGTTAGCCAAGCTTGGCCATATTGGGTGAAGCCATAGGCTTGCTTTACCCAAATTTGGGGAAAACATAGGCCTTGCATGAGGCAGACACAAGCCAAGTGTGTGTACTTTACCACAGGATGTAGACAGGAGCAAAACAAGTCTGGGCAAGCCAGAGGCCTTGGGATCAATGGCTCCAGGTTCTTTGTCCTCTTTCCTGCGATTGCTTCACCCCAAAACAGAGAGAAGGAGAGCAGAAAAACATGTCTGGGCAAGCCAGGACGTGTTCAGGTCTATTTTGGCCTGCTTAGGCCTACCGTAAGAGGGAGGTGTTTCAAAGTGCTGAGTGCTGCCTGCACTGTGGGCTCTGCAAGCTCTGCTGCAGAAGGTCACATCATAGAAATAAAACCCAGCAAACAACCCTCCAAAACTCATGGGTTATAATGAGCCAATGGAGGATTGCAGACATTTCTTACTTACTTTATGTTTGGGTCTTCTTGTTGGTTTTGATATCCAGAACAAGTAGTTAGTTTTCATAGTCTTGAACAAGGTTTGTGCGTGCAGTGAATACATTAGATTCAGTTTTAAGGGTTAAGTGGTTCCTAGCTTGAGTAGTTTCTTAATTGAAGTAGCTGGCATAGCATTTTACAATTTATTAATCTTTATAGGTGCAGTCCCTTCTTTTTTGATTATGTTGAGTTTTATGAAATTTGGGAGTTTAAATCACAGACAGATATTAAAGAAGAATGCCGCTTTGCTGATTCTTTCTGTGTTGCATAATCTGAAGTGCAAAAGGATGAATTCAGTGAGCAACAAAAAATAAACCAAAAACATATGCCAGAAAAACAGAACCTCTACCACATATTGACTCGTGCTTTGGCTTTTGTATTCTTTCCACTGTAATATTCTGTTAAAAAAAAAAAAAAAACACAACTCCAGTTAATAGTACAGAGGTCCTTCTAGGCTGATAAATCTAAATTGCAGTCAGTCATCAAAATAAAGACCAGAAACAAAGACTGTAAATCAAGTTCCAAATTCCTTCTTCTCCATGACAGGCAAAACTATGATCCCACATGAAAATATTAACATGTAATGAGACTGGAACCCCACATCTGAACCTCTTCAGACACCCAAGCCTTAGCTTTTCTATATACTGCATGTAAGGTAACCACAACTGTGAAAGGAGGTTCCAACATCTGTCCTTGGGTCCAAGTGAGACTTTTCAGCTTGAGGATGTGTTGTATGTTTAATAGTCTGTCTATTTTGGAGATCAAAAGCCATTCTATACATACTTCATTAGGCAACTGGTGTTAGGACTGATCTGTTCTCTGAGACCTTTTTCACCTTTAAATGGAAAAATGAATTGGTGCAGAAATTAGAGAAGTTACTTTACTATACAGAGTCCACAGAAAAATTCGTGCTGTGTACACACTGTAGTCAATATTGCCACTCATATTGTAGATAGATGTCTTACACAAGAGCCTGTTTTGTATTACAAGTAGTAGAATTCATTGTACCGTGACTATGTTGATTTCACTCCTGTAAAGCAGCTGGTAGCAATTTTGTTATCAGATTAGCAGGAGGTCCACAGAGAGTTCTATTTCTGGGAAAAACAAACAAACAAACAAAAAGATTATTAGTTTTTAAGTCATAATAATCATAATAAAATCCTGTCTGTAGTTCTTTCAAGGAAAAGGAACATGTTCAATGAGTAAAAATTTTTACCAGTAGCTAAAACCATTATGACTGCTCACCAGTTTCCAGTTTCTTGTTAATGTAAATTGGTATTAAACAATACCTGGTCCTGCAAACCAACTTTAAACAGGCTGGATTGACAGAAATGGATATTATTAAGGAAAGAGGCATGAATGTGTCTTACCACTATGAGCAGGTAAGTCAACTACTATGAAGATAACTAAAGAAAGGAGTGTTTGAAGAGTAAAGGGTTCTAATACTCTGGTTCAGAAGTTCCTGAGGATGCTTAAGATATCATTGAATCTGCTTGGTATGAAAGTGCCTCTATGATGAAGGAATTTACTGTGGGGAATTAAAACAAAGCAGTTAAATGAACAAGTGCTTACCTCTTCTTACATCTTATCAAAAGAAATTTAAAACATATGGAGTTGTGAATGAGAGGCATCATGTGCTCATCACAGCAACCAAGATGTTGTCTCCACGGGTATGTGGCCAACCCCCGAGACACACGCTTGTTCCAGGTTAAGCCCATCTGGGGTCGGGGAGAGGTCTGGAAACCTCACCCCTCAAGTGGGCAGAGAGACCTGTCCCCTCTTGGGAGGAGGACCCCCCAGGTCAAAGTTTATTCCAATCCCACTTCCTGTCCACAACCTTATTTAAGAGGCAGGCGAGTTCCTGTTCTCTCTCTCTTGCTCCTGCCTTTGCCTCTTCACCATCTCCTTTGTTACTGCTGCTCCTCCTGATAACCACGTGGCCAGCCCTGCTATCTCCTGCATCCAAGGATAAAATCCATCTCAATCCAGAGAATCCACTGCCATCCAGCCTGGTTTTGTACATGTATCTTGTATCCGTTCCCTTCCCTTATATCTCTGTAACCCTTCCTTGCCTCAAATACCATTTATTTATTGTTAAAGTTTTCTTTTTAACTTCCAAATCACTTTAAGGTTGTTCTTTGGTTGTTTGACCCCTTTTACCCTTCTGCCTAAAATTTTCCATAAGGGGAGACAGGGACAGGAGGAAGCATCCTAAATTTTGTTCTATTGGGCTTGTGAGCTCCAGGAAACCTTAAATGGTAACAATGCTGAACTTGGCATGTACAAATATAGCTGGAAGGGCCACCCCACACCTGGCCCACACACACTCCTGCATGATCCTACGATCCATTGCTGAATAATACATAGTGGAATGATGTGTATATGTCTTGTGACTAAGTCTGGACTGGATTTTATCACAGTCCAGATATGTGGTATTTCCTGCATTCCTGGGAGGAAGTCCAGAACTGTACTGATGGATCTCACATGGACCATCTGAGGAGCCTTGCCACAGTTCCCAGCATGACCAGTATCTATCATATGGTTGTGTGGGCAGAACTGGATCCTACCCACTACTTCCTGCTGAACAGACCTCATTACCCAGTAAGCCTGGCTACAAACTCCAGAACTGTCGTTCTGTTTTTTCCCAGCTCTCAGACTGATCTTAAGGGCTGTCCATCTATCTTGGATCTTTGAAGCACATAAGTCTTCTTGAGCAGCAGCATGTCACAGGCAACATCACTGTAAGTGTATTAAATTTGCAGGTTGCACCAGGCTGGGAAGAACTGTGGGTATGCTGGAGAACAGGATCATAAATAAAAATTATTGTGAAAAATGTGATGAAGACTCCCCTCACAATGACACAAGGTATGGGAAAGTAAGGTGGGCTGAGGCAGAAATATAGGAACCTGTGTGAGTTACGTGAGTAGCAGCTTTCAAGGGATGAGTTCCGCTAGTGATTTCAGAAGGCAACTGGCAATCAGGAGCCAGAAATGTCACACTGAAAAGAAAATATCATAGAATCATAGAATGGTAAGGTTGGAAGAGACCTCAAGGATCATCTAGCTCCAACCCCCTGCCATAGGCAGGGATACCTCCCACTAGTACAGGTCACTCAAGGCCTCCTCCAACCTGGCCTTGAACACCTCCAGGGAGGGAGCAGCCACAACCTCCCTGGGCAACCTGCTCCAGTGCCTCACCACCCTCACTGGAAAGAACTTCCTCCTAACATCCAGTCTAAATATCCCCTCTGACAGTTGAAACCCATTGCTCCCAGTCCTGTCATTGCACAACCTTGTAAATAGTCCCTCCCCAGCCTTCCTGTAGGCCCCCTTCAGATACTGGAAGGCTACTATCAGGTCTCCTCAAAGCCTTCTCTTCTCCAGGCTNCCTTGCCCTGCTGGCCACACTGCTCATGATGCAGACCAGGACTTGGTTGCTGTCTGGGCTGCATGTGCACACTGCAGGCTCATCAACCCAGACCCCCAGGTCCTTTTCCTCAGGGCTGCTCTCCAGCCATTCACCACCCAGCCTGGATTTGTGCTTGGGATTGTATCTACCCAGGTGCAGGACCTTGCACTTGGCCTTGTTGAATTTCATGAGGTTGTCTTGGGCCCACTTCTCCAGCCCATCATATTTCATGCTGGGGTGTGCTGCTTGAAGTACAGCCTGAAAGACACAGGAAGTAACCCTTGGTTGAATTTGCAGTAGGTGTTCAAGTAGGATTTACTCAGCTAGGCCTTCCTTGTCTCCCATTTGGAAGAGCAAGCAAGATGAGGAGAAAATTTGATAAATGGAGATTAATTCTGTGCACAGCAAATTGTACTGAAAAGGAAAAAAGGGAAGCCAGAAATGGAGTCGCTGCCTTACCAAATCAAATTGATTATGACAGTTCAGTCTACCTCACAGTCTTTCCTTTCCAGTCTGGAAGGAAAAGCAGACAGCCTCCTTTCACATTACCAGATGGAAGCAGGAATGTACACATATGAACATTGGCCTGCTGTCAGTTTTGCCCTGCACCTGCTGGAAGGAATTGCAGAATGCTGATTGTCCTGAGCAGAGCAGACTCAGAAGAGGTTACCGCATAAACACATCCCAGTATATTTGCAATCTAGGGTGCATAAGTACGTAGTCAAAGGCCTCTCTTCAATAGGATCATTAATTTTAGTCTTCTGTTTCATATAGAGTAACAGCATCTCAGTCAGGGCTCCAAAAACCTCTGCCAAAGCTTTGAGTAAAATCCCTCACTGGCAGCCACAGCTCTCAGAAATCTGCTTATTGTTTACCTTCTCACACTCACCCCTAGCTGCTGCTGTGATTCTCAGAATTTGGCTGTATCACACAGAGCCCAACACTGTACAAGCCCCAGATCTGTGCCTGTTCTTTAAGACAGACTCTGTATGCAGTTACTGCTCTTTATTTTCTGCAGGTTTTGTCTCAGTGTTTTAATTTATGCATGCTTAACCCATCCAAGCTTTGTCATATTAACACAGAATAAAGATTAGACAAGTAAATCTGCCTTACTTGCATTTTCTGTCAGTTTGGGTCTAGCAAACTTGATATGATGATATGATAATGTTTTAGAATTGGTGACAATATTATAGTGTGATGCTAGCCCCACAGGAAAGGTCTCTAACCTATAGATGCTACCCAACCATCAGCTGGGGGCAGGATAGGAGCATCTGAAGAAGCATCTTCAGTTTGCAGCCAGCCCACATCAGCCTAGCAATAGTCAGTTGAAAGGCAAATTCTTCTGGACTGCTAAGAAATATGTGATAAAACATCGTTTTCATGAGGATTTGGGTTGACTCTGCAGGTCTTGCACCTATAGTGCTTCCTCACACCAGGATCTCTTTTTTTTTTTTTTTTAACTTTCTGCTTTTCTTTCAAAGATTTGTCCTTAAAATATTTTTGTGTGAATCTAATTGCGACAAAATGAACAGCAGATAAATAACCCCTTGCAAGAACAAGGATGATACTTTCCTTATTTAGAAACACATGCTTCATCAAGCACATTTTGATCAAAAAGTAGCTGATCACTATCTCAAAAAACCAAAAACAAACAACAATTCAGGCTAATGTGCCTGAACCTGAAGGCTGTGATCAGGACCTTACAGACTGGCACTTAAAATAGTTCTCAGCAGCATCAGTCCCCTTTGTGTGGATCACCGGGGATCAACAACTGGGTTTTAGCCTCCTGAGACCAGCAGGCTTAGTGTGCATAATAATTATTATTAATTTTCTGAAAAGCAGCAGTTGCTCTTCCAAACAGCTGAGCACAGGTTGCTGCTCTGCATTTGTGCATCACAAGGGTCCTAACTCCATGTGGAAAAGTAGGTACTCAGTTCATTAGGCCCAGAAAATCACTTGGAGAGGTGGCAAACTGGGGAAAGCAATGCAAAGCGTTCCAGTGCTCTGTGCAATAATGTAAACTAAGTCAAACGTCCTACTGATGTTACAGTAACACTTAATAAAAGGTTCTGCTGTCTCTCGGGCCCATAGGAAAACAGCTGAAGATTTCTTGACTTCAGGACCCAACAAGATAACTTTAAAAAATAAAAAAAAACCTAAGAGCAGCTGTTTTCTGTGTAAAGGTATTGGATTTTGGAAAAATTTATTGCTTAATTATCTATCATGGAACCCTCCCAATATGGTTATAGCAGGAGTCAGCAGATGGCACTGTTACTCATAGTGATAAAATTTTTTGCTTGCTACATCTTTGAATAAATTCTGCATTGCTGCTTATTTTCTAGTGAGAGATCCTTGGCCAAAAACTAGGCACTGGCTCCCCATCTCACCAAACAAACCAAACAGAATACTTAAGACAGATCTGGCCTTAAAAAAAAAAAAAATTAAAAAAAAAATCAAATTCCTGAGAAAAGTGGGTTTTTTTAATGCTGAAAACCTCTGTTTAAAAAAAAAAAAAAAAAAGGAAGCTATCAACCACTTTAAAGTGAATAACCATACTTTTTATCAGTAACTTCTCTTTCAAGCATATGGCTCATACCACCACATGGGCTGAACAGAGCCCACCTCAGAACTAGTGAGCTGGAGAGATGCTAGGTGGGCACTACAAGACCAAATGTGTGCAAAGCAACCTGAGCCATGCAAAACAAGAGGGTGCTGCAGTTCTAGTAGAAAAAAACAAACAAACAAAATAAAAAAAAACAAAACCCAACCAACCAAATGAAACAACTTTGTTTTTCTTTTTTACCAAGTCACAAAACAGGGTGAAAAGAGTAGTTGAGGTAAAGCTGAGGAGCTGTAGAGGACAGAAAGCCTTGGAAACAGAAGGAAAGTCATCAGCAGGAAAATGGTGGAAGCACTTGAAAGCCAAAGTAGAAACACATGTGGAGTACTATGGGAGGTGGCAAGACTGAAGGAAAATGAGAAGGGCTATGGCAAGTACAGCAGATGTGGGGGGGAAGTGTGTCCAGAGGAGGCTGGCAAGAGAAAACCATGGGGCACTCTACAACGGTTATTTGTTTCTGATGAAAAAGCAGCACCTTTCAAGAGGCTGCTGATGCAGTCTGAAGTTTTATCTCACCAGTGTCACAGACTGAAAGAAACAGCACGTAACACCCAGTAATTTTCTGGATAATTGCATCTGTCTTTGTTAAGGCTTTTTTTTCTCCTAAGGGTCTTGTAAAACCTCTGCAAACAAATTCCACTTGTCAATATTTTGCTGGTGTTTCTGGCTTCTGTTATTAAAAATGTGACATCAGTCACTTCAATCTGTCTGTTAATGATGAGTAGGCACACAGATGCAGACATGCAGACACTTTTTGTCTCAGAATGACAGTTCCTAATGTGAAAAGCATTTTGCTGTTTGACTGTGACTGCATGCTGCATAAATCACCGGTGGGGTCTATGCCTGGTAAGGATAAAGGCTGATTTCTAGGAATTTTCACTAGGATGTTCCCACATGACTTCAGTTCTCATTTTAATATGCAAATCCACTGAAATCTTGGTTCTAAGGGAGGTGATTTAAAATTCAGCCAGGAGTGAGGTGGGGCTGGTTATCATCAACTCCTCAGAGCTATGAACCACAGCTGAACCAGGTGAAGCAGAGCTGGGGGCAGGGGAAGAGCTAATAGGGGGCTCCTTCTTCTTCTCCTTTGTCATTTAAAAATATCTGTCCTGCTGTGTTTCTGCTTCTGTCAGTTAATGTCAGCATCCTATCCACAAAATATAATGTAGCGTGTCTATGCCCTGTGGAAATTTGGAGAGTGCACTCTTTCATCAGAGTCTTCACAAAGTGCTCACAACTGGGTAAGTTTATAGGCAATTAAGAAGCACAGAGCTCTAAAAATAACAATCTATTTATAGTATGTTCATAAGACGTTGTGTTGTTACCATAGTGGTCATAGCTTTCCCTGGTTTGCAAGGTATCTTGTAGATTTTTTTAATTTTTTTTTTTTTATAAAATGAAACAAAAGGACTGTTAAAATGATTGAGGTAATTGACATTGTGCTTTAGGTACTCTGTTTTCTTAGATTCTGGAACTAAGTTGTTCATCAGCTGTGAAATTTATTAAACCTTTCAAACTGGGTAATACTCTTATCTGCTTGCAAAAAAATCTGTCTTAGGCTTGCCTACATGAATCAATATTTGCACCATCACTGAGTAGGGCAGGGGTGGATAATAGGAGGAAACTGGTAGCATGGACTGAGCTGCAGTACACAAAAGGAAATATACAGTTCTGTAATAGGCTTCCAGTTTTATTTGTGAGTTTCTGCACACAAAATAATGATTTTTTACAATAGTTTCTCTAAAGTTTTCTTTAACTGTGAGCTGAATTAATGAGAGAAAAATATGTTTTAAGGCACTAAGGAATGGGAACTGAATGTTAGAGAGATCCCTGTTTACAGACTAATAAATTATATGAGGAGTGTGGCTGTAGAACATGCTGAGCATATGTTCAGTAAGAGCTGTGAGGTTGAAGACCTGCTAAAATCATTTGGAAATGCATCACTTGCATAGCTTCCTTCATATGCCTTTAGGCAATTACATATTTAAAATCTTAGCATCTCTATATTCTCTTTCTATGAACAAAGAGCTGGGGAAAAAAAAACAAAACAAAACAAAAAAAAAACCCAACACCTTTTACAATCCAATTCAGTCAAAGTCCAGTTCTGGGTTTGTATTGCTACCTATTTTTGGTAGGTTCAGTAATTCCTGTTGGAGAAACTGTCTTCCTGTTGCAATCTAGAAGGGTGAGAAGAAAACATGCATTTTCACAGTGAAGTGCTGTCGCAGATAATGGTTCTTCTGTATTTATTTGGCTGCATAAGGCAAGGTAATAATGCTTAAACCTTAGAATCTGTATTTTAGAACAGATTTTTAAAAGCTATGATCATATCTATCAGCCATTTGATATCAACTGGAGTGTTTGGAAACAGCAACATCTTTATCACTCTTGTTATACTTGGTTTATGGACTTGATTGTTTTGGCCTTATGTGAGTTTCATTGCTAGCAGCCAGTCCAACTAGTTATTTGACCTCTCAGCATAGCTGCCACCTTGTGGACCAATAGCTCAGGTGAGTATCTGCATGCAGGGCAAGAGAAATGGCTGCATTACCTCAGTGAGAAAGTAACTATTCTGGCAATAAAGTGTTGGGAGAAGTTACCAACAAGGTTTTGTCTGCATATGTGTGTGGTATTTTCAAACAGACTAGCTTTGTTCAAATTTTTAAACAAAGAATTGTACTGGATACAGGAGAACAACAATAGATTAGTCTATACCATTCCATTTGTTTCCTATTTAGGATACAGTCTGCTGTATAAACAATTTTCTTCCGTTCTCTTTACCTCCTGCTTCTCACTATCATCCTTCCCTTCTCTGCCCTGACTAACTTCTACACTAACCTCACATGGAGAATAAGGTGGCAGTTGGCCTCTTTTGGGCTTCTTCCAGGGGGGGACTTTGTTATTTCTAAATTGTAAATAATTGTAAAGATATTTTGTACATATGCATTGTATTATATGCTTTTAGCTTGCTGTAAATATACAGCTTCATTTGCTTCAAAACCTTCTGAGATAGTCTGGTGATTTGATTTGGGGGTGTGATGGGTTAGGGTGGATCTCTCCCCCAGTAGAGTAAATTCACTACAACTCAGAGTTTGGAAAGTTGAAAAAAATGCAATTGTATTTTTTACAGTTTAAATATAACAGTATAAGGAGAATAAAGTACTACAGGATATAATAACCTTAAAGGAGATGGGGATGGGGTCAAGGAGCAGCGAAGCAGCAGCCAAAACAGCGGCAGGGGAATATAGCAGCAGGTGCACCAGAAGCAGCAAAGGGAAAGATACAAGCTGTGTTTCCAGACATAAGCTTTTGATGATCCAGTGGAATTATATTAACTTATCCATTGCTGCCATTTCATGGCCTATCCCTAGAATGTTCACCTCTCTACTCAGAGACCCCAATACTCTTCCGCTTCTAAGTTTCTTTGTTCCCAATTTTTTATGTCTGAGTTAGAAATCTAGCTCAAGCAGCTACAGTGGGTAATTTCCAACCCACCATAACGTGGCTTAATGCAAGCGTTTTATGGCCAAAGCCAACTTACAATCTAAAAAGGAGTCCTTAAATCATCCTCCCTTCTCCCCGCTTCTCATACAGTAAGTGTAAAAATGATCGTGCAAGAGCTCAGGACAAAGCTTTTGAATGTAAGATGATACAAATGAGAATCCAGTTCTTCAGCTGCAAGGGTTGTATCCATAGGGAACAACACCTGCTGCCTATCTGAGCAGACTCAATTAGGAGGTCAAAAAGGGCCTGTGCTTTTGAATTTCATCTCGCTGTTCTCCACCAGAGCTGCCTGGAGTCACATACTACCAGGAAGACAGCTGTGTCCTAGCCAGGGGCTTCTTTCTGATGAATCCCTGAAACACCACAAAAATGAGTGGTATGGCTCCCTGTGTGAAGCAGGGAGGCCTAGGTGTCAGGTGTGTAAAAGCCAGGGGCATAGCAAGCCTTGTTGGTCTCCAGAGACTATCTTCACCAAAGCTATGCTAACAGAGACATCCGTTTAATAACTGGTAGCCATTTTGCAGTCTTGGCATGTGATTTGTCTTCTATCAACACCTCCAGGATTTCAAAGATGTTGTTTGGACCTGGGCAAAGTAGGGAGCTGTCCAAAAAGATGGCTGAGGAAGAGCTTTTCTGAGCAATATCCCAGACCTCTCTCGGACTTATCCTGTAAATTTAGGTTTGCATCACAGGACTTCAATCTTTTTGTCATAGTTTTGCAGTTCAGTCCCTTCCCTTCTCAAAGAAGGTTCATTCACAGACTTCATTTGACAGAGCCTAAACATCAGATGTTTTTGCAAACCTCAGCCTAAGGACATGTGATCCTGTTTCACTTATTTTCTACTGAAATACCTGAATATTGTTTTTAGACAAGAGCCTTGGCTCATGGTGCTTTTTACTGGACAGGCAAACAGGAGGACTGTCCCAGGCTGTGTTTTGCTGCAGTGTTTGCTTGGTCTGTCTGTGTGCTTTCCAAAACTGCTGATTCATTTCCAGACTTTGAAACTAACGACCCAAATCGTGGTCCTTTTCTAACCTGAGGAACTTTTTTTTTTTTTTATCCTGTGGTATGTAGACAAATGACATGTTAATTTGGATTGTCAGGTTCAAGCTAAAGTTAATCTGATTTTCTGTATGGAAGGCAAAACAAGCAAATTCCTTTAAAGCTGTTCTTCAGATTCTGACATTAGCTCCAGCCACAGCCTCTTCCTGTAGCTGCCAAAATGTGGGCAGTAGTCAGAAAATGTTGTGCTTCAGCATGGGGAGTGTAACAGATAATGAGGAATACCTGACCTAACCCACTCCAATCTAAACCAGTGCACAAAGGCAGCTTTGCAAGGCCGTTTTCCAGTGTTTCTCCTTCTCTATTAATGCTTTTCAGCGGGTGCATGTGCAAGATTCAGTGAGGCAGAAACATTGTCTCTTCNTTTTTGCTCTGGGGCAGCTAGCTAATGGGGAGAGGTACAGGAGGTGGGTGGAAATTAAGCTTGTGAGTCATACAGGAAAGTTCACTATGGGTCATGCTGTTGTATAGCATGATTGAAAAGGGCTGGATGCATTGCTAGTGAAACAGTCTCTCATCACTGAGCTTTGCATACAGTCATGAGGTACTGTGTAGACACAGAGGGGATCACAGCACAGAAGCAGTGTTTCTGATATCAGGCCAAAAAACAGGTATACGATTCAGTAAAAGCATGGGATGGGCAAGGTACCTCAGAGGTATGGATGTCTCAGCTACTGTGCGTCCATATATGTGTGGATTGCTTGCATGAGAGAAGGTTCAACTAAGAAGAGAATCCTTTGTAGATGTGTCACTTGCTTTTCTTTGAATTTCACTTCATTTTAGAAAAATGTATAGGGACTCAGCTGGTTCCCTTGGGATGTGAAGGATATGTGAGTTGCAACTCTGGCTGTAGTTGTTTCCAGTTACAGAAAGTATAGATTGTGCAGAATTGCCTCTTAGCTGCTTAAAGGTAAGCTCCTGGATGGATGCAGCCACTATGTGGTCTGAACACAGCTAAATATCTGATTAAGAGCTGCATTTTGGAGCAGAGAAAAAAAGAGTAATTAAAATTTAGTAGAGCACTCTTCTGTTCGTTAAATGTGTATATTAGCTACCAGTGAAGCAAATACCAGCAGCTTAAAACAGCTAAGTGTGATAAATTTCTCATTAGAAAAATCATTGATTAAGGTAATTGAAATTTAAGCAGATTGGACTGAAGTTTAAAGCAAGATTGGATCTTGGCTTCAGGTAACAAATCCCATTTCCCTGTGCTTCCATACTGTTGTAATTTTGTATTACAGGGTATATGTGATTTACCAGGCAAGAAAATTAATACCTGTTACTGTGATTGACATCTGAGATCTTAATGTAGGATACAGTTTATGCTTTTCTGAAAACAGAATGTATGCAATATAATAACTTCTGAGCATAAGAATTCCTTTTTCACTCCTCCATGTCTACTCATGTTTAAAGGGATAGAAAAGTAAGCAGGAAGGTTGGAATGGATGGAACTTTGAACTTGCTGTTTTGGAGAGGGTATCTCTGCCAGATGACTTGGAATTCAGGTTCCTGCTTGTTTCACGACACCAATGCAAGACAAGGAACAACTTTAGTGAAGTGAAAGAGGAGACTGGATTGGACTGAAATACACTGGCCAAAAAGTGAAGTGGATTTGTTCAACTGTATACCACCATCCCATAATCTTTCTGGGCTTTCATCCAAGAGATGTAAAACAAAGATGAAGCAAGAAAGGGAAGACACACAGGGTCACTGCCGGTAGTTTTTAATAATGAAAAATAGTTTGAATGGTCTATTGGCCATCTTCCACAGCTTACAGTTAACTTAGCTAGAACAGTAAGTATTTATCTGTGAATTTAGTGTTCTGACTGGACAGCAAAATGGTGCCCTTAAAAGAAATAGATTTTGACATTGTTTCTCATGAAATTCTTGTGAATTAACTAGGGAAACAGCTTTAGGAAACTGAGATGGGTGAGAATTTTATTATCTCCAGATATGGTGCTCTCTGGACATGGTTATGTTTCAGATTAAACAGAAGGAGATATTAAGCTGGATTCTTTATGTGAAAGGGTGGTTTGGGGTTTTTGTTTGTTTTTACAAGATATGAAGATATTATCTGATCTTGGCCCTCTAAGGACAGAGCAAAACCCTCTGAGCTTATTGAACATTTTGCTCGTGGAGTTTTACTTGCAATAGCAAAGTCAAGATCAGGTGTTACCAAAAAGAGGAAAAAACCCAAACCCAAGCAAACCAACAAAGCAGATAAAAAGCTCAGTATTGGGGTCTGTTCTCTTTAATATCTTTATCAATGATGTGAATGTGGGGATTGAGTGCACTCTCAGTAACTTTGAAGATGCCGTTAAGTTGGGTGGGAGTATTGATCTGTTTGAGAGTAAGGAGGCTCTCCAGGTGGATCTGGACAGGCTGAATCAGTGTGTCAAGGGCAGTGGAATAAGGTTCAGCAAAACCAAGTGCCAGGTCCTGGAACTGGGTCAAAACAACTCCATGAAATGCTTGGGGGAGAGTGGCTGGGAAGCTACCTGGTAAGTAAGTAACTGAGGGTGAATGTGAGCCAGTAGTGTACTCAAGTGGTCAAGAAGGCCAAAAGCATCCTGTCCTATTTCAGAAATAGTGTGGCTAGCAGGAGTAGGGAAGTGATTGTGTCCCTGATGAGGCCTCACTTTGAATACTGTATTCAGTTTTGAGCCACTCACTACAAGAAAGACATTGAGTTGTTGGAGTGTGCCCAAAGAAGGGTGATGAAGGTGTGGTGAGGGGTCTAGAACACAAGTCTTCTGAGGTGTGGCAGAGGGAATTAAGATTGCTTAGCCTGGATAAAAGAAGGCTGAGAGGAGACCTTATTACTCTCTACAACTGTCTGACAGGTGATTGTAGTGAGATGGGTGTTGGTCTTTTCCCAAATGGCTTCAAGTTCCACCAGGGAAGTTTAAATTGGATATTAGGAGAAAATCTTCACTGAAAGTAATATCAAGCACTGGAACAGGCTGCTGAGGGAGGTGATTGAGTCACCATTCTTCAGGTATTTAAAAAATGTGTAGATATGGCCTTTAGAGTCATGATTTCATGGTGGACTTGACTGCTACATTAATGGTTCGACTTGATGATGTTAGAGGTCTTTTCCAACCAAAATGATTCTATAACAAAATATTTTGTTAGACTCATGAAGCTGTGAAGGTCTTTGAAAACAGGTTGGACAAACATCAGTCAGAAATTACAAGATGAATCTGTACCTGAGCACAGACTATGTGACTTCATGAAGTCCTTTCTCCGTCCTGTATAGTTCTGTAACATGCATAAAGCTTACTTTTTAAAAGCACCATGACTATTACCTTCATGGAACTTCTAAATGGCTGAACCAGAAGTGAGGTTTTTCTGTTTAGAAAATGGAAAATACTAAATTGATAGTGATGTACTGAGTAATTCTTTCCACTGCACCATCAAATTACATTGCTGCATCTGTCAACCATCTGCCATTCCAGTCTTTCCTGTCTTGATTTCATTAATAGCACTGGGCCAAACCAGGCAGAATTCCTGTTTGTGTAGGCAGGTGACCTCTCATTAATATCATCTTGCTTTCTGTTTTAGTGAGTATAGCCTCAATAGTATGACATTTCAAAATAACATATTACATTAAGACGTGCAACTTAGTTCCTAGATGGCAGAAATGCAAATTCACTGCTTTCAGTCTCCTGCTACTGCACCTTACAGTGATTCTATTTATGCCTTGTTCTTCCTGGGTTACTTGTTCTGTACCTCATTCTGCACAGTGGGACTACAAGTCCAAGGAGGAGCTGTTGTAACACTGACAGTGATCTCAGCTGACACAAATAAGAGCTGTGTACTTTGTCTGAAAATAATCATTCTAGTGAATTGATCCCCTACTGAAGTGATGTCTTGACCTCCCCACGCTGAGTTATTCCTTTAGAAAGCTCCATGGGACCCATGCGGGAGGCCAGTTTCTAAGACTGGACGACAGTTCAGAGATACAGCAGGTAATTTTTCTCTGACAAAAAGAAAACCTCTGTGGGACAGATATGCTAATAGACCTTTGCTGCTTTAATGAAAAGGCACCTGAATGTGTTCTGCTGTGTCCAGAAAGCTTTTGGAAGATAAAGCCCAGGTTTTCTAATACAACTAAGCAACTTGGATGTGATTGCAGTTTTGGGACCAGGAAAGAGGGTTGGTTTCTTTGGAACAGTGAGTAATTATGGGAACCCATCCATGTCACCTTGCTAAGAAGGAGCTACAACAGAGTTTATGAATTAATTTCATCCCAAGCATTTCTCAAGCTTTTCTCTGTACCCCTTGAAGCTTCCATTAAACCCCTTGTAATTCAAGTGGGTAATGCACTGACTACCCCATTGGTGCTGCACTACTGCAATCCATGGAAAGCAGACAGGGCAGAAACAGGTTTCTGTTTGGTTTTTTTTTTTTTTTTTAAACACTTGGCAAGTGCTTGGAGAAGGTAATGAGGGCAGGAATGTTGACATGTACAAGAAGCTAAGTGGTGCACGACTGCAAAAATTATGGTGCAATGAGAAAGCTCTTTATATTTACAATATTATTCAGAAGGCTAAGTCATAGTACCCCAAGATACTTTCTCCACAGGTGGAAGAAAAGATTTTGGATCTAGCTCAATCTCATTCATCACATATGATTCCAAGTCAGCGTTTACACACACACACACCCCACACACCCCTGATTATGCTGAATTGTTTGTTTTACTGAAAGGGCTGCTTTTTCCAAAATTATAGTTTTCCTGACCTGTTTTAATGTTCAGCATAGGACTGTGGTTTTACAGTCTCTTCACATTACCTTTACTGTAAAGTTAACATGGTAGAATGACTTTATGCCAGAATCTCTCAACATATTTTATTAATAAGTAAATTGAACCCACAAAACATTTTGCTTTCAAAAGAAAAGGGATGCTCAATCATTTCAAGACTCATCCAGCTGATGTGGAGGTGAATTTTGTTTCTTTACAAGTATTTTCATTAAAAAATCCCTCTTCACTTGTACTCGAAACAAGTGTTTCTATCCTCTCTCGGTCCTCAATTCCACCACTGACAATACCTTTTCCAGGCATCAAGTGTCTGGTTAAGAGAGATTTACAACCCTTTCCCAGGAAAGTAGAGCTAAGTTGAGAACAACTTGTAACTTCTAATGTTCTAAGCCTCGGGCAATTTTGTCCCTGGACAATCAAGATGGTATCTGTAAAGTTAGAGCAGCCTGAAGCACACAAGGATTGTGATGTCTTGAATGTTTTGTAATGAGACCATCATCTGTTATTTATAAGCATGTTTGAAG
The DNA here is from genome assembly GCA_013396675.1 of Eubucco bourcierii. NCBI lineage: Eukaryota > Metazoa > Chordata > Aves > Piciformes > Ramphastidae > Eubucco > Eubucco bourcierii. Next base: position 319,604 of record VWZE01015461.1, on the reverse strand, counting down.
GCTTAAAGTCACTGATTCAGAGCAGTGTGCACAAATGTATTTCAGGGCTCCATCCTCAAACTGTGTGCAGCCTTTAAGTAACAGGACTTTGATTCCACCACAACCTCTTGCTCCCTTGCTTTCGTATCTAAATCTCCAAAGAGACTACTTCTGATTTGGGAATCTTTAAACTCTTTGAGAGGAAATGTTACTGTCTTTTCCATGTAGATCTCGATTATACTCTCATCTGATTTTTCTTCATCTTTATCCAGGACCATTTTGTAAGAAAAAAACGTTGACTTGAAATTTCAGTTTGTTGCAGGAATCTGTTTAAAAAGAAACAAACCACAAAACCTTAACAATATATGTCGCTTCCTTTGAAATTAAATTACCCAATTGTTGTTTGTTTGGAGGGGGGAAAAAAGAAAACAAGCAAACACCACCAAAACCTGATCCTAGAAACATGGCTTCCTAGTACTTCTTGTCTGCAATTACTGGAACGTTCCTGAAATGCGCCAGCTTGTCAAACCTTTGCACATGGAACACCAATGAAACAAAATTTGTCTTTAAAATGTATTTTCCTACACTGGGGTTACTGCAGATGTGACAGTGGGGAAAACAGGATTTTGAGGTTTCAAGCAGAACCGTGCATGACTGAAAGACTGCTGCCCTTGGATAAGTAGAGAACAACAAAAGAATTTTAGCAACAGGGCTTGCCAGGAAATAAGGCAGGAAGGCAAGAGAAAAATGGGGGGTGGGCAATGTGACAGTAGCATGAAATTTGAGTATAGGTTTATGGCAATGGAAAAGTGAGGAAGTTCTTTATTTGCCCTCTTTCTCCTACTTCCCTTTCACTCTCCTCTTCACTGGAAAAGTCCAATCTTCTCCCTTGACCTCAAAATAGGATATCCATGCACAAAGTGACTTGGCAAAGGTCCTTGGTTTAGAAGTGGGCCTATGAGTTTTTGATGTGGTGCTATTTGATAGGACCATGCAAAAAACTTAACAGTATAGGCTATTGTATTGCCATTCCCAGGAACAATCTCAAGAGTTACTTAATTCATGAGGACGGATAGCACCAGTACTGCCTTTCTGAGATGCCTGATGTTCCTGGGGAGCTGCAAAGGAATGACAGAAGCTCTACTGATATTTAGCTACTGAAAATATGACAGTTAATTGCCAAGAGGAAAGCATGGTGAAACAATTATCTATTTGATTTCAAGAGATCCCTCTCCTTTTAAAATATCCTTCTCCATTACATGTGTGCTTCTGTATTCAGATCCATGATGCCGCCTTCTTTAATAGTTGTTGGTTTAGTGGTAAACACTGTCCATATTTATCCTGAAATCCAGAGAAGCTGCTTTTCTGTATCTATAATTCAGATGTGTCTGCATGGCATCTCAATTCTAGATTAATTCATCTTGAACTTAATATGATGACAGTTCAGACTGAGGAGTCATTTGGCTTGCTATCCTAGCTACTGTACTGGCCACAGATGGAGGCATGTGGAAAAGTGAAAACAGTGCAAACATGGATAATTCTAAATATTCTCCCAACTACAGCTATTACTGTCTCAGAGAACATTACATAATGAATCTTGACCTTTTGGTTGTTCTGAACCTGGATTGACATGGCGTTCTTTAATGCCTCGTTTATTTTACTTGCAAAAAGGACAAACAAACAATCCTTTTTTAACCCATTCACTAGCTACATGATTTCGTAGACATCTACTACATCCCTCTTTGTTTATCTCTTCGTGTCCCAGCACTGTGATCCTGTTTCCTTACTCTTTGTTGCTTTCCACCTCTTAATCTATTCCAGATTCACGTGAGATGAGCGGACTTTGCGTAGTATTCGTGATCCGTATGGACAGCAGCATAAAGATAGTTTCATTTCGTTCTCTGCGTATTGCCTAGTAGTGCCTAAATGTTTTTAAGCTGGCACATTCACAGAGCTTCCTGTTACTTCTGTAGTTACATATTGTGTTTCTGTTTGTGTTAGTCTCAACGTACCACTTCACACTGTTAATGGTCAGCTGAGTGGCAAGGGCCATCATTTATGTGCAAGATTATGTGCATCTTCTCTGCATCCTTTAATACCACCTAGACAGAATTTTCCCTATGTGCATCTTCTCTGCATCCTTTAATACCACCTAGACAGAATTTTCCCTACTCCTTTATTGCCCACTCAGCTCCCTGGTCCTGCTGTTCTTCTGTTGGCCTTTGTCCTTAATAACTTATTATTTACAAACCAAGAAAACTTTCTCATTCCATTGTTCATCCTCTCTCAGATCCTTCACTACAATGAGAACCAACGTGAATCCAGGTAGAACCAGGAGTCATCCAAAAATTATTATTTCCTTCCAACCTCTGTTTTCACTCCTTTCATTTGATTATTTATCTCTGCTAACACCTTTCCCTTTGAGGCTGTAGATGGTTTGGGTTTTTTTTTCCTATCACTTTTAATAAAATATCCTTTTGAAAATCTAGGTAGATATTATCAGCTTTATCACTATTATCCACAGAGTTTCCTGCCCTCCTTCAAAATGGAGTTTTGCAAGGCATATTTTGACTTCAAAGCAATGTTGACATGTGAAGCTAGTAATTCAGATGCCTATCAAATTTTTTTTTTTTTTTTTTTTTACTTCCTTGCTTACTACAAACACCAAGTCAAGAAGTGGAGGGTTCCCTTGAAACTATTCATTAAAAATTGGTGTCGCATTTGTCATGTTCCTCAGGTACTAATGCAATGAGAAGCTGCATACTATCCTTAGTAATTCAGTTACTTTATCCTTGAGTTCCTTTAGAGCTCCTGTGTGAGTACTATCTGGTCTTGGCAATTTAGGTTCATGGTGTGAATTTGTTCAATAACTTATTCTACAGTCACTTCAGTTTCAGACAGCACCTCTGAGTCACTATTTACTTAAGAAGAAAAAAAAGCAACAAACAAAAAGCTTAAAAATACCTGCAATTTTTTTTTTTTTTTTTTTTTAAATTCTGTTTTGGCTTTCATGTGAATCTTCCCAGCTTCTCCCAGAAAGAGCAACAGGGCAAACAGTAATGTGCATTCTCTTCACAGATTTCTGCGCTTGTATTATAATGAGTTGTGATCTTTGATGGGCTTTCTGCTCCTCATCAGCCAAAAAGTAGAAGTATTAGTTATACTTTGTGGCACAATTAATAAAATACATTTTTGCCTCCTTCACTGTGTACTTTAAGTTTTAATCTGCAGGAATTCACGACCCTTTTTAGTTTACTCATTTGAACATACCTCCTCATATCTCTGCTGGCTCCCTCTGTTAATGTAGCATGAGACAATATTAAACTTTTTTGCTCCCTTTCACTATAATTTCTCAATAGATGGTATTTTTATGCCACATGCTTTTGCCATGGTGGCTTTCCACAGCTTTGAGTGTATGGATGTAACACGTTCAGCTACACCTTGTTTTTAAGAAGTTTTTATTTAAATTTAGCCCTCTCAAGAAGAGGGCTTTCCATTTTTTTCAGCTCTGAGTGATTAGGTGAGGGAGTCCTTGTTTGTTCTTTTTTCACTGAAACTTTAGATATGAGCAGTAGTTATGTACTCACTTGGGTCCTCAGTGTACTGAACACTGAGAAAAACCCAACCCACATGCATATATATGCAACATAGACATTTTATGTATATATAAAATATACACACACAGGAATAAAAGGGCATTTGTGTTCTGGCTCAGTAGCACCACATGGGATTAATTGGTTAATTCTGGCTATTCGTGTAATAAGGAATTTCCTGATGAACTTGTTCTATACTCTTTGGATGTTTTTCTCTAAGTCTCATTGGGTAGCAATGACTGCAATGAACAGTTCAGATAGCTCATAGTTGCTAAGCACCAAGCAAGCCTTTGGTAAAAGAGAAAAGATAAATGCAACAATTTAAAAATACACAAGAAATTATTTTAATCCCTAATGCCATCATCTGCTTTGAGTTGTTGTGGGGGGCTTGTTTGTTTTGTTTTGTTCGTGGTTTTTTAATTATTATTATTNGGGGGGGGGGTGGTTTTTTTAAATCATTGTAAAGCAGGCAATTTGGAAGAATAGTGATCTAACACAAGCATTGTTTTCCTTGGTCCTATATAGCACATCTTGGAGCATAAATTTAGGGAGATCTTAACCTAGAGCTCAGGCTACACAGTGAGGCTTTCCTGTGTATAAATTAAAAAATTTATCAGTTACTAAGAAACACAGGCAATATTATCTGCTGGTAACAGCTCTCTGCATGTGGGCATCCTGAAACGCTGCTGTCTGAGCCAGCAAATTCTGTACAGAACTGTATAGAATCCTGTACAATTACATCTTCAAGGCTGATTTAGAATTGCACCCGAGTTTTAATGTCTTTTTTAAAAGTAGTTAAAGACCTCTCACTACTTTCCTAATGCTATAAGCTTAACTGACTCATGAGCACATTCTTGTGTACTACATTTTATATATATTATATATAAAATATCTATCTATCTATATCTTTGTCTTTCTGTGAAAGATGACAAAAAATGCCAAGTAAAGTAAGACATGCTGTTACCTTCCCAGCAATGGCAGGTTTTTCATCAAAGGCTTTCATCCTAATGACTCTATCCTAATGACTGTGCTCTATCTGCACACTGAAAGTGGACAGAATGTGTCACCAAACAAACCCAAAAAGGTTCAGTTGCCAAAACCAACTTTTTTTTTATGTTTGTATTCCATTGAAATGTGTAATCTTGGGAAGGTCAAAGCACAATTTAGCTTTGATAAGGCTGAGGCATTTTATTTCCATTTTATCCCTTGAACTCTTGTCTTACACTAAAATAGGATTTCTGACATTGAGTATTTGAACCAGCTTTTAATGCTGCATTCTGCTATGACCAGAATAGCAGACAGGGTGTCATGCAGAGGACACCCACTGTGGGCACCCCTCTGAGAGCAGGGCCAAACCAAAGAAAATATGCCTGAGTCCCTCCAGCTACTGCTGTCATCTGAGAACAGGGAGTTTGATTGTTCCCTGTAAATAAGTCTTGACATAATACGACCAGCACTTCCATGTACATGCACTGTATTATATAATACAGTGTGTAGGCATTCATAGAAAATTTTGCAATCACTGTCTTATTTTCTTCTTCTTGATCAGATGTTGATTCACAAGGACTTTCTCATCTCTTTCAGTGGTGGTAGAATCATAATGTTTCTGCTAGGCTTTAATGCTAGCATCATCATAAATACTGTTGCACGTAATAATCTGGTTTGCAGTGAGATTTAAAAAAAATTTTATGCCTTAATGGCTTGCAGATGTTGATAAGATGAATGAGAAACTGCAATGGTATCTTAAACCACTTGAATATGACTTTTAATGAAGTTACATTTGCTTGCTTGTTTATAAGATGCACTACATATGGTGAAATAGAATTTATTTTGCCTGAACTTCGTTGCTCTGAAATTAGTCTAAGAAAGTGGCTCTAGATGTCTGTAGTAGATGCAAAGAAGACAGTATTTCTGGCTCTTGATTCCTCCCATGCACTGAGATTGCCTCTGTTTCTCCCATGAAGAAGGCTTTCTTTTTTCTTTCTCTTATTTCCCCCCCTCCTTTTTTTCTTTCTCGTTTTGTTCCCTCCTTTCTCACTTTCTTTTCCCTCATTTCTCTTTTCCCTTTTCTTCATGTGTAAAGTTAGTGTTGACTGCTCGCCACAATATACTTCCTTACAAATTGCATCCTGTTGTCAATCTTATCAATAAGCAGGTACTATTTGCTGAATATAAAATGTCCACCCATGTTAATATACCTGGCTTCCTTAAAACACCTGATGTATGACTGCACCATTTTTCTCTTTGTAAAATCATAGAATGGTAAGGTTGGAAGGGACCTCAAGGATCATCTAATTCCAAACCCCCTGCCATAGGCAGGGACACCTCCCACTAGTACAGGGCACTCAAGACCTCCTCCAACCTGGCCTTGAACACCTCCAGGGAGGCAGCAGCCACAACGTCCCTGGGCAACCTGCTCCAATACCTCGCCACCCTCACTGTAAAGAACTTCCTCCTAACATCCAGTCTAAATCTCCCCTCTGCCAGTTTAAACCCATTGCCCCTTGTCAATAATCCCTCCCTAGCCTTCCTGTAGTCCCCCTTCAGATACTGGAAGGCTACTATCAGGTCTTTTCCAGACTGAAGACCCCCAGCTCTCTCAGTCTGTCCTCATAGGAGAGCTGCTCCAGCCCTCTGATCATCTTTGTGGCCCTCCTCTGGACCCGCTCCAACACTTCCATGTCCTTCCTGTGCTGAGGGCTCCAGAACTGCACACAGTACTCCAGGTGGGGTCTGATGAGAGCAGAGTAAAGGGGCAGAATCACCTCCCTGTCCCTGCTGGCCACGCTTCTCTTGATGCAGCCCAGGACTCGGTTGCTCTCTGGGCTGCATGCGCACACTGCAGGCTCATGTTGAGCTTTTCATCAACCCAGACTCCAAGGTCCTTTTCCTCAGGGCTGCTCTCCAGGGATTGTGCCTACCCAGGTGCAGGACCTTACACTTGGCCTTTTTGAATTTCATGAGGTTGGCTTGGGCCCAACTCTCCAGCCTGTCCAGGTCCCTCTGGATGGATCCCTGCCCTCTAGCAAGTCGACTGTGCCACACAGCTTGGTGCCATCTGCAAACTTGCTGAGGGTGCACTCCATTCCTCTGTCCATGTCACTGACAAAGATGTTAAACAGCACTGGTCCCAGTACTGACCCCTGAGGGACACCACTTGTCACTGGTCTCCAGGTGGACATCGTGGCGTTGATCACCTCTCTGTGTGTGACCATCCAGCCAATTCCTTATCCAGCGAGTGGTCCACCCATCAAGTCCATGTTTTTCCAGTTTGGTGACCAAAACGTTAAACTCCTTTTGGAAGATGTTTCTGCTCTTCAAGGGAATGGTCTTTGAGGGAAGAACTTAAGTTTGAGCATGCATCTGCTGGAATCACTGGGGAAAATTCTCCCTCATTAGGTAAAGAGACTGGAAGTGTTTAGAGGTTGTGATGGAAAATCATTGAAGGAATACCAAGCCTTGTATAATCTCTCAATATGTAGACTAGTGAGTTAAATATATTGCTAGAGGATGCCTCTTGGGGAAAGAAGTCAAAGACATTTTATATCATCTTGGATACCCTCTGAAGGAGGGGCAGGGAGAAATGTGCCTGAGAATAATATTCCCAGCTCAATTCTCTGCCATGTAAGCTTCCCATACACATGTTTTGGTTTGAATGACACTACGATTAGCATCTGATTGTTTCTGCATTGCTTCTAGTTATATTTTTGTCTTCCTTCTTTACAGTTCTCAAGTTATTCAGTGGTGAAATCATCATCTTGACTATCACTGAAGTTAAAATGCAACAAATAAACTTGGAGGCTGGAAAGGGAGGAGACAGAATGTATCTATCTTGTCACTTAAACCTGGTTATGCATGAGGGTAAAAACATTTTTAGCTTCTCCTCAGTGAGGACTGCAGTGCTCAAAGTGATTTCTGCATCCCACTTGATGTGGCAATAATATTTCCTTTTAGGAAAGACTGGGGTTCTGAAAGATGAAGTCTCTTTCTCTAGCAATGAAAATCTAATGACCTCAACACCTGCTAGTGTCTAGGATTATCACTTGCTGTGGCCTGAAGTGGTAATAGGAGTGAGGAGTCATCAGCAGAAAATGCCTTTTTCTCTTTCAGGTTTTTCTCTTTTTCTTTTTTTTTTTCCTTTCTCATTTCAACTATGGATTGTTTCAAAGTAGTTCTGTTAGTAGGTGCTGGTATGTCTGACTGCACTGCCAATGAGTTGTTTTTTGGTTGTGGTTTGTTTTGTTTTGTTTTGTTTGTTTTTTTTAAAAAAAAAAAAAGCAGATCCAGGGTACAGAGTCTGTAGTCTCCTCCTGATGCAAACTAGCTGGAGAGAAAACTCAAAAGCAGAAAGGCAAGTGTAAAATAGTATGAGGTAAATTACTGTGGAGCAGATGGTATTTCATATACAAGTACTGTCTGCAAGGCACGTCTAGCCAGTAGATTGTTATCTTTTTAACCAAGTCTCTCTTAATTACAAAGAAGAAATAGCTGCAGAATTATTTCTTAGTGTCTGAAAGAGGTATTTTCAGTTGCAACATAATTATACTTAATTTAATTTACATGTAAATTAAACTGTATTTCTGCTATGACCTGTCACTTTTTTGAGATTATTATTAAGTAAGGAGAATGAGTCAGACCTGAAAAGAAAGTAGACTTCACAAACTGGCAGTAAAATTCTAAATTATATTTCAGATTTTCAATTTTAACTAAATAATTGGTGTCAGAAGTTCAAGACAACTGAGAAGACAGAAAATTATTTGTAATAAAGACCTTCAATTTTCCAAGCACTGCTTGATATATTTAATGCAACTTATTTACTCATTTTTCATGACTTAGTGCCTGTCAACTTCAGAGGGTCTTGCTTGAAAAAGGCAAACAAGATTTGGCTGATCTGAGTCTGGAATATACAGTTAGCTAAAGTCACACAACACCCACTCACTAAAATGCTTTTAGGTGTTGATGTAAAAGTTTAATTGTATTTAATATGCACACAAGGGATATGCAGTCTAATGAAGGGATTTCAGGCTTCTTGATCACTCTAATGAAACAAGAAACAACCAGTCTTCTGGATTTAGGGTAAGGGAAACATATTATCATAAGCCAGGTACCTTTTTAATCCAGATGTCTTTTAAACTAGCAACTAAATTAGTTACTAAAATAGTGTCCTTGCTCTTTCTGCCTGCAGTTACCTATTGAGGCAGGCTGGCACATTAATTTGTTTCCTGCTTTGGTATCCATGAGGGTATTGCTTGCCAGAGTTAATGCACACTGCTGCTACACTGGGAGTGAGGCTGATAGCTCCAGCAGTACATTGCTATTGTGCTTTATTGCAGTGCAGCAGAACCACCTGGAAAACTGATGCAGCATCACAGCATAGCCTGCATACAGTGCAACTTCTCCCTGGTCCTTGAAAACAACCCCAAAACCATTTGGTCTATGGGAACATAATTAAGATCACAGAATCATGGAACTTTAGAGGTTGGAAGGGACCTCCAGAGATCATCAAGTCCAACACCCCTGCCAAGGCAGGATCACCTAGGGTAGTTCGCATAGGCATGTATCCAGGCGGGTTTTGAAAGTCTCCAGAGAACGAAACTCCACAACTTCTCTGGCCAGCCTGTTCCAGTGTTCTGTCACCCTTGCTGTAAAGAAGTTTTTCCTCCTGTTGAGGTGAAACCTCCTATGTTCCTGTTTGTAACCATTGCTCCTTGTCTTATTGCTGCTTACCACTGAAAAGAGATTGGCTCCATCCACCCCTCAGATATTTGTATACATTGATCAGATCTCCTCTGTCTTCTCTTCTCAAGACTAAACAGCCCTAGGTCTCTCAGTCTCTCTCCATAGCAGAGATGCTCATGTCCCCCAGTCACCCTTGTGGCTCTCTGATGGACTCTTTCCAGCAAGTCCCCGTATCTCTTGAACTGGGGAGGCTAAAACTGGACACAGTATTTCAGATGTGGTCTTACCAGGGCAGACTGGAGGGGGAGAAGAACCTCCTTAGACCTACTGGCCCCACTTTTCCTGATGTACCCCAGGATGCCATTGGCTCACTTGGCTGCAAGGGCATATTGCTGGCCTGTGCAGAGCTTGCTGTCCACCAGCACTCCAAGGTCTTTCTCCATGGATCTGCTTTCCAGCAGGGCATTCTCCAACTGGTACTGATGTCTGTTGTTTATTCCTACCCAGATGCAGGACCCTGCATTTGTTCTTGTTGAACTTCATATGGTTAACCTTTGTCCAGCACTCCAGCCTGTCCAGATCTCATTGGATGGCTGCACAGCCTAACAGGGTGTCAGCCACACACCCCCTGCACCCCCACCCCCAGTTTTGTATCAGCAGCAAACTTAATGCTACTTTAGTAGAAATACTCTACTAAATGTACAGAGCATGTTTTGTTCTCCCAGGACTCTCTGCTGATTAGTAAAATCGTTATTGGAGTACTTTACCTTGTAAACTTTAGTGCTTGCATTCATTATTAAATGCTGCTTGTGGTCCTAGAGAAGCATGGCAGAGCTGCTCTGTGGCAAAGTAAACATGAAAGCCATTGAAAATAACTCTGTACAGAGAGAGTCATGGATGTTCTAATTGTAATTTGCTGTAGTCATGATCTGGTGAAATGCACATTTGATTTCAAGCAACTTTACATTGGCTTTATATTGCCTGATGTAACAATTTCCCTCTTTGATTTTCATAGAATCATAGAATGGTTTGGTTTGAAAGGGACCCCAAAGATTATCCAGTTCCAACCCCTCCCTGGACATAGGCAGGGACAACTCCCACTAGAACAAGTCACTCAAGGCCTCGTCCAACCTGGCCTTGAACATCTCCAGAGAGGGAGCATCCACAACCTCCCTGGGCAACCTGTTCCAGTGCCTCACCACCCTCACTGGAAAGACTGAAAACTTTTCATAACTGAAAACTTTCACAAATAGTCACACCCGAGCTCTGGTATCCAGTTTGCAGGAGACAGGGAACCTTAGCTAAAAAAACTAACTTGATTTTTCAGTTTCAGTTTTGAAATTCACTTGTTTACGCTATTCATATTTATGCAATAAAAGAAAGTGTGCATATTGTCTCTCTCACTTTCTATGGAAGAAGGCAACTTTTTGTTGGGGCAAATTAAACTACTAATTGTTCCTGGTTTATCACCCTTTATTGATGAAATGCTAATATGGCATGTATATCTAGGCTACTGTATAAGACTAGCAACTGAATCTCTTTGTTTCACTTTTGGACAACAGTTAGTGCAAGCACCCTGTTGTGTTATTTGTTGTGCTTATTAAATCATATGCCATTTAATGGTGCCATTTTAAAAAAACTATTTTCAAATTAAGCACATGGAAGTACATATCGATGTTCTTTAATAATAATAGTAATAATTTATTAAGTGAATAAAGGGGAGGAACTAAAACGTTTTAATATGGAACTCTACAAAGATACTTTTTTTATCCCTGGGTTTGGGGTTTTTTTGGTGGGTTTTTTGTTTGTTTGTTGGTGTTTGGGGTTTTTTGGTTGGTTGGTTTTGGGTTGTTTTGTTTTTTTTTTTTTCCTGCATGGCTCAGTATGTACAGAGCCAGACTTTTCATCTGGCAAGTACTTGCTTCTAATCAGTTAAGGTGGCAATATTCAACTTCTCTTATATTTGAGCCTTCTATATTCTGTGTTCCATACTGACATTTTTCCTAATTGGAAGCAATCTGGGGGATTGCACTAAGACTGTGGATTTAGAATTAGCACTGGGACTATGAGTGCCCAAGCTGACTTGTTTTCCATACTGTTTACATCTCTGACAAATTACCCCTGTCAACAAGGAATGTGATGATAATAATATAGGAATGTCATGAATAGGTACGTCATAAATAAGGCAAACTGTAATCTAAGGGAATATATACACTTCTCTCTGCATAAGGATGAACACGTGCACAGTTTTCTGTTTAACTCCTGGCTTTAAGATGATAGAGGATGTGTCTACAACAGTGCATTTCTGGCCAAGCATGCCTTGCTTCCATCTCACAAAGTCTAAAAATCCAGGCCTTTTGAACTGCATCCCCTAGAGAGTTTCTGTACTATGTGACACATCTATTTGCTTTCCCTTTGTCTAGTTCAATAAAATAATAACTCAGGAAAACAGCATGTTCCCCAAAGCAAATATTGATATAATTTGATATACTGAAATCCATTTATTGGTTTGGGGGGTTTTTGTAGAGACTTGTTTAAAGCAAAGCAACTCTTTGCAGTCGTGAAGGAAGTGTGTGAAGTGCGTCTTATTCATCTCAACACTTCAAAGATGTAAAAGCTTTCATAAACATTTCCAGAAGATTTGTATTTCTCTTCCTCTATCCTATTCTCCTCTCATTTTTCTTTACAAATAGAAGAAAAATACACTCAATTAATCTGATATTTTAAAATAACCACTCAGTATCTGTGTAGTTTTGGAAATGCATTTATTGTAACTGATAGAGGCAATACAATTATCACTATTTCCAGTTCTGGCTTTTATTGACTGCAATCTGGGCAGTATGGTTAGAGCCCTGGCAAGAGTTTTGGAAGACTGAGGCAAAAATGTTTTTGAGTACCTTGGCTTTGTCCTTGTCTTGGGTGACCAGGTCCCCTTTTTCTTTCTGGTGAGGGCTCACCTCTGCCCTAATCTTTACAATTGGTATACCTATAAAAAGGTTTTCTTGTTGCCCTCGATATTTCTGGCCATATTTCATTCTATCCAGGCTTTAGCTTTCATGACGTGTTCTCTGACTACTTGGACAACTTCTCTATATTCCTCCCAGAATACCTGTGATTGTTTCTACTCCCTGTAGGCATCTTTTTTTTGTGTCAGAGAGTGTCCAGGAGTGCCTTTTTCATCTATGCAGGCCACCTGGCATTTTTGCTTGCTTTCCTCTTTGTGGGACACATTACTCCTGGACTTAGAGAAAGTAATCCTTAAATATAAACCAACTTTCTTGGGGCACTGTCCTCTCCAGAGCTTTATCTCTCAGTACTCACACTGGGAGGTGCCAAAGGCCAAAGTCTGCATTTTTGAAGCCCAGTGTAGTGATTTTGCTGTTCCCATGCACAGGAAGACAAGTTGGCAGGGCAGAAGACCAGCCTGGCTAAGCAGAGATCTTTGGGTAGAACTAAGGAGGAAAAGGAAAATCTACTGACTATGGAAGGAGGGGCAGGCAACTCAGGAAGAATACAAAATGCTGGCAAGGATATGTAGGGACAAAATTAGAAGGCCAAAGCTCAACTAGAACTCAATGTGGCCAGGCCCATTAAAGATAATAATAAGAGCTTTTGTAAATATGCTAACAGTAAAAGAAGAGCTAGGGAGAACCTCCAGCCACTAGTGGATGAAGGAGGGAACCTGGTGACCAAAGAGGAGGGAAAGGCTGTGCTGCTGCATGGTTATTTTGCCTCAGTGTTTGTCAATGACAGCAGTTGCTCCATGACAGTTCAACCCTGGAGCTGAAAGACAGGGACAGGGAGCAGAAAGCATTCCCTACAACCCAAAAGGAAACAGTCAACGGCTTGTAGTGCCACTTAGATGTGCACAGGTCTATGGGACTGGATGGAATCCTGTGGTGGGTTTAAAGAGCCGACAGAGTAACGCTCTCAAATGAATTGGAGGAAAAAACAGAATTTTATTTGGAGAGAGTGTTACAGATAGAAATTACGGAGCAGATACAGACTCCATAAGCAAACCCCCTGAATTTTTCCCTAACCCAAAACTAAAACTATGATCCCCAGTGCTCCAATCCTCCCCCCCACCCCCACCATGCCTCTGCCATCCAAGAGGCCTAAACACAGCCTCTGGAGGCCCCAGACCAGGCCTATCCTTAGATGTTTGTCCCGATAATGCAGCTCCTGCCTGGCACAAGGCTGGAGGGGGAAGAAAGGAGAACGAGCTGGCCTTGCCGTGAGCTTATGAAGAGATAGCAGAATTATGGGATTGAATAACAATCCTCCAGTCCCCAGAGGACTCTTTTTAACCTTATAGTTCCCAACCTGGGACAAATCCATCCAAGGGTACTTAAGAAACTGGCAGATGTGCTCACCAAGCCACTCACCATTATTTGTCAGCAGTCATGGTTAGCAAGAGAGGTCCCAGGTAACTGGAGACTAGCCAGTGTGACACCCATCTAGGAGAAGGGCCAGAAGGGTGATTCAGGGAAGCACAGGCCAGTCATCCTGGGTGTCATCACACAGCATTTACAAGACAGCCAGGTGTTCAGGCCCTGTCAGGATGGGTTTATGAAAGGTAGGTCCTGCCTGACTAATCTGATCTCCTACAATAAGGTTGCCTGGCTAGTGGATGGGGAAAGGGCTGTGGACTTTGTCTACTTGGACGTTAGTAAAGCCTTTGACACTGTCTCCTACAGCATTCTCCTTCAGAAACCTGTGGCACAAGGCTTGGGTAAGTGCACTCTGCACTGGATAAAAAACTGAATGGATGGCAGGGCCCAAGGAGTTGTGATGAATGGAGTTAAGTCTGACTGGTTCCCAGTGGCCCAGGATTCTGTACTGAGGCCTATCCTCATTAATATCTATATTGATAATCTAGATGAGGAGATTGACTGCACCCTCAGTAAGTTTGCAGATGATGGGTGGCTGTGCCAATCTGCTAGAGCACACAGAAGTTATACAGTGGGGTCTGGACAGGTTAGGCCAATGGGCCAAGGCTAATTGTATAATATTTAACAAGGTCAGCTGCCAGGTCCTTCATCTGGGTTGCAACAACCCCATAGTAACCTACAGACTTGGTGATGTGTGGTTGGAAAGCTGCAACTCAGAGAGGGATCTGGAGGTGCTGGTTGACAGTCAATTAAACATGAGCCAGTAGTGTGCCCAGGTGGCCAAGAAAGCCAATGCCATCCTGGCTTGTATTAGAAACACAGTGGCCAACAGGAATGGGGAGATGATTGTACCCCTGTATTCAGCAGTGGTGAGGCTGCACCTCATATTCAGTTCTGGGCCCCTCACTGCAACAGGGCCATTGAGATTCTGGAGTGTATTCAGAGAAGGGTGATGAGGCTGGTGAAGGGTCTGGAGCACATGGTCTATGAGAAGCGTCTGAGGGAGCTGGGGTTGTACAGTCTAGAGAAGAGGAGGCTGAGGGGAGACCTCATCATTCTCTACAACGACCTGACGGGAGGTTGGAGTAAGGGGGGGCCCAGCCTCCTCTTCTTGGTGGCAAGTGACATGAAATGGTTTCAAACTGTGCCAGGGGAGGTTCACGGTGGATACCAGGAAGTATTTCTTCACAGAGAGGGCTCTCAAACAGTGGAATGGTCTCCCCAGGGCAGTGGTGGAGTCACCACCCCCAAGGTATTTAAGCAGCATGTGGACCTGGCACTTAACAGGCACGGTTTAGTTTTGACCCTGCAGTGCTAGGTTGAAGATTGGACTGGATGAGCTTTGAGGTCTCTTCCAACCATGTGTTTTCTGCAATTCTGTGATTCAACAAGGGTGAATTATGCCTGACAAATTTGTTTGCCTTCTATGCTGGGGTAACAGCGTTGACCGCCAAAAGAGTAACTGATGCCATCTACCTGGACTTGTGCAAAGCATCTTATGCTATCCCCAAGTCATCCTGGTCTCTAAATTGAAAATGCTTGGTTTTGATAGGTGGACCACTTGGTGCATAAGGAATTGTTTTAGTGATCAAACTAAAGAGGTAATAGTTAATGGCTCAGTGTCTAAGTGGAGATTTGTGATGAATGGTGCTTCTCATGGGTCAGCACTGGGACTGGTGCTGTTTAATGTCTTTGTGGATGACATGGGCAACGGGACTGAGTGCACCATTGATAAATTTGCCAATGATACCAAGCTGTGTGGTGGTCTTGATGTGCTGGAGGGAAAGGATGCCATCCAGAGGGACCTTGATGGGCTTGAGAAGTGAGCCAGGGCCAGCCTCATGAACTTCAATAAGCAAAGTCCTGCACTTGGGTCAGGGGCATCCCAAGCACAAAGACAGGCTTGGCAGAGAATAGATAGAGAGCAGCCTTGATAAGAAGGACTTGGGAATGCTGATTTATGAGAAGCTCAACATAAGCCAGCAAAGTGTGCTTGCAGCCCAGAAAGCAAACTGAATTCTGGGCTGCATTAAAGGAGATGTGGCCAGTAGGTCAAAGGAGTTGATTCTGCCCCTTTGATTTGCTCTCGGGAGACTGTACCTGGAGTACTGTATCCAACTCTGGAGTCTCCAACACAAGAATGATATGGAACTGTTAGAGAGGTTGCAGAGGAGAGCCACATTGAGGATCAGAGGGCTGGAGCACCCCTCCTATGAAGACAGGCTGAGAGCATTTGGGTTGTTAGTCTGGAGATGAAAAGGCTCCAGGGAAACCTTGTAGCAGTATTTGAAGGGGTCCTACAGGATAGCTGGAGACAGACTTTTCTTGACAGTAATAGGACAAACCATAATGGCCTCAAATTGAAAGAATTAAGATATGGATTAGACATTAGAAAGAAATTCTTCACTGTGGGGGTGGTGAGGTACTGGAATGTGTTGGCCAAAGAACCTGTGGAGATGCCAACCCTGGAAGTATTCATTGCCGGGCTGGATGAGGCCTTGAGGACCCTGGTCTAGTAGGAGGCATCCCTGCTCATGATAAGGGGGCTGAAGCTAGATGATCTTCATGGTCTCTTTCAATCCAAACCACTCTATAATACTCTGTTGGAACAACAGTTAACAAAGCTGAAGGGCTTTTTTTTTCTTGAAAGAAAAGCCCTCTTACCTTCCGTGTGTAGAATAAGGTCTTCACTACACATTAGAACTGCCATAAAACACAGATCACATCTTGTTAAAGTAAGGAATTGTCTAGACTGTTGTCTCATTCCACTTGGGAAAAAAGTTGGAAGAAATGTATATTAATGCTGAAGAATGTGGCTAATATGCATGGCAAATTAATTTCCTACAGACATCAACATAAAGGAATAACGTAAAACTAAACCAGTATGCAATCCTTGACAAATACTGAGGTGGGTAGGAACAGGCAGTCAACTGAGAACACAGCAGGCTGCTAATGATATCCTTCAAATAAATTATTCACATACCAAGCCTTTTTACTATAATCTTACTCATATACTGCAGGTCTCTGAAGGGAAAACCAGAAAGCAATTGTTTTTTGCATCAGTTGGCATCTCAGTATAATCAAAACCCCAGATTCAGGTAAGTGTGCTATTGAATTTTAAAGTATTCTTGTTCCTTTCCTAAAAATATCTATTCACATGTACCAACTTCACAGTGTTTGCTCTGCTGCCAAGCTACAGGGAAATTCAGAAGCTCAGTGTGAGCCAAATGTGATCATAAATGTCAATGCTTACCAGGATTTCTTTGAAACTTGAAACAATAGGATTAGAAGGAAAGTCTGGATTTGATATGTGCTGGTGAGAAGTAAAACTTTCAAAGTAGTTAAGTCCCAAATTGAGCATGGGGTCAGATTTTTCAAATTCATGATCATTTTAGACAGGAAGGTAGATACCATTTTGGATTTTCAGAAGCATCTGAGAAGGTTGGTTTCCTAAAACCAGTGTTGACTCTCATCGACTGTGGGTTTTTTTGTTCCACATGTGTGTTTATCATCCTTTATGTATCTGTATATGAAACAAATTCACCTTTCTCAGTTATAGGTGAAAATGAACTCTTTCCCTATGTTTTAGTTTTCAACATACTCCATGAAATCTAAGCACAAAATTAGTTTGTCCTTAATTCTGGTTTTTAGCCTCATTCTGAGCAGAATTTTGCCTGTGAGCAGGCACAGTTTGGTTTTATTCTACTCTAACTCGTACAACCGTATGTCGACCTGCAAAGCTGAAACTGTTGGTTCTGTGACCTAATCGTTATATTAGTTGCTCTGTTTAATGACAACTTAAAGCATATCTGACAAATGTAACTATTCCACGTTTGCCTTGCAGAGGGTTAGAGACGCAAGTTGTACGCTATTCCTTGTTAATTCTGTTGCCATCTAACTCCTGTGCATTTTTGCTACTGTTTTTTCGCTGACATTTTGTCTCCTAAAGACCACCAGTAGCTCTTCCATAATTCATAAAGTGTAAGTGCCTTGCAAAATCTTTTAAATTTGCAGAAACCTTAAGCTTTTTAGATGCCATTTTTTTCCCAGACTTTGCAAGATATGGCATGGACTGTATAATCAAACAACCCATAAGTGAAAGGAGGTACTGTAACTGGGGTGTGGGGAGAATGATACACGTTATCAGAGAAGTGACATCAGATGACTTCTTTCTTTCTCTTTGTTTAAATTGGTACAAGGCATTCAAAATATCAATACAGTCATGCTCGAAATTGTAAGTATTTCAGTACCTAGATACATGTAAACTGTCATGGAACCATCACTAAATAACTTAAGTCCTGTATGAGCAACTTCATACCATGCTTCTTGTCTACCTTTGAAAGCTTCAGAGGCCGTAGCTTGGGCTCCAGAAGCTTTCTACTTCGGGAACTAAGCTCTGCCACCCAACCAGAAGAAAGTAAACTCCCTCATAGAAAACTGAAGTTTGCCAGTAACCTTCAACCTTTTCAGTTCCTTTAAAGAACGCTTTAGATCCTGAGTATCTCACTGTAAGGCATATTCTCTCCATATAATTTTTAATAGCCATAAATATACAGTTTTTTTCCCCCCCTCTATGCTATGCCTAAGAAAACGTGCCCTTCTCTGTAGCCCTCAGAGAACTGTTCTTCCTGACCTGAAGTGACCAATGCAAAGCTTGCAGAGGAGATGCCATTTCCTTTGGAACCAGCAACTACTATTTCTCTGACTTAAGTCCTCCTTATTCTTTCACTAAGAGTCAACCTCATTCTATGACTATGTATGTTCAGAAAGTCCTACCCTTTGCTTTGAAACACAAATACTCATTAAACTGTACCAATACTATAGGCCCTGTGAAGTTCATCACTCAGACTTCTAGACAGAGGAGGCAAATTTTTATTTTGCTACCACAAGTATATGGAACAGAGACAAGGCCACTGCTGCTGTAGGAAGTGGATGAGGAAGCAGGAGGATAGGCTAAGACTGAGATGGAAAGAGGCTGTGGGAGATGCTGGGAGATAAAGTCTTACCGGTCTTTTGAAGGCTGAATGAGGAAGTGATGTGAGAAGAGAGAGTTTACTGCTGCTACAGACCCCAACAACAGCCTAATACACAGTAGCTGAGCCGTTCCTTGGCGGTAGGGGTGATACAAGCCCCACCACCAAGGGCTATCACAATGACAATGTATGCAGTTGAGGCTGCTTTGCCTCTCCAGCAATCAGCTCTAATGCCCAAAGATGTGTTGTCCCACTGTCACAAAACCATCTTGTGGCAGTTGAAGGAGCAGAGATTAGCTTTAGCCAATCCCTGAACAGCCTCCTGTCTGCTGAGATCTACTAAAGCAGAATGCTTGTTACAAACTAGATTAATCTTTTCATGGACTAATCATTTAACCAGACTCCGTCCCTGAGCAGCCATGCAGTGTTTTGAAACCCATTGTAAATCATGGAACATTTGTCATAGAGTTCACCTGGAGGTGATCAAACTAGGGAACTTTTTATCCTCAACTGTTGTGATTTATGCTATGAAAGGTATATTTGATAATACTTTTCTCTTCTTTTCTTCTCCCAAACTTGAAGTGTAGCTGATCAGGGCCAGATGTTTGAGTCTGCAGATCTACATTCAATTTCAACAGCAGTCAGTATCCCAGCTTTCAGATTTCTCTGTCTTTTAGGAAATGAGGAGTTTTTCCTCACTGATCTTTAAAATCCATTTCTACGTATTCTGCTAGGTGGCAATGCAGTCTCTGGTTGTGTTCTGAAAGTTTTTTTTTTTTATAGTTTTCACTTTGAGCAATGTGATCATCCCTATTGAAAGTCTGACACTTTTCACAACCTCCCTTGAGCCATAAACATGTTTAGGAAACTACTTATTTTGAAAGAATGCTCTTGTGTTGCTCTTGTCTGAACTGAAAGGGAGAATACTTGTATTTTAGATCTGCTTGAATTAATACCTGGATTACCATGTGATTAGGCTACAGAAAAGTTCAAGAGATATATGCCATCCATTTGGCTTGGAAGCAACATCTGGAGTGTGGGGTTTCTTTTGGGGGGGGGGGTTGTTTAGGATTTTTTTCAAGTATGTTTCAGAACGTGTTCACCAATTTCAGCCTGTCTCCTCCTCATGAAGTTTAATGTGAGAGCCCTATAAAGTACAGAGCCAGAATTAAAGGCGTTCCTTGTCTTTACTAATTCACAAGGCTTGTCTTTCAATTTGCCTTTCTTTGACACTCCATGCATTTATTTAAATTGAGTTTAAGTAAGAAAAATGAAAAATCTAAGAGCCCAAGAAGAATTATTTCTAAGTTAATCATACCGACCAGCTATATGACACGTTTGAATATGGTTGCATTGCAGGCTTACATTCAGTTGGTGTAACAGAATGGCATATTGGCACAACTTTCTCACTGGTATCTTGTTTCCAAGAATTGGATTTTTTTCTGTTTAAACTTTACATTAAATGAACTCTAACATGATCACTGAGAAAGCTCTAAAAGCGGAGTGACACTGGTATAGTAGTGGCACTGGGGTGTTATGTCTGTTTGAATTTTCGGGAACCTGAGAGAACAGCTTTGGAAAAGTATAAGTGTTCTATTCATCACAATGCCCTGCTACCATGTTTTAAATGCCATCCTCCTAATGTGTTGCTTTTCTGAGTGTTTGACAGGAAACATTCTATCCTACTGCAATGATGACTGACTGTGGCAATGTTACAGGCATGATTTTTCTAATTATCAGAGAGGACAGTGACCATCTCATGCTTGAAAACAACCAGGTCTTTCTCCTTCTCTATCATTTCCAGTTGATATCCATCCCTTAAAGCAGAAGTTTTTGCTGTCTGTCCTGAAATGAATTAACTTTCTATGTGGAATGACAGTCACTCGTATGATTTCTGTTACTCCAGTCTGCAAGGTCATGCATTTCTTCCAATACAATTGTCTAACTCTATTATATCTCCATGATGTTTCCCAGCTTCACAAGGTCAGCAAACTTAACCAGCATGCTCCAAATACTAACAAGAATATTATGTAAGATGAGACTACAAGACCAATTGCTGAAGAGCTGCCCTCCAAGCCACCCTCTTTAGACTGCTTTTTGAAGCTTACCATTCTTAGAGGTATTCTCTGTATTCTCTAGTATTCCTATCCATTTAATTAATAACTTCCTATATGTTAGAAAACTTTTTTTTTTTTTACATTAAACAAACCATATATTTCATTGTGTGAGTTCTATCTCATGAGAGAAAGAAATCAGTCTAATTTGATCTAACATTAGTAAAGTTACTTTGTGTCTTGTCCAGTTTTGTGTTAAGTATTTCCTTCCAAGTTGTGCTGGTATGGTCTTTATTAGTCATCATTGTAAATATTGGTTTAGATTAGAGAGATAATTTTATGCAAAACAATGAATGATATAGAAGGGTAGTTGTGATGGTTTGAGCTGAATTGGAGCATTTTAATGAGAGAAACTAGATCATAGGTTGTATAAAGAAAATAATTAGAAAGTCTATATCTTCACAGGTTTGCTGAGAGGGATAAAAAGCCAAAAAGTAAACAATTTCTCCTATTGTTGTCTGGGATGCTGGATCTATTTACTTCCTCTTTGTTCTGCTCTAATATCTCTAATACAGAATTATAGAATGGTAAGGTTGAAAGGGACCTCAAGGATCATCTAGCCCCAACCTCCTGCCATAGGCAGGGACACCTCCCGCTAGTACAGGTCACTCAAGGCCTCATCCAATCTGCCCTTGAACACCTCCAGGGAGGGAGCAGCCACAACCTCCCTGGGCAACCTCTTCCAATACCTCACCACCCTCACTGTAAAGAACTTCCTCCTAACATCTAGTCTAAATCTCCCCTCTGCCAGTTTAAACCCATTGCCCCTTGTCCTGTCATTGCCCGACCTTGTAAATAGTCCCTCCTCAACCTTCCTGTAGACCCCCTTCAGATACTGGAAGGCTACTATCAGGTCTCCTTGAAACCTTCTCTTCTCCAGGCTGAAGAACCCCAACTCTCTCAGCCTGTCTTCATAGGAGAGCTGCTCCAGCCCTCTGATCATCTTTGCTGCCCTCCTCTGGACCCGCTCCAACACTTCCATGTCCTTCCTGTGCTGAGGGCTCCAGAACTGCACACAGTACTCCAGGTGGGGTCTGACAAGAACAAAGTAAAGGGGCAGAATTCCCTCCCTTGCCCTGCTGGTCACGCTTCTCTTGGTGCAGCCTAGGACTCGGTTGCTGTCTGGGCTGCAAACTGCAGGCTCATGTTGAGCTTTTCATCAACCCAGACTCCAAGGTCCTTTTCCTCAGGGCTGCTCTCCAGCCATTCACCACCCAGCCTGGATTTTTGCTTGGGATTGTGCCTACCCAGGTGCAGGACCTTACACTTGGCCTTTTTGAATCTTATGAGGTTGGCCTGGGCCCACCTCTCCAACCTGTCCAGGTCCCTCTGGATGGCATCCCTGCCCTCTAGCAAGT
>VWZE01015461.1:248468-297466 GCA_013396675.1 Eubucco bourcierii | reverse complement strand
TTACTCAGGTCCAGGTAGATGACATCAGTTGCCCTTCCCTTGTCCACTGTCGCTGTGACTTCATCATGAAAAGCCACTAAATTTGTCAGGCAAGATCTGCCCTTGGTGAAGCCATTGCTGGTTCCCACCAATCACCTCTGCTTTGTTTTCCATCTGCCTTAACAGAGCTTTCAGCAGGATCTGCTCCATGATCTTGCCAGGCACTGAGGTGAGGCTGCCTGCTCTGTAGTTTCCAGGGCCATCCTTTTTTCCCTTCTTGAAGATGGGTGTTATGTTTGCCCTTATCTCTCCACTAGTCTCAGCTAGCACATAACAATGTAAGCTTTACTGGTTATTCTGTTTGTCTGTCTGGGAAGGTAGAGGGAGAAAGAGAGGTAGCCTTGAGCCACTTCTGGGTAGTTTCTGTGTCTGGGAGGGAGTTTGGATTTCTGTATTTATAATTTGTATGTAATTGTAAATACTTGTAAATATATTGTGTATATATGCTTGTAATTTTTGCAATGCTGTAAATACAACCTTACCTTTCTTCCAAGCCACCAGAGCTAGTCTGGTAAATTTCAATAGCATGTGTGTGTGAAGTTCCTAACTCACCACACATGTCTATAATTATTCTTTTCTTCATTTAAAATACATGAATTTCTTCAACTATTTCACTTGTAGCTGGTTTTTGGGTACTTATACTAAATTCTGACATTTTCTTAATGCAAATGTTTGACACCATAGTTGAAATGCCTTTACCCCAGGAAAATTAATGCCTTTACTCTAGGAAAGTTAATTCAGTGAAAGACTTTGCAGATTTA
This sequence comes from Eubucco bourcierii, assembly GCA_013396675.1. Classification (NCBI taxonomy): domain Eukaryota; kingdom Metazoa; phylum Chordata; class Aves; order Piciformes; family Ramphastidae; genus Eubucco; species Eubucco bourcierii. The sequence goes on along the minus strand of VWZE01015461.1, from coordinate 296,666 downwards.
GGAGGTTTTCTTTCTTGGCTCCAAGCTGAATGAGGGTATCAGACCTGAACTTGGCATCAGCTGCTGCTGTTACTGTTTTAGAGAATTATCTTATTAGAGAATTATCCTTGCTTCCATTGGTAGGTGGCAAGAGCCCATGTGCTGACCTTTCCCCGTTGTCAAAATAAGAACAACCGAGCGTAAAAAAAAAAAAAAAAAAAAAAAAGGAAAAAGTCCTTCTGCTTTAAAGGAAAGAATACTTGAGGGTAGATGCTGTCTCACTTTGGGAACATGCTATTGTGTATTCATGCCAGTCTCAGAGACGTTAGGTGAGTCTGAGTCTGCGAGTCTGCGATTCACTCTCTTTCTACAATTGCAGAAGCTGGGATCTGTTTCAGTGTGTAACTAGTAGAGACTGTATTTTTTCTGGTGCTCTGAAGTCTCACTTCAGGCAGAGTTCTGGGCAGGTCTGCAGTGCTTCACAATGGAAAAAATGTATGGGACAGTACCTTGAGAAGCTGTAAAACCTCCTTTAGCTTGAATGATCTGAGATAAATTGAGCTTTCAGCATCCCTGTGATCTACTTAAAATTATAAATACAAGGTTAATGTGGTTTTTTTCCCAATATCTTGGAGAAGAATGTTGTGGAGAGGGGACAAATTCTGACATTTGACTGGGATGGAAAGATTGAGATTCTTTCTCATTAAAAAACCACTACCATTGTGTGTTTATTTTTGTGGTATTGCAGGCACAAACAGAAGACCTGCAGGCTCCTACTGCAAACCTCTGTTCTGCAGAGCAAAAAGCTTCAATGATGTAGTGTGATACACGGTATGATAAGCACAGATTGCACAGTTGATCTTCTGTGCACCTTGCCTGAGGAGATCATGTTGCAATTGTTTTAAACAGCCTTATTTCTATACTACAGTGTGATTTGAGATGGGCAGTGAAGACTGGTTTTATCACAGAAAGTGAGTTAAGAGACAGACTGTAAGAAGCATTAACATAACCAGGAAGTTGACCAAAGTGTGGAGGGTAGCACCTTACTTCTGTGAAAAATGCTGTGAGACTGCTTTGTCAGACTATAGTTCTAAATAAACTCTGACTCCCTGTGGGGAAGTTTGGTTTTACCTACTAGACATGGCCCTTTCCATTTTATTTTTATCTATACCTGTATTTAGAATATCAGAGAAAGAGGAGAATATGTACATTCTTCCATGGGCAGACATCAGAATAGCAACAATCCAGTATTTTCAGTTCACACAGAGTTTCAGCCATCACCTTCAAAATAAATTATTCTAATCTCTCCAAAAGCAGTTTGGCAACCTTTGGGGCCTGCAGAACACAAAATGACTGGATTTGCTGTTAAATTAAAGATCAAGACTTAGAATTGACACTGAATAACAAAATGCTAGCAAAGTGACCTTTCTGTCAGCAGTTATGAGAGCTTACTGCTTGACTGAGCAGACTGGACAGTCAGAATACTCTTTCTGACTCCAACAGAGAACTGGAGTGAAAAGTTTAATGGAAGTGTCAAAAGGCTACATTCCTGCATGCAATGTGTACACAGAAACAAATTTGCAGAGTGATCACTGATCTAAAATTTCCAGGAAGTTTCTGAATTTGAAGGAAAAATGTTCAGTAGACAAAATTACTTGAAATTTCTAGGCCCAGTTGAACTCTAGTATGATAGAAAAAAATACTGTTACTATCCTTCTGTAAGGGTTTCATACATCAGTAACTAACAAACTACAAAAACTCACATTGTCACCCATCAGATCTTCTCTTTGTGTAAATAAAATAATCCACAAGAGGTAACACTTTAGGTGTAAATACAATATTTGTGCCACAACAATTATGCACACGTGAGTGCAGAGCAGGGCAGGAGAGCAGGATGAATACTGACAGTCTGGCTTGTCCAGAGGAATGTTTGCCTCGGTAAGACAAGAGCTATTTCACTGTTAGTTTCAAATCATAATATTGCAGCATTCAAAATTTCAAACATCTTGATCTTCCTCTGATACATTTACTTACTTTTTCTTCTCTTAATGTTTTGTGCGGCTTTTTCTTTCTGACATCTTAGGAGGACAATTTTTTAATGGTTTTGGTTTTGTGGTTTTTTTTATTCTGTCATCAATGCTTCAGTTGAATGGTGATCAAGTATAGTTTAAACACTTTGTGAAGATGTCTGGAAACTTTTTGTTTGTTTTGTGATGAAATAGTTACTTGGCTTATTCTAATCTGCAGCACCTCAGAAAGCACCCTCCTGATACTAGATTTCTTTCGTGTGCTAGAAGAAATAGCAGCTCAAGTAGAAAGTGTATCACAGAATATATCTAGTTGGAAGAGACCTTTAAGATCATCCAGCCCAACATTCAACCCAGCACTGAAGCGTCAAAACTAAACCACATCCCTAAGCACCAGGTCCACACACCACTTACATCCACGTAAAGTTACTCCACCACTGCCCTGGGCAGACCTTTCCAATGTTTGATAATCCTTTCAGGGAAGAAATATTTCCTAATATCCAGCCAAAACCTCCCCTGGCACAGCTTGATCTATTTCCTCTAGTCTAGGAGGAGCTGAACTCTAGGAGAATGATCACCTCCCTGTTCCTGCTGGCTGCAGTGTTTCTAATACAAGCCAGGATGCCACTGGCTGTCTTGGCCACCTGGGCACACTGCTGACTCCTGTTCCGTTGACTATCAACCAATACCCCCAGGTCCCTCTATGACTTGCAGCTTTCCAACCACACCACCAAGTCTGTATTTTACTATGGGGTTGTTGTGACCCAAGTGTAGGACCTGGCACTTGGTCTTGTTGAACCTCATACAATTAGCCCATCAGACTAACCTGTCCAGATCCCACTGTAAAGCTTTGCTTCTCTCTAGCAGAGTGGTACAGCCACCCAGCTTGGTATTGTCTGGAAACTTACTGAGGGTGCACTCAATACCCTTATCCAGATCATTAATGAAGATATTAAAGAGGACAGGCCCCACAACTGAACCTTGCAGGACACCACTAGTGACTGGGCACCAGCCACATTTACCTCCGTTTACTCCCACATCCTGTGCCCTGCCTTCCGGACAGTTTTCTATCCAATGAGGCATGTACTTATCCAAGCCTCGTGCTGTGAGTTTCTGAGGGGAGACAGTATCAAAGGCTTTACCAAAGTGTAGCACTTCCCTTCTCAATAAGGCACATCATCTTGCTGTAAAAGATCAGGTTTGCTAGCAACTTCCAAAAAGCACTGAGCATCTCAGTGTGTACTTTCTTTCCAGGACCCAGTATGGAAAGTCATAAAGTTGCATCAAAATTTGCCTGTGCTCACCGGTTCTTCTCAGTCATAAACCAGAGCCTGGAAGCATACTGCAAAAAAGTCAGTCAAAGTTCATTGAAATCTATCACAAACCTGCGGATCCTGGTGAATCATAGCTGAATTATGGAGCTCTGCTGGAACTGTCAAGGAGAATTGTGGAAGCCTTGAAGGTTTTCTTTGATCATTATTAAGCATTTGCTGCAAGTAATTCTGATAATTAATTGCAAAACGTTATTATTTACAGAGATTTCTGATAAGATTTGATTCAAACAGTCCCATTTAGGGATACTGTACCAGGTTAGGGTGGATCCCTCCCCTGGTAGAATAAACTCACCACAACACGTATTGTTTTTGTGAAGTCAAGAAAAAAAAATTTTTCTTGTAGTTTAAACTAAATATAACAGTATAGGGAAAAATACAACTACTACAAGACCTGAGGGAAATGGGGTAGGGGTCAAGTGGCAGCAAAAGCAGCAGCAGCCAAAACAGTGGCAGGGGAAGATAGCAGCAGATGAAGCAGTGGAAGCAGCAAGGGGAAGGTACAAGCTGTGCTTCCAGACATAAAGCTCTTGATTGATGCTCCAATGACATTATATTAACTTATCCATTGTTGCCATTATATGGCCTATCCCTAGAATGTTTGCTTTAGAGCTTCCACCTCTAAGTTTCTCTGGTTTATTGGGGTTTTTTATGTCTGAAGTAGGAATCTAACTCAAATGACCACAGATACATGTGGAGTGGGGTTTGCAAGCCCTCCACAAGTGCAGATGGAAATACAGTGTCATTCATGGTGAACTGCTGCTCTGCTCACAGAGCCCTTCTTTGAGCAGTAGTTGGGAAAGGATGTACATGCAGACCCTTACATTTGCCTTACAAAGTCAGATTTTCACAGCCAGGAGACATAACCCACCTGTCTTGACATTCACAGGGGAGCTATGACTTGATCTGTTTCCTTGACTTTTAATAACCCAGACCACATGTGCCAAGTGGATGACTGTGCACTGGGGCAATGTAACACTCCTTGTGTAGGAGATGTTTTCTGTTTATGCAAATCGGTTCATGAGTGCTTGAGGGAGAAGGTAGTGTTTGTTATTCTCACTTGCACATTACCTATGAGGTAATCCGTTTAAAAAGAGACATGCCATTTTTCTCTGCTCTCTGTGAGTCGCTCGGTGTCATTGTGATGTCTATAGTCCTGGCATTAAAATGACATTTATTTTATCTCCAAGTATTTGCATCCACAAAAAGTGTATTGTCCAGAGCGTGGTTCTGTTTCCAAAAACCTGATACTGGGTCTGCATTATAGAACATTTTCATAGATATTGAGTTTCACAAAATAAAATATTCCTCCCTCAAAAGAGTTTAGACACTGTCTTTTTTCATTCAGGACAAAACAGAAGTGTGGCTTTGCTGTTAAAGCCAGATAATAATTGACCTATATTTCACATACATGTATTTCGAAAAGTTGACAAAGGCAACGCACTCTTGAAGCTGATAAGAGCTTGTACTGAAACTGGGTTTAAACTTTTTCTAGTGGTCATCTTTGTATAGGTTTTGAAGGTCAAAAAACACTCAAGAAAACTGCTGGACACCTGAAACAGTGCTATGAGCTGTAGATTTAGAGAGGAAGACATCCTGTTCTTCATGACGGACAAATTATATGACTAGCTAACCTTCACAATTAAACAAACCAAAAAAACCCACTACTGCATTCATCTCTGCTTAGACACAACATGATATACTAAAAACGATAGTGAAATCCTTTGTTGGTAGCAAGAAGGGAGAGCTAAAGTCAGATGTTCATGGTGAATCAAAATAAGTTTAACTCCATCTAGATAATAATTTGATTTACTTGCATGGCCTGCAAAGCTTATAATTTAACCTGATCTGAGACTGCACAAATACTTGATTAAAGCTCTTGAAAGATCAGACAATCACATCTGAATCACTTTAAAATATATTGGATATATATACAAATACTTGCAAGCTTAACTTAAATATGAATAAACTTGGGCTTAGGCTTTTATTCTTGCATTGCTCTGATGTAGCTATTTCAATCTAACAGATTTTTCAGAAGAGTAATAATGTCCATCTCTGGAAAAAACCACATTTTCTTGAAAATGCCATTGGTTTCAGATCATTTTTAAACTGATGAACTCCACAGATGATGAAAGTATATTGGAGTAAGGAAAATGGAGTAAGTCTGTGACCTCCAGAGAATGTGTCTAGCTATAGGACTGAATCAAGTGTCTGTGAGGATGGGCTGTCTTGCTGTCCTCTCTGACAGCTTGGGAAAAAGGGAATCATATCCACTAAACAGTCTGTTTACAGAGTATGAGCTGAGCATATGTGCAAATTAGGTATGGCGGCAAAGTCTCTAAAGATGCAGAAATGGACTCAGGACTTCTACAACCTGAGGCAGCTGTAGTTGGGAACTGCAAGAACATAAAAAGTAAGGAATAGCAGATATGAAATATTTGATATCCTACCTTTGGGATATTTTAGTAAAATTGCACTATGCTATGAATTTGAGCTTGTGCTGTGAGAAGAGAAATACCTTGCAAGGTGTTGTATGAGTTTGCATTTACTTTTAATAGCTTAGCCTTCAAATTAAGATTTTATGGAAACTAAGTCCTGTGATTCGAGAATATCATGCTTGGTTGTTTGGGAGTTTGTTTTGGGGGCCGTGTCGGTGGTGGTTTTGTTTGTTTGGGTTTTCTTCTTGTTGGTTGTTTGTTTTTCCAGTTTCATCAAAACCTTTCCAGCCAACAAAATCTGGGGGATTTTGTAGTCTTTATATTTTACAAGAAGTTTTATTTTTAAGTAAAAATTAGACATTTAATTATCAATAAATTTTATTTCAGCTTTTTAATTAGTCTAGATTTGTTTCCTGAAGTTTTCTTTCCCTACCTCACCTCAGCCTCTATGGGCTGCTGATCACTTATGGGAGACAAGCATTTCATAGAGCAACTAATGAAAGCAGAGCCCCCTTGGTGATGGTACATGAAGAGGGCAGCCGATTTTCTACAGCCAAGATAAAGTTAGAATTAGTAACCTGCAGGTTTTCAGATGCTTCTGATCTCTTTCACTTGTGTAGGGTCCTTACACACATGTGAAGTCTCTCTTAAAGGGCCACATTGTTTTCCTTACTGGCTTTCTAACTGTTTTTCAATTTGAAGTTGGGGGGGGGGGGGGGGGGGGGGGGGGGGGGGTGTGATTAAATTTAAATGAAACATTTCTCAAGCTGGAAGAGAGAATTGGTTGCATGAAAGGAGAAGGCTGCAAACAGCAGTTCTTAATGTGCCACGATTTATTACTATATTGTTAGTTTTGGTTTTGTTTTTTTTTTAATTAACAAAACAGAACAAGTGCTAAAAAAAAAAAAAAGAAAATCTACTAAATACTATAGTCTATGAATGAAACAGAGATCCATTAACTAACTAAGGCAACAAATAAGGAAGAGCATGGATAAGATGCTGGTCAAGAAGAGACGTGTAATCTAATCACCAGTCATGAGTTTGCATTGAAATAGAATCTGGGGATAAAACATGCTGGAAACTTAAGGTTGAGATGCAAATACTTCAAGAGTTTGCTTTGCCCTGCTGTGTCTCTTCATCAGCTACTTCCCACTAAAAATGGAGCAAGTCCTATTTATCAGCAGAAATACTGTTATATTCTATGCTTAGGAGTATATATTGGTTTTGATACCATGGTGAGGTCTCTTTGCAAATGCTCCAAATTACAATTTTCTTTTTAACTTAAAAATGCATGTTACAGAGCTTGGTTTATTATCAGGGAAAGGCTTTCAAGTTATTTTCATTTCAAACAAAAGGAGAAATCTTTTATGTTATGAATTGACTGTAAGTGATAATTCTCTAGCAAACTTTGAGTACATTCACAGGCATTGCCTGTTGACATTATATTACAAAAAAAAAAAAAAAAAAAAAAAAAAGACGGGGGGAGGAAACCTTGGAATTTAAAGTAAACACAGAGATGCATCTATTTGAACACTTGGAAAATACACCTATTTTGGTGGGAAAAGGTAAATGGTTAGGATTAAGGATTTGGATGAGTGTTCAGTACTGAAAACATGATCAAGACTGATCCATAATAACTGAGATTATTAAAATGTGGCCCAAAAGACCCTTAGTCATAGATACAGTCTGTTCTGCACTCAGAGCTTGAGGACAACAGCTGATCTGGGCATTCATCAGGATGCTGGGAACATCACTGCCTGCTGCTCTTTGTTGAGGGCTTCTCCTGCCTCAGTGGATCAGGCAGATGAGCAAGAAGGAGGTGGCAATTCTTCCATCTCAAGTGCTATGTACCAGGAATTATCTATATGAATTAGTCATAGAATCGTCGTGCCCAACCATTATCTAGATCTGCCAACTCTGATGCTAAACCATATCCCTTAGCACCACTTCTATATATTTTAAAAATACTCCTGGGGATGAGGATTCAATCACCTTCCTGGGGAGCATATTCCACTGTTTCAATGAGAGAGATTCTTTTATATCCAATCTAAATCTCCCCATGTGCAGCTTGAGGTCATTTACTCTCATACTATCACTTGTTATTTGGGAAAAGCCCAACACCCACCTCACTGCAATCTCACTTCAGGTAGCTGTAGAGTGCGGTAAGATCTCCCCTCAGCCTCCTCTTCTCCAGACTAAATGGTCTTGGTTCCTTCTACTGCTCCTTGGAAGACTTGTTTTCCAGACCTTTCACCAGCTCTGTTGCCATTTTCTGGACACAGTTCAGCACCTCTATGCCTTTCTTGTAGCAAAGATCATAAAACTAAGACAGTACTGAAGGTGTGGCCTTACAGTGCTGAGTAAAGGGGAAAATCACTTCTTAGGTTCTGCTTCGCACATAGGCCAGGATGTCGGCGGCTTTCTAAGCCATCTGGGCATACTACTGGCTCACATTTAGCCGGCAGTCAATCAATACCCCCAGGTCTTTCTCTACTGGGAGTCTTTCCAGCCATTCTTCCCCCGGTCTGTAGCACTACATGGGGTTGTTGTGACCCAAGTGCAGGATCCAGCAATTTGCCTTATTGAATTTCATAGAGTGGGCATTGGCTCTTCAATCGAGCCTGTGCAGGCCACTCTGTAGAATGTTCCTGCTCTGAAGCAGATCAATGCTCCCTCCCACCTGACTGAGGAAGTACTCAATCTCCTCATCCAGATCACTGATAAAGATATTAGAGAACTGGCCCCAATACTGAGCCAAGACTAGTGACCAGCAACCAGTTTGGTTTAACTTAACATTGCTCTTTGGGTCCAGCCAGCCAGTTTTTCGCCCATCCAAACCATGAGCAGACAGTTTGGCCAAGAGGATGCTGTAGTACAATGCCAAACGCTAAAGTGCAAGTAAGTAACATTCACAGCCTTTCTCTCATCCACTATATGGATGTCGTAGAAGGAGATCAGATTCATCAAGCATGACCTGCCCCTGGTAACTGGGCCTGATCACCTGTTTGCCCTGTACAAGTGGTGTGATGGCACTCAAGGTGATTTGCTCTATGACCTTCTCTGGCACTAAGGTTAGACTCTGTAGTTCTTTGGATCCAAATTCTGGTCCTTCTTTCACATGGGCATCACATTTGCCCATCTCAGTCAAAGCAGCAGGTAACTGGTAGCAGACCACAAATACACTATCTGGTGAAAAGACTGTATTTCTTGACAAAGATTGACTTACTCTTGCAGAAAAAAAAAAAAAATTTAAAAAAATATTTATATACTATAAGATACTTTGCTCAGGAAAAACTCTAGTATTATTTTTTAATTGTCTCTGCCAATTCCATGATGTCCCATCTGTGACTCACTTTCAGTTCCACTTTACTGCTTGAAAGAATAATCGGTTTAGAAGTTCATGCTTTCCAGATAACAACATTAGAATAAAACTCAGGAAAAAGGTTATCTCCAAACCATTCTGGGCAAATGGTGTTTCAATTGGTGACTGTCTTTCTGAGGCAGGACCATCAGCTATGTCTCTGAGTTTCTACCTCTCCACTCTGCATCTGACACAAATATATCCGAGACAGAATGTTTCTTAAGAGTACCTAAACTGAATTAATCTCTTCAAATACCAGAATGAGTTATGATTTTTGTATTAACTCTTGGAAAACCCATTTTTCACTTCTTCCTCCAGACTCAGTGGGAAAATTCCACTCACTTCTGGGTTGGCTTAAGTCTTTGAGTGGTCTCTGCAAAAAAAATCCCATGACCTCATTTGATGTTCTCTTCAAATCAATATCATGTCTTCCTTCTCACTGACACCTGGGGATTTACATGTGAGCAGAATCCTTTCTTGCAGTGCTGCCTGGGCCATGCCTATGGGACATCCTTGGCACTGACTCAGCACCTCCTGAAGAGCTGCTTTTCTAAAGTTAAATTTCATGTCTGAAGGGAAGAGTTGCTGCTCTCTTAGCTGCTCTGACTCTTACAGACAGGAGTAGTCTTGTGAGCAATGTCTACTTTGATGCCTTTCCTTTCTGGGTATCTTGCATCCCCGTACCTAATACACGCAGGATAGCTCACAGGTGGCAAATACTCAACGAAGACTTACCAGTATTTGTCTCATGATTATCAGAAAGGGAGAGACTTTCTGCTGTCTCATGCTTATAGGTTATGCCTTGTCTCCAGAAAACTGCCAAGTGGAGGAATTGTGAAGATGCTGAGAAAAAAGAAGAGAAATAGTGAGATCTGAGTCACTCAAATCTCTGGAGAGGTACAGTCCTCCTCAAAGTCATCTTCCCTAGGTACTAATCTATTTTGTCTTAATTTTGGCATGATTCACCTTCAAAAGCTTCCAATGGCTTAAAATTCTCTTGTAGCAATTATTTATACTATTTCTGGACTATTGGCTCCCTGCCCCCTGGTCTGCTGAATCAACTGCAGAGAAAAAGTGTTTCTCCAGGCAGAGACTGAGAGCATGCTGCCCCTAGCAGCAGCAATGCCTAACAGCTAGTTTATGGCAGTCGGCAGGGGATGTCAGGCCTTCCAGGTCCTGCTGCTCCTCCACATGTACAGGTAGCACAGCTGAGGAATAAACCTGCTTAATGTCTCAATGAACAGGCAGCACAGGATGCTAAATTGACAACCCTGGGCATCAGTATTAATAAAGTGCCTGTGAAAGGAATACAGTTTAAATCAGCTTCTGGTTCCACAAAGAAAATTTGTCCAAAGATCTATCTGTGTAATCTTAAGACAAGCACGTTGTGTATCTTCTGCCATTTAACAACTCATTTATTGAAAGCTTCGTCTCTGTAACTGGGACTGAGTTTTGATGGCTGCATTACTGTAATATTGCAGATACTCAGTCCCAGCATGAAGCTATAGCACATTCACATAACAGGAGAGAAAGGAGGGGTACTGTGGAAAAGCCAGCTGGCTGCTCACTGACATTGTCAGTCACAGCAGCACAAAAGGTTTGCTAGGGGTTAACATAAGGCACTACACTGAACAACCCTATGTGTGTAGAGCAAGCTAAGGAAACCAACTCGGAGGAAGAATAATTCACTTCTTGGAGTTTTTATTTGCTCTGGGTGGTAGTTCTGCCAAAATTTTAAATTATCTGCAACATCAGAGCTTCAGTGCTGAACCTTGAGCATCAAGATTCTGGTTTGGGGAGTCTTATGGTGAAGGTTGGACATGGGCACAATTGAGATCAGTACTTCTATTCCTGTCTCCTGTTTACATCCACAGCATCTGCAGTGCACTTCATATGGCATGAGAGTATGGAAAGACAAATCCTGTGCTGAAGAACTGTTATAGATGCAGAGAGTAGAAGTAGGAGAGGTTTGATATCAGGTATTGGCTGAAATGAAAGACTCCTAATAGAGCTGCAGTACTGAAATCATCATGGAAACAAGCTTTTCAAAATGTATTTAAGGATTTTCTTGATGCCTAACTTCTCAAAGTGCTGAGTGTTTACACTGGGGATAAATGAGCTTCTTTAATGTGATGTCATGAATGCAGAATTGGTGGCATCCAAAAAACTATCCATTTCTTTGAATTTTCACTTATGTACAAAGAGCCAGATTAAAATATCACATATTTCTGAACAAATATTAGTAATATTTTAAAGCCATTTTCACTGGTTTTAGCAAGGGATTGTGGACTTTTAAATAGAGAGAACACACTGACAAGAAGTCAGTTCATGAATATCACAAAAGAAAATATTTCATACTTCACAAACAACAACAGAATGCCTTAAACTTAAACCCACGGAATCTGAACTTTAAACTTGGATCAGACTAGAAGCAGCAAATGAAAAATGCCAGAAGCGGTAAATCAAACATGTGACATAGGATGTAAGCTGAGCCAGCAGCCTGCTGAGCTGATGCACAGCCTGGAGGGGAGGCCACTAGTGCTCATGTTGTATATTATACAAGCCAAACAGGCTATGAACTTCAAAATGAGAAGAATGCACTAATTAGGAGCAAGTCAGGCCATAGTGCTTTACATTAATTTGAACTGTCAAAGTTTTACTGAAGTCTTCCTATATAATATCAGAAACAGGTTAGCTCCCAGGCCACAAACTCACAGTGCAATACGCTCTGTGAGTGCAATACATAAAGGCACAGTGTAGTTCCATGGCTGTTAGAGTTTCTTCCTCTATAGCTGCAGAGAAACCATTTTGCTGCTTTTGCACTAGAGTAGCATGTGGAAAGAGGCCTGCAACCAGTAGGAAGGAAACATCCTTACTAGCGAGGATAGGTGCCTATGCCTTGCAGTCATGTCTACTTCTGGCTCCAGTCTCCTATTCTTTCAGACCAAAAACTCATCCTGAGGGTAGCAGCCACAGCTATAGATTAAGTCCTATAGCATGCAAACCTGCAGATGCACTAGAGCAAGCATGGCCTATGGAGCTCGGTGTATGTGCAATGGGCTGAAGACCTTTCTCCAAGTGAAGCACAGTTAGTTAGATGCAAATATTGATACATATGTACACTAATTGTTTCAGAGTTACCACCCTGGACTGCTCCCAACGTTGTGTTACAAACAATATTTATGCTATTTGTTCTTCCTGCAGAGATTTTCATTTCATCAGAATTCCTGCGCCCACTGCAAATGTTTTTTTAAAGTCTGGAGTTTTACTAAGTCCAAACTAACCTGACTAACAAAGTCTCGGTCTCAAACAGAAATGCTTGAAACAGGTTCCTGGAACAAGTCCTATCTTAACCATACCCTTTGTCTTCTTTCTATTTTCTTCCTCCAAAAGCCGCAGCTCTAGGACTGCTTTGTTGCTGGAGTTGAAACTAATGGATTCACCTTTGTACTCTGCTTTCTTTCCATGCTCTTGTGGTTAGAGGAAAGCCAGAGCTCCCTGAAAGCAGAGAAACAGAAGCAGTTTACAAAAGACCTAGCTGAGGTTTAAAATTTGGCATTTACCACTTCAGACAATTGCAGAAATTTACAGTTTAATTTAGACAAATGTACCATGGCACAACTGCAACTGCAGAGTACCTCTTAACAGAGTACTTTTAAGGCAACAGTTTCTGGTTTTCCCACTTTCGCAAAGACAGGCCACACACAAAACAACAACAACAAAAAATCTTTGTTGCTTTTGGTATGTTTCACTAGGTGTTTGGTGCTTTTAAAAGGGCATGATAGGGTATTGCTTGTTAGATGTACCAACCACTGCAAACTTTGTGAACTAGAATACTTTAAAAAATTTTGCTCTAGTGCTTTTGATGTTTTGCAGTATTTCATGGGCTACAAGTACCCAAGAAGGTTAGAATTGTCATACTTACTGTCTGATACCTCTTTTCTGCTGCAGAGGGAATGATTTAAGGCACAAATGATAGTGAGTAGCTTTCATTTAGAAAATACCTGTATAGAGCACAAGCCACAGAGACTACACTGAATAGACAGGATTACTCAAAAATGCTATTTAAAAAATAGTGATAAAAGACCAACAAAATATTAATGGACTATGTAACCTAAAACTAAAAAAGAAGTTTTATCATTCTTGACACACAAGGAAGAGAAAAAAAACCTAATTCTTATACAGGAAGAGGAGGCTCTTACAGAAACCAAATGAAGTTTTGACATTAAGATTTCTTTTTTGCCATATGCATATGTGTGTTGACTTCCAAACACTGTTTTCTTCACAAACCAGAACTTCTAAACCTGGGTAAACATTGTTCCTGGTTAGGTTTGTTTTTTGTTGGTTCATTTATATTTTTGGTGGTTTGTTGTTATGGTTCTTGGGGTTGGGTTTTTTGTTTTGTTTTTTAGGGATTAAGAGCTACATTTGGTCCAGGCCATTAATTTTCTTCCAAATCCACTCCTTTCCAACTTGCTGTTTCTTATGGTTTATGCCCATATAGGGTCCCTAATTCTCACTTAAATTCATTAAACTTAAGTTTGGAGGAAATGATAGTTCTTAAGAAAAGTTAGAGGAAAATAACACTTCACTATTTGGCTTAAATATAGCTGTAAATTTAAACATGTGCAGCCTTCAGAGTGCTGGCTGGTACTTGAATTGATGAGACTTTAACCAATTGCTAACAGTTGATTCTTTGTGAAAGGAGTCTGTTCTCTCCAAGGCCAAACCAAATCAATGTTGTCTTCTTAACCACTGACTAGTCAAAATAGAAAATGTGAGTTTCACACTGTCCCAGAATTTTTACCCTCATCCCCTGGATGACCTTGACTCTTTCAGCTCCTTCCTACTCAAAATTGAATTATTTCTTTTGTTTACAGCCTGCACTTTCCACCATTCCTATTTCTTCATCACAATTTACATCAAGACACGTTATAAACAGAGAATTTTTATTTGATATTGGCTTTCCTTGTGAAACTATAGGGAATTCTAGCAATAACTTTAGACCCATAATTTTTTTGCTCTTTTTGTCAGGTTCAAAATACTATGAATTAAAATTACCACTTGAAATGTAAATGCATAAAATCTTGTGAGTTAGAAGAGCGCAAAGAAATGGAGAAAATATCTCTTCAAAAAGGAAGGAGGATTGGGAAAATTGTCCTTAAAAAAAGCCCAGCAGGTTTTAAGGAATTTAAAGTCCTTCTGTAAATGCAAAATTTAAAAGAGATATATAGTATAGTTTCTCACAGAGCTGGTATTTTGCATGGCCAAACAGCAGGCAATGACTAGCAGAGTTGTTCCTCCATCACTTCACACCTCAGGGAGTTATTTACAAAAAAGCAAATCCACGTTTTCTGTTTGTAGTAAGTGGCAGTAAATGATTGACAGGTTCTCAGTACTAGCAAAAATGCAGGTCCTCCCTCAGTACTTAGATTTCAGACAACCTGGATGCTGGAATAGAGAAGTTAGTGGTTGTAGATGTATATTTATGTGAAGTGAAAGCATATTTCCCAGATGCATGGCCAAGACACATGAACTTACCATGCAACACATCAATTGTGTCCAGACCCAACAGATACTTACCTCATGAAAACTTGGGGTGTGTGGTGCTTGCTAGCAGAAAACAAATACACCAAACTCTCAGAGATTCTTTTAGGTCAGTTTCGTGATGTGTACTGCATAATAATTCTTTCAAATATCAAAAATTCTCACTGAATGTGCACATAATTGTATTTAAAAGGTAGAGAAAAGTTGGCTTACTATCTATTTCATAGTTTGCTTTACTATGTTTCAAAGTCAGACAAAAGTATGAGATTTCTTTCTTACATCTAAAGTTACAGTGGAGCTCCTCAGTGGTGCCACAGCCAACTGGTCTTTAAGCTGTGTCTCACTGGTTTGCACAGCAGAAGCAAAAACTAGGGTACACAGGAGGGAAGATGTGACTCCTTTACAGGAGAACTGTTTGCATTCCTTTCTAACTCACAGAGCCACTTACCTAGATGTAGTTAAGAGATAAAGGCATTAAAACTTTTGTCCTGTTCTGAACGGCTAAAAAGTTTTTTCCAAAATACTTACGGGTGTTGGTCTCCTACTGCACACTTCAGCACTAGGCTTTAGCTTTGCAAAGTTTAGGAATAAGTTCATATCTGAGATTTTGGTTCAGGTGCGCTGTGATAAAGAAGTCAGATTTGGAGTGTAGGAGTGATCCTGCTAGCTAGGGTAGTCCTGGCTGCTCTGCTATTAGGACTTGCCATTTCCCTATGCTCTGAGTTTCAGACAAATACTGAAAAGACAAAAGAGGCTATTTGCTATGTACTATGCAAATACAGATCTAGGTGCAGGTTGGGTGCTCATTAACCCTAATCTATTTACCTAAGGCTGTTACACCTGTAACCTTGCAGCAGAAATTGGAGAATGAGCTCCGCCATGTTCCTCCAGCCTTGACTCCTTTCCTTTTGTTTTCCATTTAGAATGACTTCATGATAGAAAGAAAGAGTTGACATCAGTCCACTAGATAAATTAATTTCAATTCTCACCAGAAAGGGGACAGTACCAAGGAAGAGAAAGGACCACATGAGGAGTGGGAGACCACAGGAGGAGTGGGAAGGCCACCATCTGCACAATGAAGTTTCTGATGCCAACTGGGTCCAGGGCTAAAGAACAGAGAAGGGGAGAGGATGACCACTGTCCTGTGTGCATGGCTTTCATTTTCCTAGCTACAGATGAGGCCTGCCTAGCTTAGAGTCATAGCATTTGGAATTTCTTTCCTAGAAAGCAGGTGGAGAAAATAGTACTGGAAGCATGTGACTGGAACTTGTCTGGGGTACAATTTGAGTGCCTGAACACAGTACAATGCATTAGATCAGTTCTTTCCTTCTGATTGTGTTTATTTTAGAGAGTTGGAGGGTTTAATGTTGTGAAAAGATCAGAGAAAGAGTTACTTCCTCATGCTTAACTTTCATCAATTTGTTATCTGTCGCTTTTATCAAAGCGATGTTTTCCTAGTCTGGAGAATTCAAGACTCTGATAGTATGTAGGAAATATCAGGATCTTTTCTCTGTATAACCCCATTCAGTCACTTGGAATCTGGTATCAGCTGGAGACGGCTACCATTGCATCTTCAGTTCAGACACAGGCTGTTGCAGAGGAGATGCAGACTGTTATCCCACAGCATATTTACTTTTGGCTTCTTTCATTGTTCCCTTTTATGCAAAATAAATATTTTTGAAAGTAAATGTAAGACTAGTATTTGTACATGGAAAATGTGATTAGTGAGTTGTGCCTACCAGCATGCTTATTATTTTCATTAATCAGGGGTGACAGTAATTTTGTTTTCATGGGTTTTGGAAATCCATTTGCTCTATTCTGAGAGACTCAGTATCTAAGAAGTTTACTGGGAAACAGAAGGCACTGGAAAACAACTAACCCCTTCCCTGTTACCTGGTGAAGTTTCATGGTGGGGTTTATTGCACATGCTTCAAGAAGAGGGTTTTTTAATATATTCTTTAGCTCCCCTTAACATGGTTCTTACTTTCGTCAAAGTATTTATATATCCTCTAATTTTTAAAAAAAGTGATATTTCAACTAAACTAGGTGCCATTACCTAACTTATCACCACTTCTAAACTAAAATTATTTTTTTACCAGGGAGATATATCTGACTTCCTGGCTATGCCATTTGGCCATTGGCCTAAATAAGCATGTGTAGGACTGATGTGTCAATGGTAGATTTCTTCTTGATGAAAACCAGGTCTTTCACAGTATTACCTTAATATTTCCTCCTAGCGATGTTAATCACCAATCCTAGCAATGTTAATCAGCCTATTCCAGCTGTAGCCTTCAAAATGTTATTCCAGGTCATTCACCTAAGCTCTGACCATAAACCTTACAGGCACTTCTTAAGAGTAGTTTGATCAGCCTTTATGTTTCCCACCAGCTACGATGCTACATGCATGAAAACATCTAATATTTAAATTTTAACATGGCTCACCATAAATGAGATGGTTCTTCCTTAGTGTGAATTAATCCAGTTTGTTCATAAAGTAGCCATTTATGTAGCTGGGATATAGCCTTTCAATTGGTTTCTTACTCATCTGGGACAGCTGAAAAGTCACATAATGGTAAAACTGCAATAATGCTCACCTTCTAGTGAGTTCTTATTACTCCAATTCATTGTTTGAACCCACAGGCTTGAATGTAGTGTTTAAAAAGCAACAACTTTAGATCCTATCTCTTCTCATGCTTTGAAGCTGACACTTCAATGAGATTTTTCTGATACCTTGAACGTTCAATTTGTAAATACAGACTTGTGTTTGAAATATTTCCTATCTCAAATCTTACATTCTTCTTTTTTTTTTTTCCCAAGTCATACAAAACTACACTTGATATAGGCCTGCAGATGTTACTTATACTATTTAGCCTAGTGGTCCAGAGTACCAAATCACTTCCCAAAATTGGGAACCTAAACCACTCAGGAGGCAGAATTCATTCTTATTTAAAACATCCATTTCTGAGAGAGTACTACCAGCATGAAATAACCTCAGCCAGACATGTATTTGATGACAAATAATAAATTAATAAAAAATACTACTTAGGGGACTGGGCTTGAGTTAGTACTTTGGGACTCTGAAAGGTCAGGTGTGTCCTTACTGCCCAGTGATTTTACATCTGTGTAATGGATGGCCATGCTCAAGAGTCAGGATGGGAGTACTATATCAACTGAGGTCTGATTTTGTGCATCTCAAGGCTAGACACAGCAACTCCAATGAGAATAAACTCATAAATATGATATTCCCTATATGCATATGGTGAGGAAGGGAATACTCAACGTCATTCTCTTTCATTCTCTATGGGTTAAATAAATACAGCTTTCAGCTCTGTTTTGACAGGGGATTCAAACTACTTCTGTATATTTTCCAAACAATGTGCTGAGGATGGTTGCTAGGTCTAGTTCTTCAGTGCCAAGAAACATTTAAATTGAGGATCTTGCCTGGTTTTGGAAATTAAATAAATTTGCAGAGCCTGTGAGATGGAGAACGTGCTCTGGAGTTAAGTAGAACTTCAGGAAACCTGTCAGCAAAACTGCAAAATATCTATTTGTTTTTAACTTTCTCCAAGAACTGCAGAGAATATTTGAGGAGCATCTTCAAGACTCTAGGACTCCCAAGTTGTCACTTCCCATGGATCTGCTCCTTCGACTCTCTAATGACATCTAAGTATTAGGAGAATAAATTCTTAAAGCCAAGAGTTTAAGATTCTGTGGCAGTGGGAGCCCATAAGCATTCAGGAAATAAAAAATATGCCTTGAGCCCTCACTTCATCCACTGTCAGAACTGCTTTATGGTATTAAGTATATAATTTTATGACAGCTTTTGAGTGACTCTTCTGCTCTAAGGGTCACGTGTTAATTCTAAATCCAAAGTGTATTTTGGTATCACAGGCACATGTTGACATCTTAATGAGGCATCAGAAGGAGAACAATAAAAGTGGTAAGAGACAATATTAAAACAAACAAAAAACTACCAATTTCTTATGATTTGTCCCTTAAAGTATTATTGTGTTCAAATTCAGTCCTCATTGTACTTGAAATACACTTAAAAAGTTTAAGAGGGAACAATACTAATCTATTGTATTTTATAGCAACCTGAGAGTAGTGGTCAATCTGTTTTCTTACAGTAGTTACATTTGTCTAAAGCTATTCCACATAGCCACCATGCCACAGGAACAGTTGCTTCATTTGGCCTCATGTGTTTTACTCTCTCTTCCTTTTTATTTTGTGGCATTGTTTCAGATGCCAGTGCTTACTGACAGTTTTCTCGATGATCTTGCTTTAAATCTTTCCTGTCTGAAATTGTAACTGTTTTCATGGTCTGGGGACTGAAGCTGTGACCTTCCTAATTGCTTTCCAGATGTTCTTCAACTTTTTGAGATCATAGTCTTTTGAAAGATGAAATGACAACTTTATTTTGAAAATGCATGTTATAGTCATATGCGTAAAAGTGAATAAAATCCACCACATCAGCAGAGTGGCCCACAGTCCCAGTCTTAATAGCTCCTTGGCTTATTGAGGGTCAAATCTCTACTCATAAAATATTCCTTATGCATTTGTAGCTTCACCCATTAAATCAGTCAGACTCAGTCAGGTTGGCTGGTTGTTCTTCCATAGTGCCTCCAGTCCAACACAACTAGGTGCCCAGAATCCACTCAGCCTTGCCACAGCCACTCTGCCCTGTTATTTTGTCAAATTTTTCTGTAACAGGCCCTAAGTTTATCTGACCTTTAACATAAAATACACTGTTGCAGTAAAGTAATTTCAACGAGCACTTTTACGAAACACCAGCTGTAGAACAGTGCAGGATTTTTTTATGAATTCATGGGAAGTGCTCTGAGCATGTGGATAAGGGCTGCATCTCACTGGATAGCTGCCCTTACCCTCTGTTCCAAACCCACTAGTAAGCCAAATATTCAGATGCAAGCACCATAGTACCCATAGCGATTCTGTCCTTTCTCCTTCCTCCTTACAGCTAGGACAAAATTCACCTTTGG
Source organism: Eubucco bourcierii (assembly GCA_013396675.1). NCBI lineage: Eukaryota > Metazoa > Chordata > Aves > Piciformes > Ramphastidae > Eubucco > Eubucco bourcierii. The sequence goes on along the minus strand of VWZE01015461.1, from coordinate 276,986 downwards.
CATAATTTTATCATGGTCAATAGAGCTCCACAAGAATTGACTTTCAGGTAATTCTCAAGGGACAGCCCAGCAGGAGCTAGGTGCGTTGATGCTGATTCCCTAAGCTGTCCCTCATATTTTTAGGTAATAGGCTGGAAAGTATTTTGATTTTTCAGTATGATGCTACCAGTATTTCCCTTCCAAGTGGAAAAGCACTTCTAAATGTACTAAAATGAGATAAAACTGTGTAAAATCTCTTTTATTGGACTAACAAAAAGTAAGAGACTCTTCCATTACTGTTGGGAAGTTGTAAAAGAGATGTAATTTAGTTGATAATACTATTGAGCTTCTCTGTCGAAGGTATTCCCATCAGTAACTACTGTTATTTTTACGTCCTCTAAAAATAGCTCTTTATTTGCTTTACATTTCATTCTTCTCAGAAACAGATTGTAGAACAGCTCCCTTTAAAGAAAAAATTTTAGCTCATAAGTAGCAGGTCTCCTTGAACTTAAATTTCATAGGCTAGAATACATCATTCTCTTTCCGTATTATTTTCTCCTATTTATATAGCATTGCCTATGGAGAAAAGAAAACTCCCATACTAGTCTGGAACTGAGATACAGTAAGGGAATCTGGGGTTGCCCCCTGAACCAGGAGTTATTACAACTAGGCACTGCTGTACAGGAACAGCTCATTACCACCTGGTGAGTTCAAGACCTTTACTAGGGCATTTGAAGCCGATTTATGACCCCTATGGTTCTCTATGACAAAGAGAAAAAGGTCACCATCAAACTTGTAACACAGGTGGGGACAAAGATGTAGGCATAAAGAAAGCAAAATAAAGCCTCATCTCATTTTAAACACCAACACCAACCCCCATCAGGAATGTTCGTTGGGGATTAATATCTGTTTGTGCTTAATGAGCCAAAGCACAGTGTGGGCCATTAACTCCTCCCAGCTGGTTATCTGTTCCCCAGGAAATGTCCTACAACTCAATCATTATTGTTCAATTACACCCACATGGCTGGATCCTGCAGCCTTTCTGTGACATCACATTTCTAACAGCTGTGTTTGGCCAGCCGCTAACTAAAAGGCTGCATCCCAGTTTGAGAGTTAGTGGAGGGAGAAGGACATGAGGCCTGACTGATGAGCAGCTGTGGTCAGTCCTACATCTCCCTGACTTTCCAGCAGAGCAAAACCAGTGTACTGACAGTAAATTTAAGTGGAGAGGCAAGAAAGTTATAGTCATGCTGCGTCTTTAGTGTAGCTGTAGGCAGTGACCAAACTCATGAAAATCAGGAGCCTCATCCAAACACCTGTCTCACAGAACATGGCAGCTTCAGTCAGTAATTCTCATGAAGAGGTCTTCAGAAACCTGCATTGCATAGGCAAATCTGATTTCTTGTTTTGTTTTGCTAAGCCTTATCTTTCACACTTCCTATTAATAGATACTGCGAAAAGAGCAGTGTGAATCTGCTATCAAAATGTTGCATTTCATACTGTGAAACCTTTTTCATAAAGTTAAATCACTAGGTCACTTTAATGGCAGAATACTATCTACCTGTATTACATGCATAGAACAGCTCATTTAGTAGTTAAATAAACAGTGGTAAGAGTTGAGACAAGCTATTTTCATGGCATGGAGCAGAAAGGAGAAGGCTTGGGTTTTTTTCGAATGGGAAGAGTCCAAATGAATCAATGCTATCATCTTTCTGTAAAATGTGTCAATTTTAATAGGACTGTCTCTTTAATGGAAAGATTATTCTGTCAGAAATTTTCCAACCAGTTATATACCCAGCAGCAACTGGTAAAAATGGCAGCACTGACTTTGAAGGCTATTCTGCTAAGCCCAGGGCAGTCTGACCAGTGAGCCAGCCAACAACCTCCTCTGCTTCAGAGGAGCTGCTGCTGCTGCTGTCAAGTGTACATGCAGACAGGTCTCTGTTATGGTTAATAACAAGTATTAATTATAAATACTGAATTTCTAGTATGGATATTATTTATGATATATTGACAATTTCACCCGATCGCATGAAATTCATTTGGATTTTCAGTCAACAGCAAGTGTTTACACAAAGGGTGTTTGTAAATACAGAATTAAACAGTTTAAACAGTCAGAACTTGGAAAATAGGAATGTGGAAACCAGGAAAATCCTAATAACAACAGGCATTATGGGCTGTGGTCATGAGGTGGACGAAGCATAGCTTTTTCTGCAGGCAGGAACCCAGCTAATGAGCTGGTAATAGGGGAAGCAGTGATTCACTGAGGGAATCACCCTAACTTTCTGGTCTAAGAAAGGCTGAAAGGCTTTGAGAGAGAAAGGTAAGCTTTTCCAATCATTCCCCTACTAAATAATTTTTTAAAAAATCAAACTAACTAATAGGCACAAGCATCAGAAGTTTTGGCCAATGAATTTGAAGTCCCTTGCCTCTTGTGGCTACACAGATATTCCCAAAATGGAAGTAAGGCATGTACAGGGTTGCACAATACACTTGAGGCGGTGGTGCTGGGCTCCTACCCCTCAGGGCAGCCTTACTCCCCACTGTTTGTCTTGTCTGCTCCTCAACTCAACCGCTGGACCCTGCAATGGGAGGATGAGGGAGAGCGGCCAAAATAGTCTAGCAGGATTTTTGCCTTTCCAGGACAGTCTCCCCTGCCAGCCTCAGTGGTTGGACATGATTCCACTTCACAATTGCTTGCAGAGTCCTCAGTTTTTCTTCTCTACTACTTTTCAGCTTAGTAGCATCTGCTGTGGTGTCCCATACTGAACTGCCAATACTCCTTTTTCAGGCAGAATGGCAAATTATGACTTCCAAGGGTTTCACATTCCAACCAGGTGCTCAAGTCCTAAGGATCATCTAAGGAGGCGTCTTCTAGTACCTTAGAACTTTTAATTTGCATTTTATGTGAAGGTGGCTTTACAATATTTTCCTTATTCAGTGAATTAAGTAGAATGAGTCAAGATTAAGTAAATGAGTATTTAACTACTTGCAGAAAAAAAAGCTGAAGGAGTCACAAACACATGGTACACTAAAAATGAAGTGTTTACAAAGCAGATGACTATTTGTTTGCTTTAAGGAACAAACTTTAAAACAAAACTCCAAATAATGTCATGAAATTTAAATTTAATTTGCATCTATTGAGGCCTACATATGCAAGAACAGCAAATAATTACAGATTAAAATGTCAAAGTGTCATTTGTTTTCATGCACAACAAAGTTAGTTTTGCGCGTCCATGGGAACTGCCCAGATACCTGGTACTATATAGTGCAGGGAATGTTTTATACTGGTTGCTGCTTGTGAATCAAGGCATAGTATCTGTATCTTCCGCACCTGTTAAATTCTCAAGAGTTAAGTGTGTGTGTTAGCTCAGTTTAGTCAGAAAAACAGGGCTGCAAGAAACCTCTTGTACAGAATCTACCTCTTGAAAAATTTAATTTAAAGAGGTTTCTTTTACTAGAAATAACATTTTATCTTCTGTCCAGCAGGAATCGTCACTTGCAGGCTGTAGAAGCAAGGTGATAGAAGCGTGAAATTAAAAAATAATTTATTTAATTTAAAAGTACTATGTTAAGAGCAACATCTGCAAAGAGGTTTTCATATAGTCTCAAAATAGACTTTCAATCTATTCTCACCCATTGCATAGTGAAAGTCTGCTGCTACAGCACAGCTGTGCCCTGCCTCCATACAGAACCTTATAAATTTCATGTCCACTGGTACTCCTAATTCTATACTCAGCTCACAAAAAATAATTCTTAGGAATAAAGGAAGGCAAGTGAAATATTTGAAGAACAGTGATACAGAATAAGGATATCAGTTGAGTAACAGTAGAGTAGGAATATCAGTTGGACTTGGTGACCCTGAGGATCTTTTCCAACCAGAATGGTGTCTGATTCCGTGATGCTGAGAGCCCTACTGTGTTATGCAGGCACGTGGTTACCACCCTGATTCAATTGGGAATAATTTGATGAGGCAGGGATTATAAAAATACATTTATTTTTATTTTCCTGAAAAGCTCCGCCCCAAAACTATATACAAAACTAGTTAAATTTTATTTACAGGTTCTAATTCGGTCGGGAAGTTTTCACAAGGATGCTTGTGGGCAATTTTGGTAATTTAGGAAAGTCAGAAAATGGAAAAGGCTAAGCCACAAGATAGCTTTACCCCACTTAGAAATGAAAGGCAGACAAGAGCCTTAGGGAAGAGCTGAGTGTGTTGGTTTGAGTTTAAATTTCCCAGGGGAGTAAAATATATATCTAACAGAAACCAATACAGTAATAGTAGGATGCCTTCCCTTCTCCCACCCCTTTTGGAAAGGAAGAAAGAAAGGAGGAGACAGAAGGGGTAAAACCACACAAAGAACAGTCTGGCTATGATTTGGAAGTTAAAAGAAAAAAACTTTAACAATAAATAAATGGTATTTAAGGTAGAGGAATTACAAATAGGCATAGAGAAGGAAAAACAAGATACAAAATATATATACAACCAGATGGATGGCAATGGATGTCCACCGTGTGGTAGAGACTGGCCACATTTTAAGACAGGAGAACAGGAATGAGGGTGGTAGCAGGCACGCAGGCCATGAGGAGAGGGGGACCAACAGGAAGCTCCTCTGCTTATATAGACAGGAAGTGGGAGTGGGCTAAACACTACACTTGGGGTCAAGTAGACATGCGGTCAAGTTCTGACCACTCCCCCCAAACCAGGAGGGTTAACCCTTTACACTGAGAGAGCACCGAATTTACTCACTAGAACAGAGTAGGAATTCAGAGAATTCCTGGATCTCCTTAGAGGCAGCCCCTGGAAACTGCAAGTTATAATCCATTGGGGAACCACGTGGCAGAAATCCGATGCAAACGGAACCTGACAAAGTATCTCCAGACCCAGCTTCCCCAAGGCAGATCTCATGGAGCGGCACCGCCTTAGTAGCTCAGGGACAGCCACCCTGCTGGCGTGCTCCTGGGAACAGCAGCAACTTATGGCAAAGGCAGGGTCCTTCCAGCTCAGGAGTAGGTAGCAGGAAGCCAGAATATGCAGGTCTGAGGACAAGCCGGGTCCGGGTGTCAGGGAATTCTCTCGAGTGAATCAAAATAGACCTAGTAGACTTGCATGCGCTTTCTGGTCTCTCTGTTTAAAGTCTTTCCTAGACAATATGTCTAGTGCCAGTACATAGTAGGCATGAAGAACCCAGCCAAGCACAATCCCAGATTCCAGTGTGGCCTTTCCCAGGAGTGAGTACAAGTGTGGGAGCGGAAGGATAAGAGTGCCTTTTGCTGTTCCTGTTCAAGCCCACAGCGGGGTGGGGGGAAAAGCAATTTCTCACCTTTGTCTTCCCCCATTCAAACCTCTGCTGACAGAATGGGGGGAAGGGAATTTGGAGAGCCCCACAACAGGTTTCCTCTGGAAGATGTTGGTGACGGTAATGGTGATGCAGTCTACATTAGCAATATGCCTGACAGGGAGAGGGAGAATTGAGAGAGATACAGAAAGCTTTCTCTTTACATATTTCAGAGGCCAAATACCTCTATTTTCTGATTAGAAGATGCTATACCTGCTGGCTCTTTTTGCTTTCTCTTTCTAGGGTTTGCCCTGAACTGACCTTGCAGTTTTCTCTCCGTGCTCTTGTCCCTCAGGCCAAACTGGGTTGCTTAGAAGGTAGCAGTGTTACCAAGATGGACTCGAGCTTAGTGCAAGCTTCGCCCTCTCGTACTTACCCAGCAGGTCTCTGTGTCCTGCATTATATTTATTATTCTGTTTCTGTTAGCAGTTTGGGGTTTTTTTATAGTTGCCTCAGATATGGTTTACATGAGCTGCTGTTGCATCTTCAATGGTAGTAGCCAGGAAATCTCCATTGCCTTCTGAACAGCAGGTGCTTTGTAATCTGCTTTTTTTTTTTTTTTTTTTTTTTTTTTTTTTTTTTTTTTTTTTTTTTTTTTTTTTTAAATGTCTAGAGCAGCAATGCCTAAACTGCTTCTTCAGCAGTGACTCTAGGAAAGCTTTCTCCTACACCCGTGCCCATCAAACTTCCCTCCTGTGAAAGACAAGAATGTTTCGCTTTGCTTGCACTGTGCTTGTCAACTGTAGCTAATAAATTGTGCTCCACTGCTCCACTTTACAGGATCCAGCAGCAAGGTTGTCAGAACAAGAGCCAAAACAACTCCCCGCAAATACTAATAAGGGTCATGTGGATAAGTCTTTATTTGCTGAACATTAAACTTACCCTGAAGGACAATTTCCAAGACTTTTTAAAAATTCAGTGAGATGTGGAGGGAGGAATATTAAGACTCTAACGCCAGTGCTTTCTGAATAATTTTGTTTCTTTCATTTTATTCCTTGCCACTGATCCTTAAATAGAATGTATGGTTGTTGAGTTTGCACTCCCCTTTCATGTAGGGTCACAGATGTATCCATGCAGAATGATTACTATCATACAGCTAGAGGAAATAAATGCTCTGGGGAAAAAAGTTCCAGGAAGAANAAAAAAAAAAAAAACCCAAGCTTCTCCTATCTGTTGTAGTAAAGACCCAAAAGGGGCAGACAAGAGTAACTTCAGCTTTGCGTACCTTGTGGTAGCGGCTTTGCAGATAATCTTGCCATGACCAGCATTATCTGTAGTAAAAACACACCTTCACAAGCTTCACAGAAAGAATCCAAACTTTATGGAGGGGAAGTTACCACTGTCAACGTGTTAGCAGAAAATACTAATCCATTTACTTGTAAGGATCATGTCTTTTTATGCAACAGGAAATAATATGCAGTCCCTGAAAGTGCTATGCATAGAGTGAGGGAGCAAAACACACGTGCTGTGCTAGTAATGTCTGACAGAACTGTGAAAACGATAGTTACACTTTGCCCTATTACTGTGCCTCCTTTATGTGCTGTTTCACTAGTGTTGTCTTACCACAGGAGCAGCATATAATTATGTTGGATTGATTTTACATATCAGATAGAGTGGAGTGCCATCTTTGACCACATTTTAGTAACTCCTTTCCACCTGTGTCAGTGGTCTGGTTTCTGTCTCAAGGTGCTCCGTGTGCAATGCATGTGTGAAAGGCAGCATCTAACCAAATGAGCCAAGGAAACATTGCTGACAGGATGCAGTGCCATAGGAGTACTTTACGTAAGCAGATGATGTAGTGTCTGTTACAGTGCCATCTGCAAGGCAAAGCCTACGTAGACCAACAAAGAAATATAGACATTGAGAGGTTCTACTGGCTTCACTGAGCTTTTAAGAATGCAGAACAAGGCCATGTAGAATTCCATTCAAATTGGTATTCATAGTTTCAGATCCTCAGCTTTCAGAATGAAGGACAATATAGTAATTACTCAAGGCAACTGGCATGTCAATACTATCTTACTCAACATAGAAGTGATCTCTGTTAAGCATTGGCATTGTTTTATTCTGAGAGATTGACTTCAGTATGACACCTCAGTGTGACATGAGCTGTGTTGCCTACTTAGTACCACAAAATAGTTTACTATCAAAGAGCAGGAAAGTTTGAAAGGTTTAAAAACTTTACCATTTACTTTAGAAGAATTATGTATCAGAATATAAGTAAACTGGTTTTGAATTTTGAGAATAATTTTTTCCCCTTCCCTTAACTCCTGTGTATCTTTTTGCATGGTCATACTTGGGACAAGAATTAGAAATGTCAGTAGACCCATCAAAAATATATTAGGCATTCAGAGCCTCTTTCACATGGAGTTGCACAGTGAAGTACAAGGAGACTCTTGTCTTCTCAGTTTTCAGTGTTATTTCCCAGTTACAAGTGATCCTAAAACGTTTTACGTAGTGAAGACAGCAAAGAATACGTTCTAGAAGATGCCCACAGTACCTTAGGTAAGGTTACTGATGTGAAATACGTAACTTCTTCAGGAAAAACAAAACAAAAAAAGAATTATACAAAATTGTGCAAACACTCATCCTTGTTAAAATGTCCCTTTGGAGGGGTTTTGTAGTTTGGGTTTTTTTCACGCGGGGTTTTTGTTTGTTTGTTTGTTTGTTTGGTTTTTGGCTGGTTGGTTTTTAATAACAGCTCAGGATCTTGTAGATCTGAAACACCCGCATGTGGTTGTACTTAAAGTGGTGGAAACAGAACTTTTAGGAAAATTTTTTCACACTTCTTTCACAGTCAGCAGAGGGTTGCAAAGTGAAAGGTTGACACATGGGTCACTTTTAGTGACACACTTGCTAGGTTGCAAGCAGCTCCCAGATGATTTGTTTCAAGGACACAGAAACCACTGAGTTACGGTAAGAAAGCCACAAACATCTTAATCGGTAGCTTCTGTGCAGAGATGTAGGTCTAGGTTTGAAGGCAGTATCCTTCATTAATTAGAGAATATATAGAAGAAGAAAAAAGAAAAAAAAAAAAAGGCTTTTCAGTTCTTTTATTAGAATTTAGTTGCTACTTGTAAGTCATTTTGATTAATTTCCTGTTCCATATGATAAGTAGACCAAAATCGAAGTACTTAAGATTTCACAAACATAAAATATGAACTTCCTATAGAAAACTAAAAGCTACTTTTCAGACTTAAGAAATCTCTCCTGAAAAATATCATACTTCCTTCACTGTCTGCTCAGATGGTGGGTTCGGTGTGGTATTTGAAGTCTTCATGGCAGAAGACTCCTTGTAATGCTTTTACTTTCTCCTTTTCTTTTGTGTGTTTGCACCAATTGCGTATACAGCAAAGTTCTGTTTGTATGGAATTCTTGTCGAATGAGTCTTCTCCGTTGATATACCTCTTCTGCCTACAAACCTCTTACTAACATTCTTACTTGTAAAACCAATGCAAGAATGGGAAAAGGAGCTGCACTATACTGTGATTCACAGATAAAAATAACAGTTTGACTGATGGTCCTTAATACTGCAAAGGATATGATTTATTTTCAAATTCAACTAAAGTTTGATAGGCCTACAGAATACAGTCAAGCAGAAGTCGCCGAGAGACAGTAAAGATAAAACTTTCAGTAATATCTGTAAAATATTAAGAAAACCTTCCTGAAAATAAGAAAGATATGGCATGTAAAGATAAATTCTGAGTAGAATTCTTTCCTTGCAAGGCACATGCACTCTGGGAGACAAAACTATTAATTATGAATTAATCTTCTTCTGTTGCTTATTCCTTATATATACCTCAGTCTGTAACACTGCAGTAATTTGCTATGGAGTTTGCAATGGTGCAATAGGGAGTAATGGGTATGTTTGACAAATCTGCCATGGAATAGGCTAGCTGCAGCAACATTCTTGTTTATATCACTTCACTTTCAGCCGTGTAACAGAGCACATAGCTAGTTTGTTTAATATACTTTGCTTACCCTGGTTAACTTAAACGATTCTTTATTTTATCATACCTTAATGTTGGCCTGAGTCTGAGTGTCTTCATGGATGTCCTGCCACCACAGGCACAAAACAGAGCACTCAATCTTTTCCTGGCAAGCCTGCTCCATCTTCCTTGCCAGTTTACTCTTTACAATAGTTGTCTCCTTGATCCTGAAGCTGCATCAGAGCTGAAGTTTTCCCCTTATTCCCTCCATAACTTAAAAAATTGATGACCTCTCCTCTCTGCTTTTGCAGATGTATTTTTTAATCCCCCGCTATGACCAGAACGCTGCTGCAATAATCCTTTTCCTGACTTGTCAGTACTGTCTCAAGGAGGGAGTGGAGGTTGGATTCACAGGTAGAATGAATTATTCATCTCTTAAAATAAATAAATAAATAAAAATCACAGCACTACTTTTCAATTCAGCTATAATCCACTACAAAACTTTCCTGTCTGTTTCTTTGATGTGAAATTCCTGCTTACGCTACCTCCTTGTTTCTGCTGTTGACCCCTTTCTCAGCTTTGACAGTAATACAAATCTTCTTGTGTTTTCCTTTCATGTAAGAAGAGGCCTCCAAAAATTCCCTTCTTTCAAAACTACCACCTGTCTTGTTGCAGACAAAAGGCTTATGCTTATTAAAATTCAGGCAGCAGGCAAGCTGGAGTTGCTTCATTTCAGGCTAACTAATACTGAGTCATTGTTATCTTTCTGTTTCCCCTCCTAGTTCAGCAGACACTTTTCATTACTTACATTACACTTAGGCTTTAAATTCCTCTACCTTGTAAAGTGAGGCCCACATATTGGATTAGGTTCTGACTTCTGCCTTAATACAAGAACAGAAATAATGTGTTATTAACTAAGCTGTGGAGAGTGAGACCTGCACATGTATGCTTGTCAGTCTAATTGACACCTTTTAAAGCCACCATTATTTGCATTAAAATAGCTTATACAGAACAAATTCCTGGTTTATATTTAAACATCTAGAAAACAGATATGAATGCTCAGCCCTAATGGAAAGAGTCACAGGAAAGCTATTGATAAATCAATACATCATGGTGATTGGCATACATAGTGCTACAAGTTGTGAGCGTTGGGATGCAGTAGGAAAGTAGAAGTTGCATAGATACCCTTGAGACTACAGTTCTGCGTTAAGGAGTGTTTCTAGTTAGAAAGAGAAAGACAAAAATAAATGAGAAAAAAAAATACCAACTTCAAGTGAGATGGTTGCCTTCAAAAAAACCCCAAAAATTCATAAATGAAAATGCAACCTTTCTTCCACAGCCTAGAGAAACCTGTAAGACCAGATGGAAAAATAACTGTCTCTCTGCAACAGGGTGCCCTGAACAGCCTCAGTTATGTCCTGGAATCAGGGAACTGACATAGGACACCTTGCCTCTTGCAGCATTTCTTGCCTTTCAGCACACATGTAAACCATGGCTGAGGTCAGCAGACCCTCTTCTCTTTTCTGTGGGTTCTTTCTCAAGACACAACAGGTATGCCTGAAAAGCTGCATTTGGTTTCCTGGATGCTGCATTTTGTGATGTGGGCACAGCTTGCTCCACATACCACTGCTGAGGGATGCTGGTGCACCTGTTGTGCAAAAGCAGGCTAGACAGAGCAACACAAGATATACAATGCTTCTGAACTGACTGCTTTTCACATCCCCATGAAGCCTTGACAGCTTTGGAAACTTATTTTAAAAATAATTTTTTTCAACAATGAATGAACTCGGAGCCAGGTGAAAGCTTGCTGTTCAAAAGCCATTTTGACAGGGGAAAGCATGTGTGTAGCTATAGAGGAAGTGTTTTCTATTAAAAAAAAAAAAAAAAAAAAGAAACCCAACACAGAATAGAGAGGTGATACCATGAAAATGAGTTCTATATTAGAGGCCTACAGACCAATATATTGCCAGCATTTGTACATGGATCTACTAGGTATTTATGGCAGGGTGAAGAAAACATTTTATTACGTCCTGCTAATCCACCACTCTTTCAAGTCAGATAAAGCAGCATAGCCAGTTCTGTCTTCACAGGCTAATTTGCATTGTTCTCATCTTGCCCCCTCACCAGTATTTAATGTCCTACCTTCAAATATGCTGGTTCAGCCTGACCTTCATCTGAAATGTAACAGCCCAGTCTCAACAGGCTTAATAGCCACCTCACCAGCAATCTTTAGCTCAGACACAGTCTGGAGCCCTGCTTCTCTGGCAAACATTCAATTTTTGCATGCATCAGTCTAGATTTTCCATTCCTCTGGTTTAGTTTAATACAATTATACTTAATTGAGTTACTCCTGACATCCTCCAGTGGCAGGGAAGTGTTACCATAACAAAGATGTAGAGCTGAAGAAATGTTGGTTTGCCAGACTTACATAGAAGAAAAATTGAACAGGTGTCATTAAGGTTTGACTCAGTATCTCTTCTTCATGACAGTATTCCTTTTCCCATCCATAAGCATACTTAAAAAATTTTATTTCTTCTCTATTCTTTCCATTATTTTTTCCCAGCTAAACAGGATTAGAGTCAGCCAGATCATTAGCTAGTGCAAGGAAGACTCTTTTTCCCTGTTGAAGTCAGCAAGGGCACACTCTTATACCTGCCTCACATGTGTTGAGGCTGGCGACTTTTATTTCCTAGAAATGGCAATGCTGTAGAAATAATGTCTGTAAGGATCTTTTCACAGAAATTCACAGGCTTTCATGAGTATTTCAGGTACCATTTGATGACTTCATATTTTCTGAGAAAAATGTGACTGTCACCAGAGAAACAACATGGGAAAGACAAAAGCAGTTAGTGCTCTGCCTCCTAAGGAGTTTGGGAAAAAATATTTCAATGGGTAGAGTGAATATGGGTTTCTGTACATGAGAATAGCCATAAAATGGCTGGTAACATATTTTTATAATGACAATATAGAAAATGAACTGTGTCAGAAGAAAATTACTTCACCCAGACAACTCCTGTCCAGAAGACACCATTATTTCTTTGTTGCATGGCTCAGTATTTCAGAAAATTATTCTGTGCATATGTGTATATTTAAACGCTAGCTCAAGTTCTTGTGTCTTAATGCATGCAAGTAAAAAACATACTTTGTCGTATACGACATTGCCATTACTCATTGTATTTTATTGGTCTGTTCTCTTTATTTTGTTACTACAGTATAGTAAAACCTTTGAATTTGTTATGCATGTGAAAGGAAAGATTGAACTTCTTACTTTCTACAATAAAGAGATGTAAGACAGAGGCAGCAATGAAGCCTCATGGTCTTTTGGTGAGCAACTGGTTGTGATACCAGGCTCAGAGATTTAAGCTAAATGAAATTGTTGATTTAAATGAGAGGCAAAAAATAACCCTTCAAAAAATAAGTTCTAAATTTGGCAAAATACATGTCTAAAAATGTATCTCGATAACCATACTATAAATACGATAACCAACACTATAAAACAAAGGACCTACACTAGAATTTCCTATGCCATGGTATATTCTGAATGCTAAAGCTAAAGGAAAACGCCATGGGAAATGGCAAATTCAAATTTTCTTCCATTTGTGCAATTTTGTCCTAGGGAATGCTGTGATCTCTTTCATTTGTGTCCTGCTAGTGTTTGTGTCTCATCAAATTCTCTAAATCTGATTGTCATTTTAGTGTTAACAATCGAGGCAGGATCTGGAGTGCCCATTACCCTTCCAATCTTAATTTACAGGCAAAAATTTTCTGGCTTTTGCCTTTGGTAGATGTTTTCTTGTCCCTTGTTAACATCTTTCAGTTTTGTAAGTCTAGAAATAAAATAAAACAGTATGTAGTTTTGGGACTGTGTTTTCTTAAGTATTGTATTTCAGAGCCCTGTTAAGTTTAGCATAATGTACAATCAAAGCTGAAAATTTACTTCTTCTTCTAACAGGCAGGTCTTGTTGTGACAGGACAACAGTCATGGTTTCAAACTAAAGAGGGTAGATTTAGGCTAGATACAAGAAGAGTGGTGAAATGATGGAACAGGTTACCCAGTGAGATGGTAGACACTCCATCCCTGAAAATGTTCAAGATCAGACTGGACAGGGCACTGAGCAACCTGATCTAGTTGGAGATGTCTGTGCTTATTGCAGGAAGTATTAGCCTAGGTGACCTTTAAAGGTCTTTTCCAACCAAAAGGATTCTATGAGTCTGTTATTCCATGTCAATGTAATTAATGTGACAGCATTGATGTGATGTCTAGTGTCAGCTATAAGACTCCAAAACAATTAAATCTGTGCATAGCTAATAACCTCTAAAACACTCTTCCTAGGAAGCATGCTCCTTGAAGATTATAAGTTCTTCCCCTCTGGCTTAAACTACACTGACACAATTTACATTATAGGAAACAAAATAAACCACAGCAGACAACAAAATCCGTTTTCATAGAGTAATAGAATCATAGAATGGTAAGGTTGGAAGGGACCTCAAGGATCATCTAGTTCCAAGCCCCTGCCATAGCAGGGAGCTCTTATCTCATGTCAATTACTGAATCATTTTTCTCTTTTTTTATGAAACACAGTCTCACTCTTACTCCCACCCACCTCACCTGCTGTAAAGGTCTTTTTCTTAAAATGCTACATTGATCATCAAGATCTTCAGGTACAGCTCAAACATGGATTTCCATTCTCTATTTCACTAAATATACTGCTTGAATTCCTTCTGACAACAGCATGCTCAGAGCTTATGCTGATAAATACATACTATTTCTTTACTGTTTTATTAGTCTTCTCATATAGCCTAAGCTCTCTCAGAGGCAGAGGATGTCTGGTGGTCCCTGTTTCCAAAGTGCCACAAACAGTAGTTCTTTGTCCATGAATTAGGCACCTAAATGCTATAATATTCTGAATAGTAACTTATATTCCCCATGAGTAGGTCTCTACCCATGAAGTAGATAGACAAATGGGAATTTAGAAGCTTGAATTAAGAAGCAATGTGTTCTGGATGTTTTTATGCTAAAGCCTAAGGAAGCAGCATGATTGACTATTGTGCTGGGACTTCCCATTGTATATTGTTATTTTATTTTCCCAGGGAAATCTTCCTCCATATCAGACCTCAGTTTGTCTCGTTCTGTAGAAACTGCCTTCTGCTCAAGGGGAAAATTAGAAATACTCTGTAGAACAAACTTATGTAAAAAATATTCTATTTTGTTTAATCCTATCAGTTCATCACTGGTTTACATGCTGAAACGTGAAGGTCCCAAAGTATGCATTTTCTCAAAGTAAGAACAATCCTTCCTGTAAATTATTGCATGTATGACTATAATTTGGCTTTGGAGATTTTAGACAGTGGGATGCCTTAAAGGAAGAACTCTAGAAACATTTCATCATTTTTCCCATCTGCTTTCATTAGGAAAATGCAAACAACAGAAATAGGGGACTGACTTTGGAACAGAGATTGCACATCTATTACCAAAAAGAAGTAAGAATAATGGCAAAAAGACAGTGATATTAACCTAGAAAAAAAATCAGTAAATCAAAGAGAGAACTGTACTCATGACGTGGGTAGTCATTGTGAGCTCCTTTGGAAAAGGAGAAAAATACCCAAGGCAACGATGGCTCAGACACTCTTGTAAAAATGAATATTTTACTTTTTTTTTTCTGTAAGTGAATGGAATGCTACAGGGAGAAGCATGATGGAAAAGCCTGAGAGTATATAGAAATAAAAAAGAAATGGCTGAATGAATGAACTCTGTGGTACTAGGAAGCAAATAAAAGGACTTCTAGGTCTAAGGGATGACAAATGCAAAATGTCAGCATATGTGGAAACATTCTTGAAAGAGAGGAACATCACCAAATGGCAAATAAAACTCAGGTTTTCTATGAAAAAATATTCTAAGTAAAAGCTAAAAATTGATATTTGAAGATACTATATAAGAATATAAGTATGTTATGTCTCTTAATTCACTCACTGTAGTATCAGTTAATGGAAAGTAGAGAGATATAAAACAGTATGTGCAAATCTAATCCCTTTTAAGAAGTGCTCGGGTATGAAGTAATGTTTTTTCATAGAACAATGAAAACAAAGCAGAAGCAAATAACTGAAAAAGAAAGAAATCCAGAAAGTTATTTTCCTTAATGATACTTTCAGAAGTGCTGAAGGCTTTTGAACTTTCTCACATCAATAATCTTCCTCACAGTGACTTAGTCTCAGGTTATCCTAACATGAATTTTCTAACCTTGTTTGACTAACACATGAGTGTAACCTAGCCATGTGTGAGGTCATTGGAATGGTTTATGCCATTGAGATAAGAAGAGCTTAGGGATTTCCTGAGTATCTTTGACTATGACATACGATCTGGTAACCTGCTGTGAAGAAGTGTTAATAAAACCCTTTCATACTGAAATAGATTGTTGTGGCCAGTGTTGCATATTTTCTAAATAATAGCAATAGAAATACATTTTGCTTTTGTGATTCCTGGCACTGTAAGATGACATTTACAGACACAATATCGAAAGACTCCAGGCTACTTCTCTTCTTACTGGTGGCAGCAAACTGTGGCACTGAACTCAGGAAAATTTAGTGTCTCAGCTCAGGGAAATCCAAATCTTTAAATATGCTGTTTCTTGTATTCTTCATTTTACATAATAGCCATAATTAAGAAAAGGTCTAGGGACTCTCATTTAAAAAACAAAAAACAAAAAAACAAACAACAAAACCCACTACCTGAACAGAGACTATCTGAATCCTGAAACATTGCTAATAAAGAGAAGATAAGCTCTCAATTGAAGGAATATGATTCTTATTAATATACTGGGGTAGTTGTGAATCCCTAGTAGGGATAGGTCCTTGGATATGATGAGTATATTGCAAATGTAGAAGGAAAGGATGAACCATGAAGGACTGAGGGCACCTGAATGCCAGCAGCTTGTTCTAATTAATGCACATTGATGCACATGCACAGATTCTCATTACCCGTTGACAAAATGTCACCATCTGAATCCCATTTAGAGGCTGTCATCATCTTCCACCAGCACTAGAAGGTCTCACCATGTATTTGCATCTCCTTCCTGATTGGTGGAAATTGTATGAGCAAGGAAGAAACCGTAATATGCTCAAGGTGTGCGTTAAAAATAAGGTGTCCTATACAAATAACTCCTGCATAAATACTTGATGGCACCATGTTAATAAGGGAAACATTAGTAGAATTTATACTTCTAGTCATCTATTTTGGAAGAGAACTTAAGCATCAAATATTCAGATGCTGTTCCATTAAGATAAATGCATGTTTACAGGGGGCTTAACTCGGCAAATTTAATTTGATAATTTACGTTAATGTAGCTTATTGACAGTTTAGCTAATGTCTTTTACATCTTCTGTGCAATTGTTTGACAACATTGCTTTATGACTTTCCTGAGCTGTCAAACACACTGAATCTACATCTCCACATGAGCACGCATGAATGGTTCAGTGGCTTCTGTGTGCGTGAAAGCCAGAATGATGAAACACAGAAATACAGTTAGAGGCACGGATAACAAAACCCAATTACTCTATACAGTTTGCACTTTGTTGACTCTGGTAATTTTAATTGTTTTCAGTCACAAACAAGACAAAGGTCAACATGAATGTGAATCATAGTGTGTCATGCGATTCTTGCAGACTTACAAACAGGTTTGTCAGCATTTCTGGCATACAGCAGCTGCATGGTGGAACAAAATGTTTTATATCTGAAGCTCATTAGTTTTTCTTTGTTTTACAAAAATAGAAATCTGTGCATGCTCTGAAAGAGGAAAATCTGAAGAGAGCTCTGAACTCCAAGCATACATCATGCCCAGTTATATTTTCTTGAAATGTCTGTCTCAGTTAAGGCCGCTGACATAGTCATACTGATCCGTTTTCATTACAGAATGAGGAAGCAGGTTAGTTACAAAGAAAATGGAGACCTGTTCATCATAGCAAGATTCCTTATGATGGTTTATTTGTAAATATAATATATACTATACTGTACTATACTAAGGACTTTGGGAAGATACAGAAAAGTATCCAAGATTTACAGTGAGGGTGGTGAAGGACTGGAACAGGTTGCTCAGGGAGGTTGTGGATGCTCCCTCCCTGGAAGTGTTCAAGGCCAGGTTGGACGAGGCCTTGAGTAACCTGTACTAGTGGGAGGTGTCCCTGCCTGTGGCAGGGGGTTGGAACTAGATGATCCTTGAGGTCACTTCCAACCTTACCATTCTATGATTCTATAAGAACAAAGGTTTCTTATTTTTTCTATAACATTCTCCTCACTTTCAGGTGTGCTCTTCCCCTACTAACTATACTGAGGATTTTCTTTTCACAAACCTCATATATATAAGAAATTATCAAATGAATGAATATGATAGATAGAGAAAAGAGAGATTGGATATGCTGGCTAAAATGAAATTGCTATTAGAATCCACTGAGAAGGATTATTGCCCTGTTTATTTAACAGAAACAATTCGTCACACCTCACAATGTATAACCAATAGATTTTTTTAACCTTTGAGGTTAGTTGCACACAGTGTAGCCAGAATGGCTAAAAGCTAATGTGTGATTTTCTGGGTTACAAATATATTGTAGGCCTGATTTAATTAGATAGGTCAGTGACACTGAATCCTGAATAAGGAAACACTGGAAACTCTGCAAAGAGGCAAAGGAAGTGTTCACATCTTGGCTTTGTTTTGAACAAAGCAGAATGTCCTAGAGACAGGCAAGTGCAATAATTAAGTCGTAGTATCACATAATCTTAGAACTGTTTTGGTTGGAAAAGAACTCTAAGATCATCAAGTCCAACCATTGACCTAAGACCACCATGGCCATTAAACCGTGTCCCAGGGTACTATGTCCACACATTTCTTGAACACTTCCAGGTATGGTGATTCCACCACCTCCCTGGACAGCCTATTCCAATGTCCGAACACTCTTTCAGTAAAAAACTTTTTCCTAATATCCAGTGTAAATCTCTTCTGGCACCATTTTCTCTTGTCCTGTCACTTGATACTAGGGAGAAGAGACTGACCCTCATCTCACTACAATTGCCTTTCAGGCAGTTGTAGAGAGCAAAAAGCTCTCCCCTTAGCCTTCTCTTCTCTAGACTAAAAAAATCCCAGTTTCCTCAGCCACTCCTCATATGGCTTGTCCTCCAGACCCCTTACCAGTTTCATTGGTGTTCTCTGAACATGCTCCAGCAACTCGATGTCCTTCTTGTAGTGAGAGGCCCAAAACAGAACATGGTATTTGAGGTGCAGCAGTGCTGAGTACAGGGGCACAATCACTTCCCTACTCCTGCTGTGCCTCACCATTCCTGACACAAGCCAAGATGCTGCTGGCTTTCTCAGGCACCTGAGCATACTGCTAGCTCATGTTCAGATGGCTTTCAACCAGCACCCCTGAAATTGCTGGGCAGCTTTTCAACTACTTGTAACATTGTTTCAGGTTGCTTTAAACCAAGTGCAGCACTTGGTACTTGGGCTTGTTGAATCTCTTACAATTGGCCTCAGCTTATTGATCCAGCCTGTCCAGATAGCTTTTCAGAGCCTTCTTACCCTCAAACAGGTCAGCACTCCAACCCAATTTAGTGTCATCTGCAAACCTGCAGAGGGAGCACTCAAGCCCCTCATCAAGGTTATTGTTAAAGATATTAAAGAGAACTGTCGCCAAATCCGAGTCCTGGAGAACACTACTTGTGATCAGCTGCCAACTGGATTTAACTCCATTCACCAAATAGTCTTTGCCAAGCAGAAACAGACACAGCCAAGCTGGTCCCAGGTTGTTCTTATCCAGACGTTTTCTAAGCTACTCAAATAATGTTCAAATAAAAAGACTGGTAAGAGAGTGATGACACACTACTAGCTAGCAGAAAGGAAAGAGAATTCTTGAAGTGACTGTAACCACAGAAACTTTCACAGTTAGAAAAATAAAAGGAAGAAGTTTTTTTTCTCTCTCCTTGCCTGCACGCCCCACCACGCAACCATCAATAACGACAGTGTGCATCAGGGCTCAGATTTTGCCAGGATACCGTCTCTTCAGTGCTGCAATATTCAACATGCAAAACAAAAGAATAACAATTCCTGTGCTTACCTCCTTGACATCAGGAGGAAATATATTAACTTACCCAGGTAGTCTTTTACAGCTAATTGATCTGAGTTTGCCATAATTTCCCTACCAAGTCTCTGTAAAGATCCTTCAAGATGCAGGTAGAAGATGGTTGCAATACACCCTATTATATTTACCATGTGCAATATCCATGCAATGTCCATTATGTCCACCCACAAAAGCTTATAAGCATTAACAATTACTCTCTAATTGTGTTATGAGGATGTGTAGTGCTACTAGTCTTATTTATTAGTGGAGAAAATTACATTTTGGGAGTCTGATATCTGTATATTTAGGTCCATAATTTCAACTAGCCTCAGCTGAAAAAAAAACTAATCAGTAGTAGTGGTCAACAAACACTAGCTAAAAGTTGTAATGATGTGGTCTTTCCTTCTGTTCATTGTATGCTGTCTTGGGCACACCTGAGTGCCTTTCTTCTTCTCTACCAGCCTTCTTAATACACACTTTATTGTAGGAACAGTTAGCTACTAGGAAAACATCAGCTTTCGGTGCAAGAAAAGGCTATTTTTATATTTGAGAGCAACAAGACCCAAGAATAACGAATTGTTTATATATTGGCTTTTTATACCTCTTAGCAAACCAATGAATGATATAGACTTATCATTGTTATTCTTTTACAACCAATGATCTAATTTAGTTAGGTTCTGCACTGAACTTTCAGGAAAGTACCAATTTCTCTTATTAGAATATTCCAATAAACCCTAAACTACTACAGGCTTTGATTTACGTGAGACACTACTGGCATTTGGCTGTGGCAAAAAATACAACTGAAACCAGTCCAGATCTTTCCTCTCTACCTGCTTGTACAATGTTGCCAAGCAAAAAAAAATTAAAAAAAAAAAATAAAAAAAAAAAGCTTGCATTGCTAAATGAAAAGGCCTGCTAAAAGTCCTGAGATGCTGATTTGTACAGTTAGTTTTTGTTTACTTACCCCTATAAAAGTACTGCTAGCATCTCTTTTCAAAGCTGGGTAGCTGGGTACTGTTGAGAACTCCTGATCCGGCTTCTCGTTTGGGGTACAGACGCACAGAATGGCAGAGACTGGAAGGCATCTGTGGAGATCATCTATTCACTGCAGCTCTGTGAGGTCATGTCTAGCTATTAAAAAACTCCTGTCACTGCAGATAAGTAGCTCCTGTACAACCATAACTGTGGTGTCACTTGGACTGAAGGCTTGGGACTGGACTTACCAGAAGTGCACAGTCCTTGAAGTCTTGTTCACACCTATTGTTACTTTATCTGAAACTGCAGGGCAGGCTGCAATTCATTTGTCTAATTTCAGGTTAGAATATCTGTTTTACACCTAGGGTTTCACACAGGAACAGAATGTGATAGCTGTTGGAAATACAAGGAAGCAGAAGGAGAGCAGTGACTCTAAGCATTAAACAGACAAAACCAATTACAGTCAACAGACAGGGGAACATCTCTGTCCATCTTTTGCTCTTTTTCTGTAACAGTTCAGGGTGACACTGACCTCACCCTCTCCCATCACTGCCCTGAAAACGAATCTAACAACTGACACGCAAGTATGTATCCAAAGTGATCGAACACCTCCCAGTATGTGCCAAACAGTAGTCACAGCTGTATGTTCATCATTAGATTGCTTCTTCTGCAGAGAAAATCAAATAGCATTTGTTCCATCCTGGCTGGGCTGATATTTCATGACTTGCTTTTGACTTTTTTGGAATGCAATCTGTTGACTGTATTTCCCTCCAAAATGATGAGGGAGCCTGCTGAGGAGTCACAAATCATGTGAGAGTCAGGGGAGAGAATAGCACAGCCCATGGTTCATCATGACGGCAATCTAATGGTGAACATACAACTGTGAAATCAGAGACCCCAGGAGGGGCTCCCAACCGCCCTTCCACCTTCTCCCCACCCCTATACCTTACCCCAAGGTTTGCCTTGTGTACAAGGTGAATTTGGAGGATAGACCAGCAGAGTGAGAAGGAAAGTGATTAGTGAGGCTATTCGGCAGAGAGGAGAAAGCAAGAAGCTAGACAGCCTGAGACTCTCCAGGAGAGTGCCTTATCTATGTTTTGTGTTCTTGTCTTATACATCTTAGCAAGCCTATGAGTGAAGCAGACATCACCATTGTTTCCTTTTCACAGCCTATAGTATAATTTTCTCCATTAAAATATTCCAATTAACCTCAAACCAGCACACATCTCTCCTTCCTTAGAAGTGAGCTACATACTGCCTGTAACACATCACAGTTTGTCTCAGAAATGTTAAACTCAGTGTTACCGCTCTCAAGACTAGATGGCACAAGGCCAGAGTAAAGTCATTCCTGCAGTGGATTGCCGTTTGGCTTCAAAAGCAGCAAATCCTGCTAAAATAATATAAGGAGCAGTGTAACATTTGGAAGCAGGAGAGATTGTGAAGAGGCAGCACTGCCCTCTGTATGATATTCATATACCACAGTGGAAATGTGTCACACTCTGAAATTAATTTTCTGTTAGGGTTTAGAGAGAGAAAGAAATGGGCGGGGAAGCTGGTAGAAATCTGTTTGTATTTTTGTGCTGGGAAGGGAATCCAGAAATAAGAATTATTTCAATATTTGAAAGGAAGAACCTGCAGGGGCTAAAGTGGGGAGAAAGCTCTCGCAAAGCACACATTTCAGAACTCACTAAGAACATTTTGCATACTGAGGAGGATAAACGTTTTCTTAACTTGTAGTGAAAAACATAGCCTGAAAAAGAAACCAGCAGTTGCTATATACCTCCATCCTACTCAGCATTGCCACTGGTAACCTGCAAGCTGTCTGATTGTGCCCATTTCATTAGACTAATATCGGCGATCAAGCAGAATTTGGCTTTTCCATTTCCACTTGAAGAACCCAACTGATATATTTTTCTTTCTTTTCCAACCACTTTGTATATTTACATTTCCTTTCAGAGATATTTATCCATTCAGTCTTAGCTCCCTGCCTTCTGTCTATAGATCATTATTGATCTTCTCTTATTGTTTTAATGAACTCTTATTCACCAATCAGGGCATTGACAGAAGTTTTACAAAAAACTGCTGAATGACAAATGCAGTGGGGGAAGAGTGGTGGGAACATTTGGAAGGGTTGGTAACAAGCAGAAGATTACTGCCTTCTTTCTACTTTATTACATTTCACGTATCTTGTGTTTGCTACAAAACAGTGATGTGGTGTTGAAGCCAGTCTTAAGGAGAAGGAAAGGAATGAGGAATAGAAAAATACCATCCCTAAGTAGCTGAATGTCCAGAGCATATATAGAAAACACATTTATTTGTCCAAGATAGCTTAGCTACAGGCTGTTTCTAGCAGTCATTTTCCTTCTGGATGCACAGCTTTGATGCTGTCTGTGCGGAGCGCCTGGAGAAAAAGTTGCTTATGTTGGGTTCAAAGAAAAGGGAAATAAGAGAAGGGGGGGTGGGGGTGGGGAAGGGGTGTGCAGGGAAGGGAGCCCAAGCTTATTTCTGCTCTGTAGCTGCCTCAGTCTCTGCTCTCATCTTGCAGTCGCTGGTTCTTGATTTGCTGCCCCTTAAATTACTTCAATTCATAATGGTTGCCATGCATCTAGCAGCTGCCTTTTTCTTCCTAGCTGCTATCCACAGCCTCAGTACCCCATGACTCTGTTGCAAACCAGCAAACATCTTTGGGGTGACTTTTGCCTTCCTGCTTTCACCTGAAATTTCAAACACCACTGGTGCACCCTAGCCCCCACTCCAGAGACAACCGCAGCAAATGCCCTGTCTGTAGCCTGGCTATGCTGAGGGCTGAACACGGATGAGAAATCCAGCTTGTATTACGGGTTTTGACACTAGATGTTGAGAAAAACTAAGTCACAGATTAATAAGTTCCATTAGAACAAGATTGGTGCTTATAAAATGTGACCTCTGAATGGGTCTGACCACCAGTGAAATATTTTTCACAGGACCATGTATCAATGCCTGGTAGGCCAGCTGCAAAAGCACCATTTGAGATAAAAAAAATTTCCTGCTGGGGATCAGTAGTAGATGCTGATCTGTGATGTCAGTGATGTGGAGAAGTGGTTCATCAAACAATGGGTTTTTCCTTCTGGCAAAGGAGGAGCACTGCTCTGCAGGCAGAAAAAGGAGATCTACATTGGACCCCAGCAGCTCTGGGCTTCTTACTAGACTTTGGGGGTGTTACTAGCCATTTTTGAACTTCAAGAGGGAAGCCAGGTAACAGAAACTATGGATTCAAGCCAAAATCTGAGGTATGGTAAAGCACAAAAGGCATAGGTCAGTGGAACACAGGTCCCCTCGGTATGGGAAACAGCCTGCATTTTAGCACTGTCATAGGTAACATTAGTTAACCAGAAACAAAAAATGTTTCTCTGTGATTTGAACCACGTAATATTCTCTACTATCAGAATCATGAATTTATGGCTGTGTGGCGTTACAGCCCTGGAAAGGAGGGACTGGACACCCTCTGG
The DNA here is from genome assembly GCA_013396675.1 of Eubucco bourcierii. Taxonomy (NCBI): domain Eukaryota; kingdom Metazoa; phylum Chordata; class Aves; order Piciformes; family Ramphastidae; genus Eubucco; species Eubucco bourcierii. Next base: position 253,175 of record VWZE01015461.1, on the reverse strand, counting down.
CTTTTCCAGTGCTTGAGTGGGTGACTGGCTGCGTTTTTGCCTATTCCCAGATTCAGACAGATATTCCTTTCCCATTTCCTTCTGTTCTCTGTATATACTGATGTAATCTAATACCTTTGTAGCAGGGGAGTAAAATATTCTGTGTAGATCAACTGAAAACTAACTCTCCCTCTACCTATTCTTTTTTTCTTCTTCCCTTTCTTATCTGTTGGTAAGGAGAGAAGAGATGGGAGAGGGAGTTGAGGGGAGTGGGGGAGTTTAGCCCTTGCACTAAACCATTACAATGCAGAAACAAGTCTTGGAGAGAAAGAGTGAGGGAACTCAACATATTTACTTCACAGAGATAAACAGGGATTTGGTCACAGTCTGCAAATAGGAAAATAAAGAACAGAAATGTGGTAAATAAGGTCTTTGAAGTCCATCATACAAATGAAAAACAAAATCCTGTACCAGTGATGAATTCAGATAAGTTCAAGAACAAAGCTTAAATTTTAGTAGAAAAGATAATAAACTGTTAAATTTTCATTTTTCATAATGGGTCCTCTAGCATTGGAAAAGTTTTAGTCATTGTCAGACACTTCTAAAAATGGTTTCAGTGCAAGTAGGAATTAATTTGGCCTCTAGTTTCTGTTACAGCTGAGGTCATGAAGGGACATTTATCAGTTTTAACACCAGGATTAATAAACATGTTCACCCGACAGTCTCAGGAGTATGTTTTTAATGTCTGGGCTTAAAAGACCGGGTTACTCACATGTTCTACCCTAAAACTCTCAAAGAATTTAGGGAGATGTCCTCTGGAGAAGTCTGAGCCATACTATCAGGTGATTTTAGGAAGGATAAAACATTACTCAGAAAACCAAAATTTCCTCAAAACCTCCGGAGGAGAAAAAATGATGAGAGCTATTTAAGGCTGTTCTGCTGCCACATGTCACACATTATGACGCACTCTGTCAGTGTGGTTACACAACACTGCCACCTCCTCAGACACAGCTGCCTTTCCATACAGGTCCTGTGCCCCCATAGCCACCCCCTGGCCCCCCACCATGCTAAATGCAAAGCAACAAAACTCTGCTGATACCTATCAAACTCATCAATTCTGAAGCAAGGATGCACTCTTCCCTTCCTAGAGGTTTCTTGTCTCTCTTTGGCATAAAAACACCCTTCAACATAGGTTCACAATTGATATTTTATTTTTATTAATTATTTAATAATGTTTAATTTAGTGCTCTACAGAAGTTTCAAAGGATCCTGGTATTGTATATGAGAACCAATCCAGCAGTCTTTTCACACGCTGGCACTAGAGTATGAAAGTATACAGTAAAGGAAGACAAGCTAGTTTTGTGTGCAGCCTGACTGCAGCCTCACACCCCGGTGAATCATTGGGTCTGTTCATACAGTGGGAGCACTGGAGGGCTCTGTTTTGCAACTATGACATCTAGCAGAAACTAGATAAAAATATGCAAGCAGTATTTTGCCTGCTTTTTGACTGAATTAAGGGCACTAAGCTTAAAATATTTAGAGATAAGCATATATTTACATAATAAACTACTGTCATGAAGTATATACATAGCAAATAAGAATACCAGTAATCTCAAAGTAAAGGTTGGCCAGTATCTTCCAGAAGAGGGCTGTGCCATATTTACAGACCTGTCAATTTTTTCATGTGTGTGTCTTCTTTTGAATGTATTTAGTGGGAAAGGAAAAAAAAGTACATCTCATTCTGACCTTAAGTAAAATACTGCATGCTACCATTTTCAACGTGCACTTAAACAACTCAGACGCTACTGTTTCTTTGACAAGGGAGCCAACTCAAGAGCAGAGAAGCTGTCCCTTGGGAAAAGTCTTCTAAAAAAAAAATTTAAATCCTTTCAAAATGTGCATGTTCAATGCACAATGAGGATTCCAGGTGAACACCTTTACCATTCTGTCATACTAAGAATGCCCAGTACAGGACTTTCAGGCGAAGGAAAATACCTGCTCTTGCTCTTTCTCTGTTATATGTGGCTCTGTCCATAGGACTATCGGAACCATGGAAATACAAGGAATGGAAAGCAGATGTCTCTGCTTGTCTATGAGCATCTTACAGTGTCAGATACCTTACTGAATTTTAAATATAAAACATCTACTGTTCTCCTCTCCTTTGCTAGGCTAGCCACTTCATCATGTAAGTTTATCAAGTTGGTCTAGCATGAGTTTCCCTTAGTGAAGCCATGTTCACTACTGCTGATGATTTTCATATCCTTAACATGTCTGGAAATGGCTTCCAGCTGTTCCATCATCTGGCAAGGGATTTAGGGAAGGCTGACTGTACTGTAGTTCCTTGGATTGTTCTTCTGCCCCTTGGATTGTCCTTCTCCCCCTTCTTGAAGATGGGGTTAAAATTTGCTTTCCTCCAGTCTTCAGTAACTTCTTTCCATCCCATGACTAAGTACAGATTGTCAAGAATTGCCTTGCAATGATGTCTGCCAACTCTCTCAGCATTTGTGGGTGTATCCCATCAGGGATTTACATGTATCCAGTTTGCTTAAGTATTTCCCAACCTGATCCTTTTCCACCAGGACACATCTTCCTTGCATCAGCCTCTCCCCTTGGTCTCTAACATCAGGGGTTCCTGAAGACCTGTCTTGTTAATAAAGACTGAGACAAAGAAGGCATTCAGTACTTCAGCCTTTTCCTACATTCCTGGTTATGTCCTACATAACCAGGTGCCTCATCTGATTGAGTGATGGGCTCACATTTTCTCTAGTCTTTTGTCACCTGTATGACAAAGGCCTTCTTGTTGTCTTTGACATCTCTAACCAGACTCAATTTCATCTGGACTTGGGTTTTGTCATGAGTAACCTTACAGAGTCACAAAAATATTGACTCCCTAGCATTCTGCTATGATTCTCAGTAGCACCATGGTCTGGCAGCAGATTTAGTAAAAACAATTCCAAATTATGGATGTCCTGCTCTCATGCAAGAAATGTGGGGTTTTACTATAAAGGGTCACAACCACCCATATGATTTCACTGCACTATTTGAAAACTGTCTATATGGTAATAGGGTCTGTAGCATTTCAAAAACATTCAGACCATGAGAATTTCACTTTTTCAGCAACACACAGTATTTCATTTGAGAAAAAAAATGGTCTCTCCAATAATCTTTGCATTGTGAAGTGGAGATAGTTATGAGCAGCTATGCTAACCAATTCAGCAAAAGGGGTTTTTAGCATTTTTCTCTCTCAAGAGAAAGCAAAATCATGTTTCAAGGAAAATTCATGGTACGCTGTAGCCATTGTGCCACACAATTTTGGAGGCAGTTAGCATATAGATAGTAGATCAGGCCAAACAGTATTGACTGATTCATGGATTAATTATATTAAGGTTTGTTTTGCCATTAATAATACTTGCAAGCCAGTCTAATAATTTAATATTTATTGGTGACAGTTGGACCTGTTACCAGCAGGCAAATGGCAAACTGTCTTAATAGCTAAATACTCAGTGTTTGCGTTCAGTAGGTAAGTTTGAGTTTGGATACGCAAGATATTTGCTACTTAAAAATTCTATCTGTGTACTGAAGGCTCTACATCAATCTGCAGACTGAAGTATTCCAAGATGCATATATTTGATGTAGAAGAGATATTCTGATATACTTTGAAGATTACTCAGTCCAGTAACTACTTCAGGTTCAGCTCAGCAGAATGGGAGTTGAATCAAGCAAGATTTTAAAAGAAATACTTCCTGTGTGTTTCTGACCAGATTTAATATTGCTTGCTTTCATAGTACATTTGTTTTTGTTTGCTGTACTTCAAAATAATGGTATTATTGATTTAGGAATTTGTTCAGCTAGCTCTGTACATGTTACCAGAGTGAGCAAGCAGGCTGGCATCTCTGGACCCCTGGTACCAGTGAAAAGAAGGGTCTTGTCGATAAAGGAAAAAAAAATGCAAAGTGAGCTTGTGGGAGACCATCTACATACTCCTACTAACAGATAGCTTTTCTCAAGTCTGTTTTCTCAAGTTTCAATTCCTGAAGTCCCTTAAGAAATTAAAGTAGGAAGGGAAAGAGGTGAGCTGTGTCTATCTGTGGACAATTATATTAACATAAAAGTATACATCCTTCTGGTGTCACCCTCTGCACAAGACTTTTACTTGATGGAGGTCCACAGAAATTACTTTTGCTACAAAGTCAGCTGTACTCAGGACACAAAAACCACTAAGGAGGTAAACTAGAGCCCAGAATAACATGCCATTGTTACACTTTAAGAGTGTAACATTAAGAGCATAACAACTGATGACTTCTTTGTCTCAGTCTTTAACAGCAAGGGCTCCAACCACAATGTCCAAGTAGCAGAGGGTAAAAGTGAGGACTGGGAGCAGGCAAATCTGCCTACTATAGTAGAAGATGATGTTTATGAGCTCCTAAGAAACCTGAATGTGCACAAGTCCATGGGGCCTGATGAGATCCACCCACGGGTCCTGAGGGAACTGGTAGATGAAGTTGCCAAACCACTGTGCATCATATTTGAAAAGTCATGGCAGACTGGTGAAGTTCCTGCTGACTGGAGAAGGGCAAACATAACACCCATCTTCAAGAAGGGTAAAAAGAATGACCCTGGAAACTACAGACCAGTCAGCCTCACCTCTGTGCCTGGCAAGATCATGGAGCAGATCCTGCTGAAAGCTCTGCTAAGGCAAATGGAAAACAAACCAGAGGTGATTGGTGG
>VWZE01015461.1:199310-247411 GCA_013396675.1 Eubucco bourcierii | reverse complement strand
ATTCTATGATTCTATGATAACTGTGTTGGGGTTCTGATGGCAATACAAGGGCATAAACTAAACCAAATGAAGCATTCAACCAGCTGATAATTAAGAAGAATTTTTTTTTTTTATTGCTGTGGTGCCAGCACAAGTTGTCATGAGAATGTTTTTCTGTGTTTAAATAATTGCTAAGTTTTGGAGGCATTATTTCTGTCAGCTCTAGAAAAAAGAGCTAAAAAAGAAGATATTTGTACTCTGTTAAGAGTAAGGTGTGAGTTCTCCATCTAGGTTAGCATCAGAGGCCTTGGGAGGTTATGCCCACCCATCCTGTACCTGGCCAGAAATGAAGGAGAAGAACTCCTAACTGTTTGTTGTGAAGGGTCAGGGAAGACTGGGAACTTGCACTGTATCTTCATAGGGACAAAATAAATTAAGGGAAAAAAGTAAAATTTAGCATCAATGTGAGAACAAGCAGAAGGGTGGAGAGGACTGTTAAAAGCATCAACACATTCTAGTTGAAGCTTCTCAGCAGGAGGAAAGACAAGCTTAAACCCTCCTTTGCAGAAAATTACTGCAAATAGTGTAACATATCCAGGAAACATTATGTCTCTTCTTGGAGACATCCTCAGTGCCAGGTGCTGCAAACTACAATAATGCAGCATGGATCTCTGCAGATCTTACAAATAATCTGTATTAGTCAACCTGGCATCATAGGTACACACACACAAAACTTTAAATTTAATAATCAAACTTAATCTAACAAAACTTACCAGATTTAAAAATAAAACCATATAGCTACACAAACTCACTGAATGGGAGAGGTCTTCTTATATTCACACAAGGTATGCAATGCATGAAATTCCATAGTTTTATAAGTCAAGATAAAGAAGTTAAATTATCTTGTTGCTGAATGCTGACCTTTCTTATTTAATAATAGTTTATCATTTTCACTGAGGTATCAAGCTGTGCTGAGAACACACTTAAGCTACTCAAGTGTAATCATCTTTGTTAGCTGTTAATCAACTAAACCTGTGTAAGCAAGAGGGGAACAACCCCTGTTCCAGAAGGAAACTCACACATGAAGGAGCTTCACCTCATTAATTATAAGGGAAGATGAAAAAAAGAGAAGTCGACCATTCAGGTAAGTGGTTTCTAGTATTGCAGGTGTGCAGAAGAACACAAATTACAAGAGAAAAGGTGAGAACAGAGTTTTATTCGTATGAAGGAAGAATACTTGCTAACCAGTAAATCAGAGTTTTCTTTTTTCCCATTGTCCCAACAGCTTAAAAGTAACACAAGATATTACTAAGAAGAGTGGTGCAACAAACTGTCAAACCATGTTCTTGACTTGAACTCTAAGGTTATCTGTTTTATAAGGACTGTTTGCATATTTGAGAATGTACTTCAGAGTTTGTTTGGTCAGGACTGGCCTGTGTTAATCAAAAAATATGAAATCATGACAGTGTTTTATCTGGAGTCTGAGTCTTGATAGAGTTTGGTTCTTCCTGACTTTACTTCTTTTACAGTACTACTTGCTGTACCTGCTTAATTCTGTGATGTGTATTAAATCTGCATAATTGCCTGTAGCAGGATTTGTTTACCAAGCTCTCTAGATTCAACAGTTTCCCAGATTGGCAGACAATTCTCTCCTGGTTTTGCTCAAATGTATCTAAAGTTATGATGACTTATAAGATTTTACTCTGAAGTAATAGGGACAGGGACTTTTTCAAAGTGCTCAGAAATAGTATTTGTCTATGGTCTTAATTCTCCAGCTTTGTTTGGGAGATGTTTATTTTCTACTCCTGAACAATTTTTACTTACTTGAAATCTGCAGCACAGTTGGGTAGGGTCCTCCCTTCATTTAAAATATTTTACCTTCAGAGAATTTATGTAAATCTTCGGAAATTAATTTCAAATGCCCTTATCTTAAGAATCCATCCTGTTCTTGTAGAGCACACAATTATATTACAAAACCTCACCACTTCTGAAACAACGTAAACCAACAAACATTACATTGAGCAAGCTTATTCACTTCTACAGGCCAAATCCTTGGATTGCACAAGTTGGTACAACTTCCAAGTCTCCAAAGTATAATAGCTTATCCTAGCCACCGAATTGTTTAAAAGATCTGAATGTCCTGAGCCATACATATATTTTTATTATATTTTGAATAAGTAGTTAATTAGCATGTTCCAAGCCACAGACTAGAGGATTGCTGGAAAAGCTGTAGAAAAGAGTTGAGGTGATGTTTCATGGCACATTGAGTAGAGTATTCATAAAACCAATGGGGCAGGTATTTTGGTTTATATAGGGGCAAGGGAAATATCTTATGAAAATAATGTCATTCAGGAAATTTAAAAAAAAAAAAAGCAAAAAAACCAAAACCCAAACCCTTGTGCCATTCATATGCTATGAATACACTATTTTCAAAGGTTATAAGCCTTATATATGGTATGAATGCCTTGTTTCTCTCCCAGTGTTTTGTTTTTTTTTTTTTTTATTTACTATATCCAGGTTTTCTATTTATAAATTAACCTGCTTGGATTTTCTTTTAACCTTCATTGATCTATATTTATAGATATGCCTTCCTAGAGATCTATAATTCTTTTTCCTTTTCCTTGGTGTTAATACACTTCATATATACAATAGAGGTGAGATATTTGCTCTACCAAAGAACAATTAACATTCCTAGACACTACTAATAAATCTATCTATGATTATTAGTGTCATATATAGTCAAAGAAAAACTAATTTCTTTTAAATCCAAATTTAAATCCTTTCATGTTTAGCTTTCAAGTCAAACATATGACTTTATGGGGAAAATTAGTTTTCTAATTAGCCAAATTTCTGTCCTGACCACCTGGAATGCATGAACAGTATGCTGTTAACAGAAAGGGACCATAGAGTCATAGAATGGTCCAGGCTGGAAGAGACCTCCAAAGGTCCAACCCCTCCCCACAGTCAGTGGGGACATCCTCAACTAGATCAGGTTGCCCAGAGCCCTGTCGAGCCTCACTTTGAATATCTCCAGGGAAGAGGTCTCAACCACCTCCCTGGGCAACCTGTTCCAGTGCTCAATTACCTTCATGGTAAAGAACTTGTTCCTAACATCCAATCTAAATCTACTCTTCTCTAGTCTGAAGCAAATGCCCCTCATTCTATCACTACAGGCCTTTGCAAACAGTCTCTCTCCATCCTTCTTATAGGCCCCCTTCAAGTACTGGAAGGCTGTTAGGTCTCCCCAGAGCCTCCTCTTGTCCAGGCTGAACAACCCCAGCTCCTTCAGCCTGTCTTCATAGCAGAGATACTCCAGGCCCCTTAGTATCTCTACCTACACAACCTATCCTATCCTATCTCTACACAACTACCTTGTGTAGTTCTATGTAGTCTGATCAAGAGATTGTGTCTTTATCGTTCTTATTAGAGGAAAATTATCTAAACTGCCTTTTGACAACCATTTTACCAAGGACCAAAGGTCATCTCTTATAAAGTCACAGTTTCAGCTGGCAATTGTAAAATTATTAGGGACTCTTCCTTGATTTAATGCTCCTTGTAAGTTCTGTTGCTTTGGAGTTCATTAAGCAGTTTGTCAATGGAAAGGTGTTATGATAAAGCAGATGTCTTCACTAAAATCTCTGTCATACAATGACAGAGAAAATCTCCTTATGCAATGTTCATATATTTGTTTTTACATGTAGAGTGCCTAATAGCCCAGGAGCTAATGCAGTTAGTAGTGTCTGGGACATGTAACTGAACTCATGAATGTAAATCAGCTCAATTCAAACAGGGAACTAATATGGGAATGTTTTTTTTTTCAACAAAACCAGAGTAGTATACGTTCCTCCCAGTAAGAGTAAAATTCATCTGAGATCAAAGACCTCTTACATGCCTTTCAAGACAGAGATTGATTGCTGTGGCTTTTCCTTAAAAGCTGACAAACCTAGTGAAGTTTAGAAAGTGACATGGGAGTTGCTGCCAGACCAGTTCTCCCTTCTGGATTTGGGACACTGAGGTAACTGATGAACTCCTCCTCACTCCTCATATTGCACAGTAACTTGCATGTGACCATGGCTCACAGATCTCTAGGTTACCTTCATACTTGTAGCCACCCAGCAATAATTCAATTAGTCTTTATTCACAGTCAGTCCCACAGAGATTCAGGTATAAAGGGTAAAGAAAGGTTCCCATGAAAACCAGCAGCATATTGCATAGACCGAAGGGCATATTTTAAAGAAAAGACTGAGACCTAGCAGCTTATCTACACCTCAACACCTATAAGGGTTTGGGCATCGGTTTTTGTTCAGTTAGTTGTCGGAGAAACTTGTTGTTTCCTTTCCATCAGTGCAGTAAACATTAACTCCATCACATTTGTAATGATGCAGGTTTATTTGGAACATCTCCTGTTTGCAAAGTGAACCAATTAATGGAAAGATGAATATAGGGCAGTAATCTGTTCCTGTTTGTATAGTATTTTGGCTAATGTCAGAACAGTAATAAAGCCGGGGGGGGAAGGAGAAAATTAAAAATTCATAAAGCAGCTGTGAGTTTCTACAGTAGTTGAGGGGAATTTGGGAATTCCAATGAATATTTGCATCAAGTTGTGACCTGGGACTTGATTTTATGTCATACTTGTAAATCATAGAATCATAGAATGGTAAGGTTGGAAGGGACCTCAAGGATCATCTAGTTCCAACCCCTTGCCATAGGCAGGGACACCTCCCACTAGTACAGGTTACTCAAGGCCTCGTCCAACCTGGCCTTGAACACCTCCAGGCAGGGAGCAGCCACAACCTCCCTGGGCAACCTGTTCCAGTGCCTCACCACCCTCACTGGAAAGAACTTCCTCCTAACATCCAGTCTAAATCTCCCCTCTGACAGTTTAAACCCATTGCCCCTTACCCTGTCGTTGCAAGACAAAATGCAGCAGGAGTTACTTCCCACATTTTTAAGAGGTTAGGAGCTAAACAAACAATCAAACAAAAAAAGCAGCAAACCAAAGCACATTAAAAAATTAGCCTTTTCAAGGTCACACTGTATGAGGCTCTGAACAACCTGAACTAGATGAAGATTTCCCTGCCCATCGTGGAAAGGTTGGATTGGGTGATCTTTAAAGGTCCCTTTCCAAGCCAAACTGGTTTATGATTCTATGTTTCTACGTTAGACTGAAATTGATGGGAGTCAGTATTTTAATTTTCTGTTAATTAGTCTCTGAATATTTCCCCCCAAAATGGTAAGTTCTTAGGTTTACTTGAGAGCTGTTGGTAAATGTAATGTTCTTTTTTGGTGAATATAAGCAGTTATTTCCCATCAGTCCTTCAATAGCAATCTGTCAGCGTTTTGTTATGCCCTTCCACACACAAAATGTTGTCCATAAATTTTAATACCCATACACTTCATGAAAGTTAACTCCTCCAGCAATGACTGCTTTTCCTAACTGTGCTTTTATTATGTTCTTCTATCTACTTCTCATACATCCTGTGTACATCTTAACCATTTTGCATACTGCTAGCAATGCCTAAACACACCTGGCTGTACAAATTACTGACACCAAGTTACAGCAACTGAATCTGTAATCAGCACTGATTACAATTATTTTCATATTATTAGCACAACTTTATTTTGCAGATGACTCAGTGAAAGTCTGGATATTGAAACAATTCTGTTATCCAGCTCATATATCCTGACCAAAATTTTCTTATCTTTTGCTCTGTTCTCCTAATCAACTCTACTTTCTTTCAAAGAAAATTAATTTAATTATGTCAAGCCACAAGTTAGTTATACTTAAATTTTCCCTCTGTACTTTGTTGCAAGAGAAATTCAGTAGAAGTAAGGGTGATAGAGCCTACATCAATTTTTAAAAGCATGCTCTTGGATACGATCTGTAGTTACCTGAGCCTGAAATAATTTTACCAGGATACTTTGTAGGCCCCTCTGAAGGGGGCCTACAGGAAGGCTGGGGAAGGATTATTTACAAGGTCCTGCAACGACAGGACAAGGGGCAATGGGTTTAAACTGGTAGAGGGGAGATTTAGACTGGATGTTAGGAGGAAGTTCTTTCCAGTGAGGGTGGTGAGGCACTGGAACAGGTTGTCCAGGGAGGTCGTGGATGCTCCCTCCCTGGAGGTGTTCAAGGCCAGATTGGATGAGGCCTTGAGTAACCTGTACTAGTGGGAGGTGTCCCTGCCTATGGCAGGGGGTTGGAACTAGATGATCCTTGAGGTCCCTTCCAACCTTACCATTCTATGATTCTATGATTTGTAATTTCCTACTCTGGTGGATTTTGTACCTTGTCTGACAGACAGTAACTTGCTTGCAATGCATCTCAAATGTGCTCCAGTATCACCAGTCCCACATTCCTAAACAGCAGGCATCATCACTGGAAGATCTAGCTGCATACACCTTTGGCAAATAGAAAGGTACATAACTACTCCTTCTTGGATGGCTGAAATATTGCGAGTAACTCGGAAATCTCATTCCAGTTTAAGAGTAGATTTTTTTTTCTCTTAGTAGTATTTAAGAAGTTTGCAAAAAAAAAACTAAAACAAACAAACCCCAAACAACCAAAACTAACCAACCAACCAAAAAAAACCAAAACAGAACAGAACAAAACCAAAAAGTCAAAACAAACAAGCAACAAAACATAAGAACAAAGTCCTTCTTTTTCCCTTTTCTTTTTTTTTTTTTCTTTCTACCCAAGATTCAGATTGACTTGGATTCCTTTTATTTGAATGAGCATCTTCAGTGAAGGCTAAATAGTTTTTGTTGAAAGTTAGTTTCTATTTTGCAGAGGTTTTTCTCTTAGCTCCAGATGAAAAGTCCCCCTCTCCAGACACTGCCTCTTTAGCATATTTGCCATAAAATCATCACAGCATGAAAAAGTTTCACAGTTAGTGACAAATAAATTGCTCTGACCAAGTGCAGAGTCTTGTCTTCAACAGCCTGTAACTGAAGCAAATCAAAATGATTTTTCACTCAATTTCAGCTTCTAACATCTCTCCATTACAGTTGTACAAATGTTCACAATAACACTAGTGCCTTTTTTATAATAAGTCTGTCTATTTTTCCATGCCCGAGCTCTGAAATTAATTTCTGATCAAACAATTTAATTAATTTTAAAAAAAATCTTTAAAAATTGTGGAAACCAAGCAAGGAATATTCCAGCCAAAAGTTGGTATTTTTTCTGAGTTTAAGAACTGAATAGAAAGGGAAATCATTATGATCCCTTAACTAATGCTTTAGTTGGCAGTGTAATCAAGTAACAGGCTGGTTTAATAAAGTGAGATTACTTGAGGTCTCCTTCTCACTGGAGAAAGGCTTAATTACATATAAGGATTTATCAAAGTATAATTGCAACCCAGTGTTAAAGGTCACTAAATTCCTTGTAAGAAAGAGTTACCAATGCTGCAGACCTTTCCATAAAACATTCCTGAAGTTGCAGTGTCTATCTTTTTGGCACTTACCTGCAGACACTGAGATAAAATGCACAAAAGAACAAAAATTCTCCTTTAAGTCTCACAAAAAGTTTAACAAGGAAAAAAATTATTTGATATGTGTGATGGTTTGGGAGTTACCTGCCCTACTCCCCCACCCCCCCACACACTTTGTAAAATCACCCAGAGTAGACTCAACCAGCTGGAAGTTAAGAGATGAAGCTCTATTTACAGCTTAACACAATATACAAGCAGATATATACACTATATGCAGGAATATTTAAAGAAATATACAAGTTGAAGGTAATACAAAAACACAACACCCCTCCCAGAAATCAGAGACCCCAGGAGGGGCTCCCAACCGCCCTTCCACCTTCTCCCCACCCCTATACCTTACCCCAAGGTTTGCCTTATGTGCAAGGTGAGTTTGGAGGATCAGCCATGGGGGTTAGAAGGAAAATGGTTAGTGAGGCTACTTGGCAGAGAGAAGGCAAGAAGCTAGACAGCCAAAGAGTGTCTGAACCCAAGTGTCTTATCTTTGTTTTGTATTCTTAAACATCTCGGCAAGCCTATGAGTGAAGTAGACATCACCATTGTTTTCCTTTCACAGCCTATAATATAATTTTCTCCATTAAAATATTCCAATTAGCCTCAAACCAGCACGATATGAAACTAGTAATATCTTACTTTCAAATGCATGTTTGCTTATATTCTCTTTCAGGGTTAAAGAGAAAGTGAAAGCTGAGATGACAGCTGAGGAAAGTGCTAACCATCATGATGCTAAGTCATGTTTTGTTCATCACCTAAAAAATAAAACCTGCATTAAATAACCCCAATAAGTAATTTTTTAAAAATTGAACATTAAGTTCTATCCAGAAAACACAAATATACTTCTCAATAGACCCACGTGGGCATGCACGCAAAACCTTAATAAATCCACACTTATTCTGAAGTGCTATGAACTTATGCCAAAGTAAGGCTGATGCTCAAGATGGTAAGAAAACAGACACCAAATTGAAACAAACAAAAAAGCCCCATCAAAATAAACAAAAAATACCCAAAGAACAAACCACACACAAAACCCCCCAATCAACCACCACCAAAAAAAAAAAAAACAGAAGAAAACCAAACAACCCTACCCCCCCACAAATACAGACCAAACAAACAAACCCCATAACACAACAACAAAAATCCCACCCAACCTCAGTAGATAAGGCTTGCATGCTTTCAGAAGATGATAAAGGATTCTGAACCCTTCTAGGCCCACTCATACTATCCTACCAAGTAGCAGGGATTTTATCATGTCCATTGGTGACTAATGGAATATTTTTGCTCCAAATTTGGACTGGACTTGGTACATTGTAAGCTTTCTTACACTAGTGCTGACTTTAGCTTCTTGTGGCATCAGGACCTATGACTAGTTTCACCAGCCTTACTTTAAGTACTTCCCTCCACACTGTGCATATTGCCATGGAGAAGAACTTTGAATCAGCTAGGGCTGAGTAAGTATGACATCCATGCAGAGAAAGCTCTTGAAAGCCAGAAAATGTCAGATTATGGAACTCCTCTTAAAGGCACCTCAGTGCCCACACAACACATTTCCAGTGACATGAGTAGACTTCACACTTCCCCACAAAACTTCCTTCTGCCTCCCAAATATAAGGGATCCCATGTAGCTCATTAATTTCACACCACAGAACCCCCACACTAAAAGCCTAGCTCAACACCAATTATTACACAAAGTTAGTAAGGTCAAGATGATGTGTATGTGTGAGATTTTGAAATAAAGAGGAGATGGAGGTGTTTGAATTTTATTTATGTTTCAGATTTGTAGTTCAGAGCTGTCCAACTTACAGCAATTTTTATTTTTTTCTGTGCTGTGCCTATTTTTTTTTTTTTTTAAATAGAATAACATGTAGGATCTATTTCTAATTCTATATTTCAGTCTACTATCCTGGAGAAGATGTTCTGCATTCATATAACAGGTCAGGCTGCAGACTAGTTGGCCCAAAGATTAAATGAGGATACTAGTAACTAAAATGAATTATTAAGAATATTAATATGAATCAAAACATGCTGAATATACATACAGGCAACTTTTAAATGGGATAAAAATGCTCCTCGGTTTCTGCTGAGTTCCTTCTGAAAACTGCTGCTGCCTAACAAGAAAAAGAAGTTTAACATCACTGGTGAAGGCAGTCAATTCCTGTGTCCTTCATGTGTTAGCCTGTAGTACTACTACTCCTCTCACTGCTGTCACCTGATGTCTATGTATGAAGCAATTCAGAACACATGCTTTAGAACAGCACTTGCTTACATATATACCTCCTAGAGTAGGTAGCTTATATTGGTGTTGAATGAAAATGTAAACTCAATAGGAAATAAAGTAAGCAGCAAGGAAATTTTAATCACACAGTCAATCAAGTATCATTGTTGCTTAGTAGGCAAACTGGTTCCTTAGGCTCAGATTAGCAAAGCTATTTAGGATCTTCTGGATACAGAAAGGCACCAGGGAAATCTGCAAGTTTACATTATCATAGAGATGCTTTTGTAAACCCCCTTCATTTGCATGCATAAATAGCTTTGAACTGGGTTTTTTTTCTGCACTGGGGCAGCTTCTTGGGTTGACAAAGGCTGAAGTGGCAAAGGAGAAGTCCTAGTTAGAGCTCTATTTTAAAGGATATTTTTGCTTGCTTGCTCTACCACTAACACTTTGAAGTATGGTTTCTGTGTTACTTTGAAGTGTATGTGATTTTGACAGTAGCTGCCATTTGTTAAAGTGCAGCTATTTTGGTCCAGTCCCCACCAAATCAGGTGTGTCTGGAAAGATGAGAGTTGTAAAAATGTGATCTAGAAGGCTTCTAAAACACCTCCAAACCACTTGAGCGATTCTTAGTAGTAGGAAAGGTTCAAACTCCTTTTATTAATAGTTCAATGAGAGGTTTCATTTTTCCTTTTGTGATTGGAGCTATGCAAACGGGACTCAAAATGGAGGTGAGCCTGAGTACACAATGGTTTTTAATGCTTATTGATTGATTCAAAGAACATTTGACTATAAATAAATGAAAGCACAGAATTTAAAATATAGGGGGATGGCACAATCAGCGTTAGATTTGAGGAAAACTGATAATAATTAAGATGTTGTAATGATGACGGGGACAAACAGTATCGCTGTAGTTTTCCCATTGTTGGAAACAGTTTCAACATTTTCCTGTGAGAGAAGGTGGAGAAAAGAAGCTCTTCACTGTTCATTTTTATTCCCAGCGAAAAACATTCCTGTAGTCCTCTTGAATACCCTTGATCACAAGGCAGCAGTATTTAATTCTTGGAAAAAACATCATATTTCAGAGAATGTCAGAACTAGTTTGGTGAAAACAAACATCTAAATGTGTGACTGAGTATTTTAATGTTAATGCCACACCTGAATCACTCTTTTTAAAAATAGGACCTGAATTCAGAGCACATAAAATAGTCAAAGGAGAGTTGAAATGGTATTTTAAAGAAAAATTGCATACAGCATTTGACCAGAAAGAGTAAGCCTTCTGTAAACAGATTTTTAGATTGGTTTGGTTTGATTTGGTTTAGTTGTTGGTTTGGGTTTTGCTGCTGTTTTGAAAATAGGGAATGTGTTCTTCCATCATAAAAGCATAATAGGTAATAGATAAATAACAGATAGCAGAAATTAATCTTTAAAGGAGAATTCTGGTAGTTCCAGGGCTTGGTTGGCTCTAAATTAATATGGGTTACAGAATGAGAGAGAGATTTGCCATTGGAAAGGTCTCTCAAATGTTAGACAATCTAAAATGTTATGCAAAAGTATCATGTTCTGCTTGGTCCCCACACCTTTAAAACATACCTGAAGTTGTTTAAATGCTTTTTGTACTTTATTTAAACGTATCTCTATGCATGTACTATCACCAAGCCATCAGCAAGTCTTTCCTTGCAGAAGTTTATAGTTCCTTTTTTACTTCAATTGAGTCAGGATTTCCCTTGTTCTGACCTGGATCTCTTGTCTCTTGTCCTTCCACTGTATATCCCCAAGAGTCATCTTCTGGTTTTGGACCAGATAGGGGCACCACTGACAGGGTCTTAGTTCCACAGTCTACTCTACTCCAGA
This sequence comes from Eubucco bourcierii, assembly GCA_013396675.1. NCBI lineage: Eukaryota > Metazoa > Chordata > Aves > Piciformes > Ramphastidae > Eubucco > Eubucco bourcierii. Next base: position 235,882 of record VWZE01015461.1, on the reverse strand, counting down.
TGTTATAGACACATCACTACTTCTAATTTGTGAATTCCTTCCTTCAAGGATAGCAGTTAGGTCCCCTTCAGCAATAGATGCTGAAAGCCATTCCCTGTTGTTTGCAGTATGTTCACACAATGCAGCAGTGTAAACACAATGCCTCTCACTGACACCCAAGGATTCATTTACTCTTCACCACCTGAAATGTTCACACATGCTTTCAGTCTGAAGTCCTGAAACATTAATATTTTCCAATATGGAACTTGAAAATAAAAGGTCATGAGTAGCTGCAATTTAGAAAGGAAATTCTTGATAAATCCTGATGAGTATACTGCTTCTTTTCCCCAGACTGCCCATATAATTAGCCACTCAAAATGTTTTTGTACACAATGAGGTTTTCTGCTCTGAAAATCTAAGTGTGTTTAGACATTTGTACAGTCTGTAGAGGGTCCTTCACTCACAATTGCCACTCAGCAGCATCTGGAGCACAAACAATTAATTATTCTTGATCATACTTTTGAATTTTAGGAACAGTTCATACTAATGAAGAAAAAGAATGTTAATGTATTGTATCATATGATATTAAACTTCCCCCTGCCACCCAAGATGGCATTAAAATGTATTTTCAAAGAGTCCTGTGGATTTCTGGATAGAGAGACATATCTACCACGGTTTATCTCCTAATCACAGCTGTTAGAAGTTGTATTGTGCACATCTCTGCTAGTTCTCTTTCCAAGTTTTCTGTTCACTAATATGTACATACTACACTCTATTTACAAGGGAGGGTCCTGAGGTTCCGCTCTTGCCCACTCTTCCCGTTCCTGCTCCCGAGGAATGCATTCCTATTTAGTGTGAATACCATTCACACTGCCATACCTTTGCTTCAATTAAGTGTAACTTTGTATACTTTGTATTGGCATTGGAATTAGCTTTGCTGTTTCGTTAAATCTCTTTTCATTTCAACCCACAAGTCTTCTCTTCGTTTTTACAATTTTTCTTCTCTGCTGGGGAGAGGTCACTGGATGATAGAAACTGCTATAATTTAGTCCCAAATACAAACTGAACATAGACATAGATTTATATCTACACGGTTTTATTTAGGCATATTTGTTATTATTCATTTATTTACACAGACATGGAATGCATTGCATTTCCAGGCTGGAAACCAGAGGCCGTTGCTGAAACACTTGTAGTGCCTGCACAACTGCCCCAGGCATTCAGAAGATAGGCTTTTCCATACCTGCTTTAGCAGAAAAACTTACATAGGTGGGATTAGACTCAGCTATTTGTCACTATTTGTATCATCCTTTAACAGTAACTTTTTGAAAATACAAGTGCTTTACAAATTTTGGTGACTAGATCTTTACAAGTCCATAGAAACAGGAGCTAAGGGAATTAACATTGACAGTAATTCTCCTGAGAAAATTATGTGCATCATCCATACTACTGTTGGCACAGTTCTTTAAGATTTGACAAATACGGTGAGTCAAGCCTGTTTGTTCACTCAGGTACAGCTGATTTCAAGGAGTGCCTGTTTAAATACATATACCACACCCTCTATATAAAGAGGAAGGCCCTGCATAGCTGTGTTGGTTAATCAGTCTAATGTTTTAATGATAATGCTACTTATTCCAGGGGACCAAAGGTTTTCTGATCTGCTGAGAACATATAGATATAGTACCTACAGCATACACCAGACTGTTCTGACATGAAAGTGTTGGAGTGGGTCCAGAGGAGGGCCACAAAGATGATCAGAGGGCTGCAGCAGCTCTCCTATGAGGACAGGCTGAGAGAGTTGGGGCTCTTCAGCCTGGAGAAGAGAAGGCTTCGAGGAGACCTGATAGTAGCCTTCCAGTATCTGAAGGAGGCCTACAGGAAGGCTGGGGAAGGATTATTTACAAGGTCCTGCAACGACAGGACAAGGGGCAGTGAGTTTAAACTGTCAGAGGGGAGATTTAGACTAGATGTTAGGAGGAAGTTCTTTCCAGTGAGGGTGGTGAGGCACTGGAACAGGTCAGCCAGGGACGTTGTGGCTGCTCCCTCCCTGGATGTGTTCAAGGCCAGGTTGGAGGAGGCCTTGAATGACCTGTACTAGTGGGAGGTGTCCCTACCTATGGCAGGGGGTTGGAACTGGATGATCCTTGAGGTCCCTTCCAACCTTATCTGCACACTCTAACATTGATTCAGTGGTCTCAATCTGAAACTCCCGCCCAGACAAAAACTGCTTCTGTGTCTGCTGAGACTCATAAAACAAGTGTGCCAAATATGGACAGTCACTCTCACCATAGAATTAGTCTGCAGAATGCCAAGATTAATTTTTTAGATTAATAATACAGTGTTAGGTTGATTAAAACTTAGTATTTTACTTTTGGTGTTCACTGATGGTTCTTGCATTCTGTCTATGATCTTTATGGGCTCAAACACTAGAGGAGGTACTGGCCTAGAGTGTTGTCAGCAGTGTACAAAGATATTAGGGATGTTGTGACTTCTAACATTTGTGCAGCTGGTATGTTTTGCTTACCCTGGTCAACATGCAGATATGAGTATCTAAACAATCGTCTGTCTGCTTATCTGCAATATACCAATTAATTCCTTCCTTTGTTCTGGAAATTCATAGTTTTACCATGAGTCTCAGAGAATCCAGTGTTTCTTTCAAATCCAGACTCTTGATATTACCAAACAAAAATGTGCATCTCTCTTTAACAAATGAACACTTACCTAGCTCTTGCATTTCAAAAGAAACAGTTTCTCCAAGAATGACAGCAGTATACCTCAAGCTTCCAAACATAAGCAGTATGTACAAAGAATCTAATTTATCCTCATCCATTCACAGGAATCAGCAAAAGGTCATGTGTTGGAACTCTCTTTATCAAAACACCAAAACTGAGCATGAGGCACATGAGTGACACATACCCTTGAGTGCTTTAATTTAGGACTGTGATTTTGTGTTTTGCACAGTCAGCGTTTGTATACTGATTTTTATGAATTGACACTTTCAGGTTAAAAAAAAAATAATCAGTAATTACTACGGCATTCCACTTTGCTACTCACTTGAAGGAGAACTAGTTCAGGGGGCTTAACATCTATTTTTGAAAAAAAGATGAAGTAGCCACCACCATGAACAGCTGTTTCTGACAACAGAGAAGCCACTTAGGCAATTTATATTTGCCGTATTGTTTGTGTGGGAATAATACTCCAGAGCACAGTATGTGGGCTGAGGAAAGTAAGTAAACATATGTGCAATTTGTAAACTTCTAATATGCTTGTTTTAACATTGAAATAGACTTGTAATTAGTTCCCAGGAGTTTTGCTTCAATAAGATGAAGTCTAGTTTCACACAAAATGAACAGAAGGTTGTTGCTTTAACTGAGACTTAGACAAGCATACAAAGACCAGCAAAATATATGAATCTTCTCATATCTTTACATGCATTTATGTCAAAATAAATAACATTGAAATTAAGAATGCTGCCTGACAACCTTGAAAAAAGTATAGCACTATATCATTAGGCTGGATGATTTCCTTTCCCAGTCTACAGACTCAGGTTGCTGTGCCTTTTGATTTCACTTTGACTGGATCTAGACTAAAGATCATAGAATCATAGAACGGTAAGATTGGAAGGGACCTCAAGGATCATCTAGTTCCAACCCCCTGCCATAGGCAGGGACACCTCCCACTAGTACAGGTCACTCGAGGCCTCATCCAACCTGGCCTTGAACACCTCCAGGGAGGGAGCAGCCACAACCTCCCTGGCTGACCTGTTCCACGGCCTCACCACCCTCACTGGAAAGAACTTCCTCCTAACATCCAGTCTAAATCTCCCCTCTGACAGTTTAAACCCATTGCCCCTTGTCCTGTCATTACAAGACCTTGTAAATAATCCCTCCCCAGCCTTCCTCTAGACCCCCTTCAGATACTGGAAGGCTACTATCAGGTCTCCTTGAAGCCTTCTCTTCTCCAGGCTGAAAAGCCCCAACTCTCTCAGCCTGTCCTCATAGGAGAGTTGCTCCAGCCCTCTGATCATCTTCGCTGCCCTCCTCTGGACCCACTCCAACACTTCCATGTCCTTCCTGTGCTCCAGTTGTGTAAAGATTTATTCATGAGAGCAATACTCAGTAAAATAGCAAAAATCAGGCTTGCAAAATTAGGTCAAAATAATAACACAATATGGTAAGACTCTGCACACAAAAAAATACATTAAAATGTTTAAAGTTATTTTAACGGCTAAAAATAAAAACGAAAACAAGAAAGTGCATGATCCATGAGCCTGTTTGGTACAAAAAAATTTCAACATCTGTGTGCAAGAGCTTAAAGATTTTTCTGCCATCATCACTAAAGAGACAATTGTAGTTTTGGACTTTTTTTTCTTGCATGTTAAGTTTCATTGATCAGCACAGATGTCAGAGCTGAAACATCCATTTTGGCAGTATCGGCATGGTCTCGTTGCATCCTTTTCCCTATCATCAAGAACATCAGAGACTTAGTTGCAGTTTTGAGCAACATGAAGGAAACCTTAAAAATGTTTTATTCTGTGGTGTTTGTAATGACCTTATAGAAGATGCTGCATGTGTAAGGCCACTTCAGTAAACTCTCCTGGGAAAATTTCTCAATATGCTCTTCAAATGCGTGGTCATGGTAAAAAAAAATGTAAGAGCATATTCCTATTTCAAAATATATTCAGTTCCTATTCCTTCCTTCAAAATCTTTGAAGACCCTTTCTAGTCTCATGCAAATTTTCTCTATAAATGAGTTGTTTTCAATTTCTCTGTGCAGAATAAGTAAGCTACTCTCAGCCCTGTAGTATGTCCTTCTCATGCCCATTTCCTCTTAAATAATTATTTTGGTGTATTTTGCTATTCTATAATCTGACTTTCAAATTAAAAGCATGGATATAAGATCTAAAACTAGTAAGTCTTGGTTCTTACTTTACCTCATCTGATAATGGATGACACAGAGGGACAAGGGTTTCCCAGATGTGACCAAAATCTTCTTTATATCTATCTTTATCATGTTTATGTAGCTGATGGTGTTTTACATCAGCATGGATGAGCTTTTTCTTGCTTGTTATTTGCTTGGTAGGAAAACAATATCTCATACTAGTTTAATCAAGGAAGATTATTATATAACATCTGTCAGATTGAGTTGTACCATATGGGCTCTAGGCCATCTCCTGCAAAAGAAGTTACAGAGACATCTCAAAATGTCTGTGAAAATAGAATGTATTTTTAGAATTGTAGAATATCCTCCTACACTGCCAAATGAACCTGTCAAAAGCGCATCTTGATTTGCTCAGCTCCTACAAATCTTGCTTGTTTGCAGTAATGACATTTATCGACCAAAGGTGGGTGGTAGAGGTTTTCCATAGGTGCTTTTGCAGATGTGACATCAACAGTATGGAAGGATTTGGGAGGTGGGGAGGTGTGTGTTAGAAAGTTTTCTAGAAGTTCTAAAGCACTCTCTTTCTTAATCTCACATGAGAGGAGAAAAGATAGAAGAGATTAAATAATGAAAACAAAAGAGAGAGGAAAAAAGTAGCTAAATTAGGTAAAAGCATTTATGTTGTCTAGTATTGTGGTTATGATACAAAGATTTCATGTACATAATTTTATTAATGATCCAAAACTCTAGCTTTTCTGTAGCAGTAAGAAGTAAAGTTTTTTAATAATAATGCTCAGTTTCAGGGTGACTATCCTGGCTCGGAGTACCAGTGCTGGTTTGAAGAGAATGGGAGAAACAGGCAGGAGGAGCACAACTTACTTGGTTGGAGTAGAAAACCTTCAAGGGGGCGGAGGAGAACTGGAAGTAGAGCACTTCAGAAATATGGGAAAGCATCTAGCACTAAGTATTTGGCTTTTTGGCTGTATGTATTTTACTTGACTAATGTTATTTGAAGGATAGCACACTCATAACCTACTTACTGCAATAGAAAAAGCATCTGCTGTTGTAAAACCAGCAGGTATTGTAGCTAGTTTCTAAAGAGTAAGGGCAGAATCATAGATACTTATCAGCATGATGCAAGTATTAGTATCAAAAACCACAGCTCAGTCACTAATGGCTCTCTCAGCTACCCAGAGTTACAGTGCACAAGGAGAGGAGTATGTAGTTGCCTGAACTTCTGTCAAATGAGCTGGTATGACAATATGGTGTAGCACATGTGCCAGCATGCTAGTTTAGCCTCAGGAAGCAGTCTGGTTGTGAAAGGAAGCCAACGTGCATGAACTAATAAGCTTTAGATCTCAGCAAGCCTAATGAGCTTGAGATGACACTGTGCTGGTGTGACTATAGTGTGGACCATGCTCCTTTTTGTACATATTCTTTTTCTCCATCTGCTGGCATCTGTTAGAAACCTAAATGCTACTTCCATCTCCCAGTTTACAAGCTGCTCAGAGCCCTAGCTTGAATCACATCCCTGAAAATGCTAAAGGATTTTAACCAAGTAGAGAGAGCAACTCAGGGAATTTTTTACAGCATACTTGATGCCTGTGACATGTCCCACACTCTTGCATTTTTGCGCAAAACCGCCTTCTGAGGCCTGACACTTGTTACATGGCAGCACTTCAGTGGCATGTGGCTGAAAGTAGGAATAGGTGCAAATAGGTGCTCATTAATAAGCATATATACCAATATTTCCCCCAAAATGCATGTCTTGACATATGGATGCTGAAGGGGAGAGAGAAGACTGTGACCTTGAGAAATGCAACTAGGAAGTGTTTAGAATTATGATGGTCGCACAGAGAGAGTGGTGATCAATGGCACAATGTCCACCTGGAAACCAGTGACAAGTGGTGTCCCTCAGGGGTCAGTGCTGGGACCAGTGCTGTTTAACATCTTTGTCAGTGACATGGATAGGGGAATTGAGTGCACCCTCAGCAAGTTTGCAGATGACCCCAAGCTGTGTGGCACAGTCGACTTGCTAGAGGGCAGGGATCCATCCAGAGGGACCTAGACAGGCTGGAGAGGTGGGCCCAGGTCAACCTCATGAAATTCAACAAGGCCAAGTGTAAGGTCCTGCACCTGGGTAGACAATCCCAAGCACAAATCCAGGCTGGGTGGTGAATGGCTGTAGAGCAGCCCTGAGAAAAAGGACCTGGGGGTCTGGGTTGATGAAAAGCTCAACATGAGCCTGCAATGTCCACTTGCAGCCCAGACAGCAACCAAGTGCTGGGCTGCATCAAGAGCAGTGTGGCCAGCAGGGCAAGGGAGGGCATTCTGCCCCTTTACGCTGCTCTCATCAGACCCAACCTGGAGTACTGTGTGCAGTTCTGGAGCCCTCAGCACAGGAAGGACATGGAAGTGTTGAAGTGGGTCCAGAGGAGGGCCACAAAGATGATCAGAGGGCTGCAGCAGCTCTCCTATGAGGACAGGCTGAGAGAGTTGGGAGTCTTCAGCCTGGAGAAGAGAAGGCTTCAAGGAGACCTGATAGTAGCCTTCCAGTATCTGAAGGGGGCCTACAGGAAGGCTGGGGAGGGATTATTTACAAGGTCTTGTAATGACAGGACAAGGGGCAATGGGTTTAAATTGTCAGAAGGGAGATTTAGACTGGATGTTAGGAGGAAGTTCTTTCCAGTGAGGGTGGTGAGGCAGCGGAACAGGTCAGCCAGGGAGGTTGTGGCTGCTCCCTCCCTGGAGGTGTTCAAGGCCAGGTTGGACAAGGCCTTGAGTGAGTGACCTGTACTAGCGGGAGGTGTCCCTGCCTCTGGCAGGGGGTTGTAACTGGATGATCTTTGAGGTCCTTTCCAACCTCACCATTCTATAATTCTGTGATTCTGTGATGTGTATTGCCATTTTGGTTACCGTTCCTCTCCACATAGCTGCCCAAATAATCCAGTCTGTTCAAGGCAAAACCAGCTTCAGGGACTAGAAATACTTGCATTGTCCTTTATCAGTTCTCACTCAGGAAACAGTTGAGCAGCCTCTTGAATTGCCTTCTGTTGCAACAGGCATGTTTGTCTGAGGGCTATGCCCTCAAAGGTTGGCCTTGAATCACTGGCACTTTGCACTAAAATGCAGTGAAGAAGAAACATTCACAATTCAGGCAGTAGTTTCACCTGGGAGGTCAAAACAAAAAAACTGAAGGGTGCACCTTTAAGGAAAGACCTTTCCCTGGCTGTGGGAGAGCTGAGAAGTAACAGCAAAAGTCCTTTGACACAGTCAAGAAGAGCTGAAAGTTAGTTTATGATGCTACGGTATCAAAACTATTATTTCCTGAAAGCACAGGTCAGCTTAGCATATATTAAATACATATTTGATATGACCTCTGTACTTTGGGTAAGCTGGTAATACTTTAACATGCTTTTGGAAAAGATATACATGCAGCTGCCTGAGGGTGGAAGGGTATTCTAGCATAGTCATGATATTACACCTCTCTGAGACAGCACATGTAAAAGCAAGAGGAATTCAACTGCTATTCTCAGGCTACTAAAGGCTCAGAGACACCATCCAAGTTTATCACATCATAACAGCTCTGATATAGCTGTTCCTGCATTTGCTTCTCATTGATGTTACTGGTTGGTTAAAATTTACTTCAGGCTTAGGCTGAGGGGTTTCACCTCTGTCACTGCTCTGACTTTGATGTATAACTCATCCCTTTTGAGTCAATAAGATTTATGAGTTCTGCATATGCTCTAGCTTTTGTGAGATTCACATAACACAGATTTTTAGATTTGAGATCAGTAGGGAATTTCAGATCAATTAACATGTAAAGAACTGACATAACTGCCTGCATGCAAGAGCATAATATGCATCAGTTGCCACTCTAGAAAGTCTAGAGCATTTCCAAGTGCACAGTAGCTGGTACTGCTGACAAAGAAACGTAACTGTTGATATGGAGCAGTTAGGAAGACAACCCAATGCCAGCTTTGCATCTCATTTACATTTGGAGACGAAAAAGAGATGAAACTGAGATGTACACTGCTCCCAGAAGGCTGAATGTGGATCAGATGCACATCAGAAGCTGTTAACACAATGTTAACATGCAACATGTGCTGAGCATAACATATGCTTCTTCTGAGCAGAGATTTGCTAAATACACTAGCATGGCTATGTGATTTCCAGAGTACTTGGGGAGTACAGGCAAAAGTTGTACTCGAATTCCACATAGCCACACAGACAAGAATGCCTCTATATCTACTTTTGAAACTTTTGTAGCAGTTCCTTACAAATGCTGTGCATGTGTTTGTTTCATGAAAGACAAAGACAACATCTGCTTTGAACGTGGCAGGAAGAAAGTTTTGCTGACTAGGGCAACTTCAGAAACCAGAAAGTGGCTTTTGAAGATTGTTCTTCTTTTTGAGGTAGTCATATGCATTCCAAAATGCAGGTTATTTTCTGACAGACAACTACAAGGTTTTGATTTATTCAGTTTCACAAGGGAGAAGATTTGAATACAAATACAAATATTGACAAAGCAGATCACATAAATGGTAGACTTCTTATGTAGCTCTGGGTATGTGTCATAGGCAAGGAATTCAGCAGGTTTCCTTCAGTAGGTACACACTGATTGTAGATGATCTCTAGCTTCAGCTGCTTCAGGTCCAGCTGAAAATTAGGCTGTAAAACTTCATTTTCTTTTGTCAGTTTGAAAGCTTTTGAACCATTGATAAAATAAATTCCTTGAAACATTCAGCAAAGAGAAAACAATCATGTGTATTTCTTGAGCATAAATTGATAAGTGGCAAAGGCCATTCTATTGACAGGCTGCAAACAAAGGGTACTTTTTTCCTGGAAGCTACAAAAAGTCACTGTTCCCTTTGAAGTGTAATATTTGAGAATTTAAAAGTTACTTTCATAGCAGACAAAGGTAAATAAGTGCCTTAGCCAGTCCAATACATAAAAGATGTCCTCTATGCCTACTGTCTCCACCTTTCCTGACTTGGTATCTCCCACAAGAATCGTGCAGCACCTGCTTAATAAAATTTAAAGCGGAAGTGGGGGGATGGATTAAAAAATTGGACAGCTGAATACTTTTAATCTGTTGGCTTTTGCTGTCTAACTGCTAAGATTATTAAGAATTGGAATCTACTAACAAAAATTTTAAAGTTACTATTATTCTGAAACAATGGTATTTACGGATAAGACATAGGTGGGAGAAACACAGCTAATAACATCTTACAGGTATTGGTTTTGGCTAAGGCACTGATGCTAAAGTACTATACCCGTCGGCATTTAGGTTATTATCCTTATAGGTATTAAAAAAAAAAAAAATTATGATATTGTGCTGGTTTGAGGCTAATTGGAATATTTTACTGAAAAGAAATAGATTATAGGCTGTGAAAAGGAAACAATGTCATTTACCACAAGCAATCTGGCTGGTAAATAGTAGAGGTTCTGTAAACAGAGCAGGACCTGCACAATCAGATCTCATCCAAACAGTGGGTGGTGATAAAGTTCCTGTTGTACATGAAAAGAATCTGTTAGGAAAAACTGTTTGGGTTTTACCTCTGCTCTGAGTAGGGGAAGAAAGAAGTTGGTTGTTGGTATGGACTGAAGCCCTGGACAGCTTAGAACAACTGTAGGGTAGCCAGAGGGCTCCCCAGCACAACTCTCAGTGAACTGTTCATAGCCAGCTTCAGATTTGAGTGAAATGTGTATAAAACCCATCTGTCTAGTTAGATGTTTTGTAGAGTTCCTGCCATTCTAGTATCTGAGCAATTATAGAGTTACTCCTGCTTCATATCAGTGTTAAATGTCGACATATTCAGTGGCAGGAATTTCTCACTTCATTAATCCTGCAGTTGGGCTGTGCTGGCCTTGTCTCATATCCTCCAGGGCATGATGTCCTGATTTTGCATATTGGTATTTGATTAATTATTTTCTTTCATGTTTTGATTTTTCAACCTACACAGTAAAAGCATTCATCAAACCCAATGCTCATAAATGACATTATAAATATATAAAAATATGTAACAATAGCATTTGCATCCTTTTAAATAATTCAAGAGTGAACTTAACACATTTTTTGGGGGGTAAAAAAGAATTGTGATAATATGGAAGCCTGTAACTGTAAATCAGTCCAGAGTTCATTCTCAAAGTTCAACACAGATGAAAAACAGACAAACAGTATTAAAATTATGTATGTGAATGGTCAGGTTAGGTCTATAATACAATAGAGAATCCTTAACGAACTATATGTACATGCAGTAATCTCAAAAGTCTTTTGAGGGTGAAGTGTACAACCCCCATAACTGTCTTCACTCCTGAAACACTGAAAATGTTTCACAGAAGAAGGCATTTCTTTGTGTGCAGTGAAAATTTCCTAGATATTCAGGTATATTTGCTGATTGAATTTCAAGCATCTTCCAGGATTCTTGTCCAAATATTAATACATTTTAAAATGTCAGATATTGTGTTAGCCAAATTTATATAAAGTTTAACATGTTTTCTCTAACACATACACACAATACAGGAAATTCTTCTTATTTATATTATGTTGGAAGTGATGAATCTTCCCATTCATTTAATTGGGGCAATTAGCAAGGCAGAAAACAAATTATATACAAACTAGTTAAATTTGGGTTCTAATTCAGTCGGGAAAATCTTCACAAGGATGCTTACGGGCAATTCATTAATTTAGGAGAATCAGAACATTGGAAAAGTTTAGCCATAAAATGGCTTTGCCCCACTTACAAATAAAAGGCAGCCCAGAGCCCTAGGCAACGTCTGTGCTACTCACAGCGGTGAGGCAGGAATTTCAAGATAGGCCCTGGCTCCTTTGCAGCAGTGTTGGAACTGTTCAGCATCTTGGTAACCATAGAGAGGCTTCTAGATATTCCCAGACTCTAGCAGAGTGTTGGAAAAGAAGTAGAGCAGCACACACTGAGGCAGAGCAGTGAGGCAGAGGCAGCCTGATTGCTTGCAACTTAGCTCAATTTATATTATTTGCCCGAGTGTAATGGTTTCTTCCGGCACAGAGATTCGGCAGTCAGAATGGCATTTGCAAAGCTGACCATATCAGGTGAAACCAGGGCTTCCTTACCGTAATTTGGGCAAGACATTCACAAGTACCTAAACATCTGTGGGTACCTGTGTATCACTTTGGGAGGGGCCATAATGGTCCAAGCCTTTGTTTACCTCCTGCCCTTGCTTCCCCCATCAGCAGAAGGGTGGGGCAAGCCAGGACATTTAACAGGCCTACTAGCCTTCTGCAACACCCATTAACATTGTTTAGAGGGGCTCATTCCAAGACATGAAGGGGAATTTCAGAATTCAAAGAGTAATTTCAGGAACAGAAAAGGTCCTGCACTGAGGTTCAGTCATTGCTAACAATAAAGCAAGATATTTATAAATATTCTAAGTAGAAAGAAACTCAGTCGGAAGTAAAAGGCTATCACAAAAGAAGTAAATACTGGGAGAAGAATGGCAGTTTACCAATGGAATTTACTCGGTGATGCATATAATTCTGTTTCTGACAGCGGGCAATGTTTGATAGTTACAGGAAGCTAGAAAACCCCTCCAAAATCAAGAAATGTGTCTGATCTCTTGTTAGTCAGGTTAAATTCTAATTAATTTAGTCATGATTCTACATATGCAATAGTTTTCAAAGTGTCAGCTAATTATCAGTGGAAGTTCTTCTGAATCATTGAATTTTTTAAAAATCTTTCAAAGCTTTTGGCTAATTTTTTGCATTAAATTCCAGCACTTGTGTAGTATAAGAGATATTCCCTGTTGCCAAGATTAAATGTGTTAACTGTTTGTCAAATATGTCTTATTTTCCCTTGAATGACCAAGTATAAAGCAGATTCATCTCCTTCTCATAACCGCTCCATAACCTTCTGTTTTTCATGATGATTTTTATATTACTGATGCCTCGTTAATTCATCTCTTTCCTGAATGTTGAGGAGTCACTCTCCAGTATCTTCTTTTAACTTTCCCAAATAGGCCACACTCTCCTTATCTATTTAGAATGACAAAATTCAGTTTCGAATCAATATACCATTAGTATCTTTATAGAAACTTATTCCATTGTGCACAGTAACAATTTACTCGCTGTAACAAAGCACAGGCTTTGCCTGAGCATTCTGCAGACATGATGCTGGTAACTTAACAGATAAAAATAAATGTCCATATTTACATTGGAATTTTCCCATTCTATGTATTCATTTACTAGCATTTTATTTTGCTCATCATATGGGTCTTCTTAACTCTGTGAAGTCTTATGAGTAATTATCTCATCTGGATGTCATTAACTGTCTTTTTCAAATCATTGTAACAGTCTTTTTCAAATCATTTATAAATATGTATCAATACATACTTTAAGCATATCTCAGAATATTCTGTTATTTCAGTTTACTATTTATTTCTGTTCTCTTTTACTTTCATGTTTTATCTTCTATGCAGGTCTAGTCAATGACTTCTTTTTTGTGTATATGTAATAGCCTTTCAAATAAAACAAGCCAAGTTTTCCTAGACTTTCTTTGACAACCCACATTTCACTTAAAAATAGTAAAGCTTTATGTTTTAAAATTGTGCTTTTGTTGGCTTTATTTGCAGAGCTTTTTTCACTGATAAAGATAAATAAACACATGTCCACCCTGAGGCTGTTCTCAGTATCCCTCATGTCAAAAGAGCAAAGAATCTTAAAGCAACCTCAAACACTCGGAATAATTCTTGTGCATGCGAAGATCTTTTAGAAAATAAAAAAAATGTTCTTTGTTTCCTTCAAATAATCTCCTGTGATGTTTTAGGCTTCTCTGTATAAGGTATATAAATTCAGATCTTTCATTTATATTATGGTCAGGTTTTTGCTAAGTGTTTTGCCATGTGGTGGGGAAGAAAAAAGTTCATGCTTTATGAGGAGTGATAAATTATTCAAGACACACAAAAAAGTGTTTCCCTGGGTTTTTTTTAAGCCTACCTTAAGTTGTATGAAAAGCATTTTCTGAAAGAATTACTCAGCCTTGCGAATTTATTTCAGAAAATTCATATATGTGCATGTAGGGCAGCATGGAGGAAATGAAGATCTTCTCCAAAGCAAATAGTAGAAGTTAGGAACATGAATTTCAGAAAATAAGTATGTAAGAAGAAACAGGGTCTTACAGAACTTGAAAATGCTGGCAAAATGCCTGAAGATAATATCAGATGAACAGTAAGTAGAGGCAAAAAAGAAAAAAAAGGGAATAATGGTAAATGATGGGCAAGGATGGTAAGCTGTGTTTCATGGAAAAAAAATCTATGAAAATGTTTTTAAAGAAGACAGGTGGATGTTACATTAGTTTTTATGAGACAAGGACCTGAGAAAGGAACATACCCTTGAACTCTTTGTGACACTGAGCAGGAAGATGAAGGAAAATCAGAGCTCATTGCTGTAGAGCGGGAGAAGGAAAACCATTCAAATACACTGCTTTAAGTGCCTGCAATGTGATCTCACACTGTGAGCTGTGTTCCATATATACATACATAATATGATTGGAAAATGACCAAGGGATCTGATTCTTTGTGTGATAACTGAAGGCAATCAAGGGGATACCCAAGACAGTCCAGGTCTTTGGTGAAGGGTGACAGACTTACCGATAAACATCAAGAGAGGAGTTACAACTGTGATGACATAGCTCACGTAAAGTTCAAAGTTCTTTCAGGATATGCTAGAATAAAGAATGAACCACACTGGGAGGAAGCCAGGATGGACAAAAGGCAAAGCACATAACATCTGATACTACTTCTGATGATTATCTGACATCTGGTGGCACAGCTAAAAATATTTTTGTACCTTTAGTTCTACATTACTGCAAAAATCTCAAATTTTATGGAAATCTACATCATATATTATCTCAGTAACTCCTTTCTGGTTCAAATACCTACATAAAACTGAAAGCAGTTTTAAAATACTTCCCTCTTGGATTTCCAAGTTTTACATATATACCTTCACATTAGAGCCAATAAAAGGAACAGTTGAGGGGCATGTGTGTGCAGTACACATTGAAGAGAAAAGTCTGTTAAAATGTATGGGCACAGGGGAGTTACCTTGTTCTTTGCGTAGCTCTCATGTAATATTATGGTAGGTGAAACCTGCTGAAGCACTTGTGCTCAGAATTTCGCATTTAATGAGGCAGGAGACAAAGGAAGAGACATTCAGCAAAGAATCTTCAATCTTGGGATGTGTTTCTGTGTTAATTCACTGCAGCTGGACACTGACCTCCAGATAACACTTGGTTTTTACCCACTCACATACTTTGTATTGTACAAAAGAAACGCTCAGATTGAGGAGGCTGTCACATCTTAACACTGTTTCAAGTTGTATTTTTATTTCTTAAGTCAGCTCTCACAAAAATGATGAACTCTCTTAACTGAGAGTTAGAAGACTAAGAGTGAGAAGTAGGTGACATTTCACAATATAAATCTCAAAAAACATTTTCACAGTGAGTGAAACAAAATAAACAGTTTCAATAAATCATTCATAATACGTAACTATTACCAGATTTTTTTAATTTTGAGAATGGAGCAACTTTACACAAATTTTCCCAATAAATCACTCTAGGAATATGAATGCATGTCCACACTACCTATACAGCAAGGGAATAGCTCTCTTACATTTGATATAAGCGTCGCATATTTTTATTTTTAGAAAATTTTGCTTATTCTGAACTTTCAGACAAAAAGTCATGACATAGAAAAAATTTCCATGGGACATAAATTAAGACTGCTCTTCAGACAGGAGTGATACTTCTGATGTCAACATGAAAACATCAGGGTCCTGGGTGCACCATCATTACTGACTGTCCATGCCCAGCCTCCTGAGACTCCCTCATAGCCCAGTATCCCATGTCAGCCCCCAAGACTCTCAGCATCTGTCCCAGCAGCACTGCAGTAGGACCTGTCTCCAGCTCCCTGCTGCCCTGCTGGGCCATGGATCCACATCCCATCCAAACCTCAAACCATCCTCTAGAAGGCTCTCAGTGCCCAGGACTGCCTGCTCATGGCTGGGAGTGGGTCAAGCCCTGGCTGCCAGGCCTGGCCCCAATAGACCCCCATAGGCAGCCTCTCATAATTCTGGGAGCCACAGATCCTCACAGCACCCTGAATCGTCCTCACAGTGCAACTTCCATGGCCCAGAGTTAGGGTACTTTAGAATTTATTATTTAGACTGGAGTGCTTTTCAAAGCTTAGCTGCCATTTTTGCCTTAAAAACTTTACAATGTAAGTCAGGGCCACTTAGCCTTCAGAAGAGCAGCATGCTGTGCGCTGAGGAAAAAGACAAAATGAGCGGTGCTGGCCAGGAAAAAAGAGGAAAACGTATCTCAACCTGTCAGGGAGAGAAAGCTGTATGTACCCTCAGGCTGTGCCTGCAGCTTCTGTAATACTTCCAGACACACCTCAGTGTTGTTAAATGAAAGCTATTTGCTTTACCGGTAAGGGGGAAAATGCAAATCTAATGCAAATTAAGCAGCTTCCACTGCAGATTGTAATTTAGGTGTAGCTGTGCGGAGTAGCGTAAATTGTACCAGACACTTGCACAACTAAACCAGCACAGCTTTACTTGTGCTTGTGTCTCAGTTTCTGGTTTCTAAAATGAAGATATCTTTTTACTCCCATTAACCTGTCTGTCCTGCTTAAAGAGGTGGCCTTCTTGTCAATAGTCTTTCCTCACTGTTTCTCAGAAACTGTCTTTTTGTCCTTAACACCTATGTGGTAATGCAATATAAAATACAGCCGTAATTGAGAAGTGTTGGCTGTTGTCAATTGGATCTGTAATCAGTCCTAGCTGAGGTGTTACACAGAAGGGATGGTGACTCACAGGGAGCAGGTATTAATGAGTCCTTACACACCTTGCCTGAAGTAAAGCTCAGAATTATGGTAAGATATCAAGTTGCTGAACCTAATCCCAGCAATAGATCTAAATTCTGTTCAGGACAATGCTGTGCACTGTATCACTTGCTGAGCTGATCTAATTAAAGCTTACCATTTCTTTTAGGCTTTAATTCAATCATTTACAACATGCCAAAGTTCACTTGCTCCAATTAGGGTTTCAGAAGGTCTTATATTAAGTCACCAGTTGATTCTAAAGCCTACTCAAATTCACTTACCAGCGTCTTGGAACAGAATCTAAAAAAAATTGTAAAGAATGACAGAAATGAGAATGGTCAGGCTTACAGACAAATAAATTGGAATCTATACTGCATACTCTAGGCTTCTCCTACCCATTGGCCTTGCTACCCATTTAGTTTCTCTGAAACAATTATTTGCCTTGTTAATTTCAAACTATTTCTTTCTCAAACTGCAGGGCACTGGCATTTTCTTTGGAAAAATCTCATCTATCCTTGCATCTCTTGTTTCACTCATTGGGAGGGAAGGTGCAGAAAGAGGTGCTGTTCCCCGTGCTTGGAATGTAGTTAAAACCATATAGAATACTCTTGTTCCTATGAGAAATCTTTCAATTGTCTAGAAACATGATTTTTTTTTTCCCCCCACACAACCTAGAATTTAAACATGTATCTATTATTATTTCTGAACTGGTGTTACAGGAAGGGTTTACAGTCATAGAAAATTGGTAACGTTGAAAATAAATGTACTGACATGAAAAAAAAAAAAACCAACTTAAAATTAAATGAAGCATAGATGCATTTTGGATATTCTAGCTTCAACATCATTATAGGATAGTTCACTTGCTTACATGCATATTTAGCCTTGCCGTTTCTGTAGTTCACTGCTTTTAAAGTAGAAATACCAGTGTAATAGTAGCAATCTCTAACAAAGGCCCCAATGTTTCTGTAATCCAAATAAATACTTGTCTGTATTGTTAAACTGCTGCACAGCAGGAATCCCTTCCAACTAATTCAATGTAATTACCATGGGAGTTGTAAAATACGTGAGTTTTTTTCTTGTAGTGGGCAGCTACTTAAAATGACTGATGAAAGCTCCTGTCTAGAGGCTACATTTCATACGAAAATGCTGTATATAAACAGATCACTATATTTGAAAGACATTTTTTAAAATCCAGCACTGCACATTTCTTTTAAGGATGGATAAATTAGTTTTGTCTATTATATTTAGCTTTAATTACTCTAGTCCAAGAAAATCCTTCTTCACTTGGCATGCACTCATACTTCATCTTAATTTGGCTATTCTGTAAAGCTTGTGTTGATTTCACTTGTAATATTTTGCTGCCTTTTATTGGAGACATTTCATATACACTTGCTTATGCAGGTCTTAAAAGTGGCACTGTAATAAGTATTTCTATTATACCTGATTAAATACTGTACAATGTGTATGATAATATATATATAAGAAAATACTTATTATTTAAAGTATCCACCTGTATTTTTCTAGATGGATAGAAGCCTTATTTTGTTTAAGACCTATACTGTCTTTCTCAGGTTTTAATCCTAGATTTTGTCCATTATTAATGTAAAAAACAGAAATGCCACACATCAGAGGTGAAACTGTAATTTTATTTTTTTTTATAACACAAAAAAGGCATGTGAATTACTAAGGAGGATGGTGCGCAACCTCTTTCACAAGTGTCATGTGTCCAACTCATAGTGCTGCAATCGTTCAATCATTTTGCCTTATGAACTCTCCCTTGCCTAGTGTGTTGTAGCTATTCTCATGTCACACACCACTGGTAGAGTGGTTAGCTGGTAATGATTTCTTAAATTCTTCCTAAGGCAGTCATAGAATCATTGAATGGTAGGATTGGAAGGGACCTCAAGGATCATCTAGTTCCAACGCCTTGCCATAGGCAGGGACACCTCCCACTAGTACAGGTCACTCAAGGCCTCCTCCAACCTGGCCTTGAACCCCTCCAGGGAGGGAGCAGCCACAACCTCCCTGGCCAACCTGTTCCAGTGCCTCACCACCCTTACTGTAAAGAACTTCCTCCTGACATCTCGTCTAAATCTTCCCTCTGCCAGTTTAAACCCACTGTCCCTTGTCTTGTCATTACAAGACCTTGTAAATAGTCCCTCCCCAGCCTTCCTGTAGACCCCCTTCAGATACTGGAAGGCTACTATAAGGTCTCCTCAAATCCTTCTCTTCTCCAGGCTGAAGAACCCAAACTCTCTCAGTCTGTCCTCATAGGAGAGCTGCTCCAGCCCTCTGATCATCTTCGCTGCCCTCCTCTGGACCCATTCCAGCACTTCCACATGTTTCCTATGCTGGGGGCTCCAGAACTGCACACAGTACTCCAGGTGGGGTCTGACAAGAGCAGAGTAAAGGGGCAGAATCATCTCCCTGTCCCTGCTGGCCATGCTGCTCTTGATGCAGCCCAGGACTCGGTTGCTATCATGGGCACACTGTAGGCTCATGTTGAGCTTTTCATCAACCCAGATCCCCAGGTCCTTTTTCTCAGGGCTGTTCTCCAGCCATTCACCATCCAGCCTGGAGTTGTGCTTGGGATTGTGCCTACCCAGGTGCAGGATCTTACACTTGGCCTTGTTGAATTTCATGAGGTTGGCTTGGGCCCACCTCTCCAGCCTGTCCAGGTTGCTCTGGATGGCATCTTTCTTTTGCTATGCTTTAGCACAACACAGAACAGATACATGAGCACTTGCATATTATCTGTACTATATGGGTAGATCAATGATGCAGAGCCTTTCTAATTTAGTTCCCACAACGACCAGTGTAAGTGCTTGTCATTATGTTTGGTGGCCTAGCCGAGTGTGCAAGAATCTTAGCGCAGTCTCTGAGGCATCAGAACGTGCCCTGTCTCTGCTGTGCATGTCCATACAGCTTTACAATGTCCATACATAGGGTGTCAGTTATGCTGTTTCACAGATCTTTAATAAAAGATGTCCATGATCTGTGAGCCTACCAAAGACCACATAGGCTGCCAGATGCAGGAGCTCATTATATCCATACAGGTAAGGTCAGTCACAATGTTTCTGAAATAAGATAATTTAGAAATGCTACATAGTTCATCTCCAGTTGAGGTTAGGGCAAGTACTAGCATAGGATTTTTCCAGAAGCTTACCAGCTCTTCATTTCCTTGTTGTTTATACCTTATTCAAATTAAGGTGCAGAAATAAGTTCACCTGTAGACGGAAGTCCTCCTTAGTATTTTCTACCAATGCAGATTGTTGGGAGAAAAAATAAATCAGAGATGTTTGACAACAGTTTTGAGTCTTAAGAAGCTTGAGTTTTCCAGCAGCCAGGAAAGACTTCCAGAAGTCACTTGGAGCTATGGTTACACTGCCCTTTCCAATACGTTTGAGGAGAGCAACCTGAAAAGCATTAGTTCAGAACTGTTTTCCAGCTTCCAGCTTCTTTGTATTTATGGCAAGAAAATGTTTGGCTGGCTCTCAGTCAATTCTGACTCTGCAGTGTGAGTGACTAAGCACCATTAAGAAGTTCTCAGGAAACCCAAGAACCTTAGTTATTCTTCAAAGCTGGGAATGACTGACTGACAGATGCTTTATAACAGCTAAAAACCAAGCAGAGATCTTGAGGTCACTTCTGATGGTCATTTTCTCATTCATGCTGAGTAGTGGGGCTAATTGTGTGCAAAATCATCTGGAGTACACTGCCTTCTCTGGCAGTTACAACAGGCAACACTTTGCAGGCTTATGTACAAATTAATGACAAACACAGGGAGTGGACCTGTACATTCACTACTTACCAACTGCTCTGCAATTATTCCACCCAATCTTAGCATACATTATTACTGGATGAGTTTTTACTCATTGTAGATCACGTGAGACTATTCATAATTCTCATTCTTCATGCTTGTGGTATACTACCTCACAATAAAGAAGAGCAGGGGGGGAGAAAAAAGCCTCTAAGCACTGTGATGTCTATACTTCACCATTACCTGTAAAGTTGCAGTTATCTTGAGGCAAAGGACTCAACATACCTGACATGCACCAAATAATGACCTTTGGAATCTCACTGCAGGCCAACATTACATGCCCTGTTGCCTTCAATACTTATTAGGAATGGTGCTTGCTTATGTAGGATACTGATCAAGAAATGAGGCGATCCTCTCTCCCTTTATAGGAGCAGTAAACAAATACACCAGTAATGAAAGGTGGGCAAAGAAGACCAAAGCCAGGAGGATTCATTTAGAGGCCAGGAATTTGTGTGGCAAATGAAGATGTGCTGCTGAGGGAGATAAGTGACTCAGGAACATTTAACAGTGGCTCTGTCACAGCTGGATTCTGCCATAGTTCAGCCCAAAGACGTTGAAAACTAGTTGGATCTGATTGCTTCTTTCTCAGCCGTGCAAGGCTCTTGGGCTTTGAACTGGGGTATAAAACATTGGCAAGAGATTTCAGGCATCAGAGGCAGGATGGTCCAAAAGAGAAATATGAAGTTTAGCAGAATTGGTCCCATTTGTAAACAGGATGTGGTTATTGGGCAAGTGCTGGAAGCCTCAAAGAAGCTCTGACATACAGCAGACAAATCCCAAGAAACAATAGGGATGTTTGCTGAACTATAAAACTGAAAGGCCTGCTACTGTTCCCACTGATGTCTCAGTAAGGGGGAAGATTGCCACTAGTTTTTTACAGGAAGAGTTAGAAGTTCCAAAAAGCATTAATTTGTTGAATGGCGTCAACTATAAAGTGCGAGAGCTATTGCCTCAATGTCCTGTGCTTTTTATCCTTTGCCTAAACATTTACAGGCATTGGTATGATGTTGTAATAATGGAGTTTCTTCTTGTCTTTGGTCCTGATGTAAAAAAAACCCCATAAATCCAAACTTTCTTCTAAAAATTTAAGAGTTCAAGTGGCCAAGCTCTACAAGTGTTCCTCCCAGTTTAGTGTGTTACAAATATGATGCAAGAATAGACGGGAAAATTGCACATTAATTCTGTAACTAAAGTTACCTAAAATATGTAATAGTTAATTGAAGACATACTGAAAATGAACACATTTCTCTCTTAAAAAAAAAAAAAAAGAAGTTTATTTTTAGATCAGAAACCTACTGATCCTCATTGGAGTCTTATTTCTAGGATTTTTACCATCTCTGGAAGCATCCTTTCATTTTCTGAGGGCAACTTGAGGAAGTGTCCAGCAGTCCTGATAATACAGGGCAACAGCTCTGTAAGATCATGAGTCAGTCATTTTGTAGGAATATGTAGACTGTTTTGGTTTCTTTCAAATGCTTATACAGCATGTACGTGCTGGCTATGTGATGCAAACCGATGTCAAAGCAGGGTGTGGAACTTTCACTTTTGAGGTTATCACGATGGCTGCATCATAACTATTTTGCTGTGTTCTGATTTCACCTATCCCTCTGTGCAAAATCACATTTCTGTGTTAATAAAACATTCCTGGCTACCAGGCACCACTTAGATGGGCCATTTTACTGTGTGTGTGGGCTTTTACTGCTAAGGCCTTCCTGCTATAGCTTGGAGAGGTAAGACAATGTCTGGAATCTCAGCTCTCCAAGCCTTCCCTCCAGAAGTAAATGATCTTCAGTGCATTACAGTTGAAAGGGAAGTTCAGGAAGGAGTTGCAACGATTGAGATTAAGTGTAATACCCATTACCTGATCATTGACTAGGCAATCTAGTACTGAAAGGGGAAAAAAAAAAAGCAGAGTACAGAATACTATACGACAGAGAGTGGAAAGAAACGTTTAACTCTGTGCCACCTACTTAAATTAGTTTCGCTGCCGTGAGAATGAAAGGAAGCACTTCGGTAATCTTCGCGGCTCGCCTCGGGGCGTGAGGGCCGGTGGTCGGCAGTGAATGCTCCGCATGGTGCTGGCTAGCTCCGCAGTACACCTCGGGCCAGCCCACTTGTGCCTATGAACCGCTCCCAGGCTGCTGACGATGTGCGCAGCCCTCAGCAGCACGGTGGTCAGGGTGAGGGGTATGAGGGTACCATAACCCTACACTTAACATAACTGCTGCTGTTGCAAGCAATTCTCTCGTCTCGCTCCCAGCACCGCCGCCGCTCCCCATGCCCCACCGTGAGCAAGCGCCACAACGGAATCTGCCGGCGCTGTCCCTACCCGGACTGACACCTGCCACGACGTCCGGGTCGCCGCCGCGCGAAGAGGCGCAGCTCCCCTCACACCCGCCAGAGCCGCTGAGGTTTCTTGCGTGTAACCACACGGGAAGCGCGGCTCCCTCCGCATAACGAGCCGTGAGCCTCCAGCGCCGCGGCAGGGGCTGTGCTACCCAGGAAAGCCTGCAGTCACTGCCGCCACCTGTTACCTGCTCTCGTTTCCGTCTGGCCGGAGGCCAAAACCCAACACACAACCGGCGCGGTGCCCTCCTTCGCCGCGCCGCGCCCCCCCGCCCCGCACCCTTCAGGCTGCTTTGGCCGCGGTTCTGCTCGGCTCGGCTCGGCGCGGCGCGGCTGGGGGCAGACACCGCCACATCCGGGTGCCAGCGCTCTTAGCGCACATGCGCGGCTTCCCTGAGGCTGCGAGAAAGGGCGCCGCGGTAGTCGCCGTCGCTACCGCCGCTCCTCCCCGGGGCGCTGCGCTTCCGCGTTGTCAGGCAAGGGGGAGAGATGCGAGGCGGGGGAGGCGCCCTCCGCGGCAGCAGGAGGAGGAGGAGGATGGTTGTGGGGGCGGGCGGCGGCAGTAGCAGCTGCTGGCAGCAGCCGTGAGAAGCCCCACTGGTTACTGGCTGGCGGCACACGCAGCTCTGAGGAGGCAGAGTGCCTGAGCTGCGGGGTTGACGCCTGCGAAGGGGGGAGAGACTGCGGCGTTGGCGGGGGGGGACCAGCATACGCACACACACGCAAAGACGGATGACAGCGGTGGCCACAGCTGCCACAATGTGAGGTGGGCTGCGTGGGCGGACGTGGAGGTTCCGTTGAGAGAAGAGGCAGCCCGCACACCCCCAGCGGCGGACGGGCAGCTGGGGTGGGGCCAGCCGGGCCTGGGGCGAGCTGTGCTCCCTGGCAGGCGGGGCGCGGAGCGACCGCGGGCGGCGGTGGCGGCGCTGGTGGGGGTGACCGGCTTCTGTTTCCTTGGCTTCAGTCTCCGTTCCTGAGCCCACGGGCCCCAATGAGGAGCGCCTTTGCTCTGTTGGACTGACGCCTGACCGGCCGCCCCGCGGACGAGGAGGAGCATTGCCCCGCGGCGGAGAGCGCTGCCCCCCTGATCGCGGGCCGCCCCTGCACCGCCCTCCTCGACGGGGGCTCGTCTGCCGCCTGCGGTGTGGGCGGCGCGGCGCGGCAGGCGGCAGTGACAGCGCGGCGGCGGCGAGGCCGGAGGAGCGCCGCCGCCGAAGACCATGAGGAAATTTAACATCAGGAAGGTACTGGACGGCCTGACAGCAGTCTCCGCAGTCGCCTCGGCGTCCTCCGCCGCGCAGCAGCAGCAGGCGGGGAACCGGGAGACCGAAATCCAGGAGACGCTCCAGTCCGAGCACTTTCAGCTCTGCAAGGTGAATGAATGCTGCAGCCGAGCCGGCAGGCGATGAGGGCTGCGGGCTGTGCCTCGGTACAGTCCTCACTGCACCCCGTTTCTGTTTACTTGCTTGGATTTATTGTTTTGGGAGGAGGAGATGGGAAAGAAGCTGTGGATGTAACTGTCCAGGTCTTGTCGGATTTTCATAGTCTTCTTTCCTGGAGAGTTTCAGGGTTTGTCATCTTTTTAGGCTCTTACCAGGCATGTTTCATGAAGGCTTCGTAGAAAGAGTGGGATGGATGAGGGAAGCAGTGATCTCTTAACTGTAGTGTCGATCTGATTATCGCGGCATTTGAGTAAAAGTCTCTTTAATGGCCCTGAAGGACAGGGGATCTGTCACTCTGCATTATTTGGAAATGCATTTGTCCTGTTCTTTTGCGCCTGAAAAGGGTTATAGACGTTTATGGTAGTTTTGCTGCAGTATGTTGGCAAGTTGCATTTGCTGTTGCAAATCTCCAGAGACGGAGGGAAAGTTCCTCTTTTTTTTTTTTGTTGTTTTTAAATTTGCTTGTGTGTGAAATAACAACCGTGGTTTGTCTGCACACTTCAGAAAATGATGCAGCGAAATAATCCACCAGCTGTACCAAGAAGAATGAAAACTGATTTGAATATCAGTATCTTTACAATGCACCCATGGCCTAGCTTGATATGGATGAGCTCGTTTATGGATTCTTCTTGTTTTATCTTGTATTGCAGGCATTTCTGCAAGTTGTTCGTAAAGGGAATGGGAAAAAACAGAGCTGGTACCAGTTAGATTTCATTGGGAAATACTGAGAGTTGTGGAGTATGTGACTCCAGCAAAATAAAAGGAATATATCAGAAATCTGCTGTACATTTATGAGGTCTTAGAATAATCTTTAGTTTAAAAGATTTCAAAACTGAAAAGCTAGCTGTACTACGGTTTATGTTGTATACATTTATTAACAGAAACAGTAATAGGGGATGCTTAGGTTCTTGATTCTGGTTAATTGCAACCTTGAAAAGTGGTAATGCAGTAGTTTGGTCAATTACCAAATTCATGTTGGCTAACCAAAAAGCTGATTGTACCTACACCTTCATGTTAGGAAAGAATTTTATGGCTGAGGCTTTGTTTTTCTTTGTTTGCTGGACTGTTTTCTGGGTTTTGTCTCTCTTGGGGTGTTTTTTTTTCCTCTTGGGGGAAGTAGTGGGTGAGAGATTAGTTTGCTGTAGCTTGGGTGGGTTGGTTTTGGGTTTTTTGTGTTTGAGTTTTTTTTCCT
This sequence comes from Eubucco bourcierii, assembly GCA_013396675.1. Lineage (NCBI taxonomy): Eukaryota > Metazoa > Chordata > Aves > Piciformes > Ramphastidae > Eubucco > Eubucco bourcierii. Next base: position 210,363 of record VWZE01015461.1, on the reverse strand, counting down.
TATTTACAAATACAGTGAGAGCGGTCACACTGACATGTGAGGCCTGTCAGGTTGAAATTGAAGCGATTCCCAGAAAAGCAACCCTAGTAATTTGTGATAGTTCTAATGTCAAGTCTGGTTTTGTTGCCAAACTTTCTAGGCACATCTCTTTGTTAGAACTGAAAATACAATTACTTGGACAATGAGGTAGTTGGGAGGAGAGGGGGGAAGGCTGAGTTGATAAAATCCATGGATGGAAGAAATGTAAGATTTAAATTAAGTTTTAGTAAGTGTAACTGTGACTTGATCAAGGTTGCGTGAGTAATTATAACTCGCATGAATCAGTTATAAAAGATTTTTAAGACAACTGATTTTTCTCAATCTGTTGTTAAAATGCTTTGTAGTTCTTAATTATGATTGCTATGGAATAGGAGTCCATGTTATACAGTACTGATTGTGTTTATTTTTGGTCTGTTGCTTGATCCATCATTACTGCGGTGATCTGGCTTGTTAGACTGTACGCCATGGTTTCCCCTATCAACCTTCAGCTTTGGCATTTGATCCTGTTCAGAAAATACTGGCCATTGGGACTCAGACTGGCGCACTGAGACTGTATCCTTTTATCTGAAATGGATTTAGTGCACCTCACATGGGTGGTGGTTTGATCCAGCTGCTGGACCCATTCACAAGTCTGGTGGGAACCAGGTGTGCAGGAGGGGAGGGAAACTTTTCTTAATGTTGGTAGGTGGCTGGACTACTCTTTGTGTCACTTCAAGTTGTGTTAAAGACTCAGTTCTCATTATCTCAAGGTAATACATTTTGTAGAGGGTTACTAGTTTACTGACAGCTTATGGCATCTGATGGCAAATCTGAAGAGACCTGGTTTGAGCTCTGTTCTGTTGTATCCTCTAGGATAGAAGAATTCTGGTGGGGATTTTTCAGAGTGTGTTTTTGCTTGGTTGGTTTTTGGTGGTTTTTTGTTTTGTTTTGATTTTTTTGTTCGTGTGGGGTTTGTTGTTGTTTTTTCTTCTTGAGATAAGCTTTGTAATATTCTCATTGCCTGCTAGTGCTTCTCTGTTGCCAAAAAATGGTTTCAGATGGGGATACCAAAGGATATGGGAATTTTATCTCGTTTATTAATTATTCCAAGTGACTGATGTGAAAAGAATGAATTTGTGGAATAAAACACCACTAACCCTGCTTCTTTTTACTCACTAAAAAGTGAACTCCCCATATGTTCATAGCCATATGGTACTATCCAAGCCACGTCATAACATATGTGTTTAAACTTTTATTTGTAATGAAAGGTGCTGTGTGGATTCTTTAATCCATGCTACCATTACCCACACCTTTCTTTTCAACAAAAGAGGATTAGCTTAATTCTGTTGTTCTGAAACTGATTGACCTCTTTGGAGAAAACTTAGACCATCTTGATGTCCAGGAAAATGGACTTAATTCTCTTTAAACTGTAGGTATATTTTATCTTTGCTGCCTTTATTAGTCTGCAAGTAGAACATTTTGTTTCTTTCTGTAGCATCAGTATTCTGTAAGGTTGTCTCGAGAGACTTATCTTTTACAAATTAAAAAGTTAGAACTTAAATATAAAATCCCATGTCTTTAAGAAGAGGCTGAAGTCAGGTAGCTTGTATGATATCTATAATATTTATTATAAATTCCTAAAATTTCCAAGTTCAAAATATGAATAAGAGTAATGACCATGCAGCATGCTTAGTGCCATATTTTAAAGGCCCACTAACACCATAAAATTCGGTTTCACAAAGTGATAAAGTTGATTTAAATGAAGTGAGTGTGTGGCATTGTTAATTCCTCTACATTAGTAGAATAGATGAGAAAACAGAGAACTAAAGGTAAGAATTTTCTTTGGGGGAAAAGGCGGGATCAAAATGCACCTGCTTAGAGCTCACCTTTCATTTTAGGCAGCATGGTGTTGCAGTTTGGGTAAAGACTTGATAAAACTTGTTTACTGACACTCATCCACAACTAAACACATGAATTCTGAGAGCGAATTGCTTTCTAAATAATCAAGAGAAATATTGCAAGATTGTGATAGGAGCAACAGTTCCTGTGAGAGGAAGTGGTAACATTTACAGTGTCTTTTGTAAGGGGGGAGAAGTAGTTTCATGCAGAGGCTGAAATGTTGGTGCTCCCCTAACTTGAAGATTAATAATGTTTCTTAGTACCTTGATACAGATCTTGATTCTTGGGAGAACTGGATAAAAGCCCTCAAATTTAGATGATGGGTTATCTCAAGGTACAACCCAAGAACACTGCAGAAACTACCTCTCCTGTGATTACTTCTCTTTGGGATGGAGAAGCACAGGCAGAAGGGATAGAGTCAAACTAGCCTCTCAACTTTCTGGGTTTGAAAAGCACTCTTTTGGGAAGGAGTGAAACATGCAGGAAGTGCTTATTTCATTCCATTGCTGAAAGATAAAAACACAATTGAGAAATGCTGATTTACAGGATGATTTGACTGTTAAGATTTTTACAACTGATAAATTGTGTAGGCATTCATTGAAGTGGGAGCCAGTGACTCTAAAAGAGCTTCAAAAGTGTCTTGAAAGGAGTTGTGGACTAAGCAGACAGTGAGTGAAGTGGTATTCACTGAGGGTAAACCCTAGAAAGTGAGGAAAAAATATTTTTATCTTCTGCGTTCATGTTGTAAGTGCACAGAGGGAAAGGAATGATAATGCTTCTTTCATTGTCTACAAGGGGATGGGAGCTGGATATCAGTAGTTTCCTTGCATCTTCAGGTACAGGTGCATCTTGCCAAGCCTTTGCTTCATTCTTAGTGCAAGTGGCATGGGGAATTGTGAAAGTTTTTTTAGAAAGAGTGTTAAAAAAATATTCTTAAATCAAGGAATGAGCTTACGTGTTTTAGGTTTCAGTAATGTGTGAAGAAATTTTTATTACAGCTCTGGTTGACTTTGGGCCATTTATCAGCTAAACCCTTCACAGAACATGTTCTCTGTGTTCCAACAGTCTAGAATTCAGGTATTTTAATTTCAAAACCAGTACTGATTAAAGCGGAATATGATCAAGAATTTTCTTAACCACACTACTATCCACTAGTGGAGAGAGAGAGAGAGAGAGAGCATTCTAATGCACAAGTGCTAAATGTTGTCTCTAGTATTGACACAGTGAAATGTAAAAATAAAATTAAGGAGTCTTCTGAAGAACCGAAATCTGTAGATACAAATATACCACGAATACACTGATGTAGCATATTTACCAATTTGAGATAAATATAGCATAAATACTTTGTGGATTCGGAGAATTCAAGAGTAATTGTGAAAATTAATAAAATGAAACTGAGTCACTTATTTCGCTAGCCAGATTAAAAGTAGAATGGCTACTCTTAATATTTGCTTTTCTTTTTGTCCTTCATACCAGGCCTGGTGGGTTAAAATTAGCGAGTTCTGTGGAGTTGGTGGCTTAGTATGCCAGAGGCAGGACTTTGCCATTCAATGAGCATAAGCAGCAGCTGGTTCTACATCTTGCAGTTTTAAGAGGGAGAAAAGTCTGTAAAAATGTTAGGAGGTGACTGCTTATAGTGTGAAACTTAAACTTTGTGAGTCACCAAAGTTACAGTTTTGGATTATGCACTATCTTAACTTGAGCAGTGTATCTGCTGTACTCCTTTCAAAAACCGAAACCAAACAACAAAGAGCCCAATCCAGATTCTATGTCCAGAGTAACTTAGAAATATTTCCAGTTCTTATTTAGCTAATTAAGTGCTTCTGAAGCAGACTGATAGAGCTCAGATACTATTCTTAGAGAAGTATTTTGTCCCCTCAACAGAAAAGAATATCATTAACAGTTAACAACAAAGGCTCTATTCTGGTTTTAGCTATGGACCATGTGAAGGTTTGGGAGTTCCCCCACCACCACCACCCCCCTCCCCCCCACTTTGTAAAATGACCCAGACTAGAACTCGGTCGGCTGGAAGTTAAGTGATGAAGCTATATTTACAGCTCAGCACAATATACAGCAGATATATACACTATATACAGAATATTTACAGAAATATGCAAGTAAAAGGTAATACAGCAACACAACTCCCCTCCCAGAAATCAGAGACTCCAGAAGGGGCTCCCAACCACCCTTCCACCTTCTCCACACCCCTGTACCTTACCCCAAGGTTTGCCTTACGTGCAAGGTAACTTAGGAGGATCAGCTAGGAGGGTTAGAAGAAAAGTGGTTAGTAAGGATTAATCAGCAGAGGAGCCAGAGCCCAGAAGCTGCTAGATCACCCCAGCAGCTGCTGTTCCAGCAAGCGACAGAGAGCAACTGACTTATCTATTGTTTTGGTTAGTATTCCCAAACAATTTCTTAGCAAGCGTATGAGTGAAGTAGACATCATGATGTTTTCCTTTCACAGCCTATAGTGTAATTTTCTCTATTAAAATATTCCAGTTAGCCTCAAACCAGCACAGATGACTTGTTTCCTGTACTTGTTTTCTTCTGTATGAAGAAAAGTTAAAGTGTATATAGCTTAGTAGAATACAGACTTTGGAGAGAAGCTGGAGCAGCTACTCTTGACTACAGAACAGTTATCTGATGTAACCCTCTCCCTGACATCTGGATCTGTTGAAGGCAGTTAAGCTATTTGATTACATTTTCTGTTTCATGGGAAATGCGGTGAGGTAGCACAAGAGCAGAAGCAGAGAACTGAGTGACATCAAATCTTAGATTTACTTTTTGCACACACCCATACGACTGATCTAGTTGTTAGTCTGAATTTGTGGTGTTGATTAGAGGACCTTCATACCAGCTGCTAGAAGCTTCTGACTGTTGGCTAGCAGGACATTTCTGCCTCAGACTCACCCTTCTCACTGTACTGGATGCTTGTGGATGTGTTCCCCAAGGAACAATTGTGCTTGGTATTGATTTCAGACTGCAATGGTCAGTATAAGCTCATTGTGGCTTCATTTGTCACTGCAGACCAATATCTTTGACTTTCATCATACTTAGAGGGGTTTAGTTGTTGCTACCAGGGTGTTTTTTGAGTTTTTTTGATCTCATGTCCCAGATGTGTTAGGTATCAAGTAGTTAAACATTAATCTGTGCTTTTGTGCAGTTGGCACAACTTCAAGCAGGAGACTGGATCGAGTGGACTTGGGAGGTCCTTTCCAGTTGGAATTATTCTGTGATTCTGTCTACTCTGTGAATATACCAACACTAAACTACTGTTTTACGGATTGTCAGATTTTTCTGGCATTTGTGTGCTGAGGAGAAGAGTCTTAACCTTTGCCAATATTCTTCTGTACTTTTGAGAGAATCTTCCTGTTTAGGGAGGAGAACATTGATAAAGTTGTTAAAAATACTGCAGTAGTGCCACGCCAGAGAGACTTTGTGACTATCTGGTAATAAGAAAATATTTATTGGCTACCTTGCTACCCAATTCACAAAGCAGTTTTAGTTTTTAAAACTCTTCTTTGCTTAAAACATATATTAATCTTATCACATTTCTGTATCTTAAGACTACCACATGTCTTATTTCTTCCAGGACTTAGTTCAAGGGAACATCATTAGTGCTCTCATCTTTGTTTCAATGAAAAATTCCCATTCTCTAAATGAAGAAAACTAACTACCTTTGAGTAATCTGAAATTAATCAAGGACAAAATGCCATGATAAGAGATGTAACTTTAAAGTAGTATGTATTTATAGCAAATATGTCCTACATATCTATAACTGTACATAAATACTTAAGAATTAGTAAGGTGGTGTAATTTTTAAATCCATGGTTAGCCTTGTTGGGAGACTTGGTGTGCTGATTTTGGCTGGCAGAGTTCGTTTGATTCGCAGTAGCTGATATGGGACTGTGTTTGAGGTTTGTGCTGAAAACAGTGTTGATAATTCGGGGTTGTTTTTTACTATTGTTGAGTAGTGTCTACACTGTCAAGGCCTTTTCTGTTCTTTACTCTAACAGGCCTGTGAGTAGGCTGAGGATGCATAAGAAGTTGGGAGGAGATGCAGCTCAGACAGATGACCAAAGGGATGTTCTGTCTTCAAGGAACTGTTTTGTGATGCAACTGAGCTTTCCTGGAGGTGACTGAACCTGCTGCCTGTCAGTGAGATGTAGTGAATGGATTTCTTATTTTGCTTTGCTTCTCTATGTGACTTTTGCTTACCAGTTGTCCTTATCTCAACCCATGATTTTCTCACTTCTTACCCTCATCCCGGTGCAGGGAGTTAGTGAGTGGCTGTGTGAGATTTAGCTTCTGACTAGCATTACCGTATGGCACTCCTTTTCTGTGTCCATTGTGAGGCTCAAAGGGTTCAAGATAATGACAGATTTGATTGGAAATTGCTAGATGGATTTATAGCCGTCTAACCATTGTCAAACTTCTGTGCTTGTCAGGAGGCTTGCTTTACTGTACATTAGACTGTAGTGCTTGCTAGTGGCTGCTCTTCTGCTTTTATGCTTTGCTGAACTGCTTGTCTTATTCTGCTGTACATGGGAACATTTTGATAATGGCAGTGATGTGCCTGAGCTAATAGGTTGTCAGAGCATTGTTGCTCTTTCAGTGTTGCTGTACTGGACAAGCTGGAGTTCCAGTGTGAGCTTAAGTCAGAGGCACTGTGATCTGTTTATGAGTCCATGTAGGAGCAGCACACCCTCGTGTGTGTGTTAAACCCATGCCAGAGCAGGTATGTCTCAAAGCATCTGTGGCCTTAGTTGTCTGTCAGAGCAGATGTACCTCTGAAAAGATTGTGGTCCAAGGATGTGTCCATGCTGGAGAAGGTACACTTTGAAGCATTAGTGGGTGTGGGAGAGGGCATGCTGGAGTACCCAAACATGTTGCTGTGAAAAACACCATGACAAAGCAGGTACTCCCCTGGAGGGACTGCAAGCATGGGTAAGGCTAGGTATATTGCTTTACCTTATCTACCCATAATGCCCTCATGCTGGAATAGGTGCACCTCAAAGTGACTGTGACTGTAGATGAATCTATGCTGCAGTAGGTCTTTGATTTGAGGGATTATTGCTTACACTGTAATTCTGCTAAGCATCTTTTAGTACTAATTGCTTTTGTTCCGAAATACCTGAAGTATAATTCTAAGTCTCATACTGTAATTAACAAAAACTTCAGAATGGAAACTTTTCTTTCCTATAGTTGTTTTACTGACAGAGCAGAAACCTGGTGGGTATAGCTTTGCAGCTTCAGGTTTCCTGGACTATAATGAGCTTAGGGAAGGTGATGTCTTCAGAAAGCAGGCAAAGTTTGCAAGGCTGTTGAGCGTTACCATAGTGCTGGCACAGCCTGTTTCCTTGTACCTTCTAGTTATTTGTGAAACACTGAGGGCGGTATGGGTTGTGTGATCTGATGATGTTAGGGATAAAATGTAGGAAATTGGACAGCTGGGACATAGCTTAAGCACTGTACTAGAAGTCTGAAAATCTAATTCAGTAGGCTCTGAACTTGATGTTTTAGTGGATTTGTTCTTTCTCAGTCGCATTGGAAAGGCTTTTGGAACTGAAGTAGTGTTATTGTTGCAGGAAAATAAATGGGCAGTTTCAGTAAAGTCACGTTGGAGAAGTAGAAACAGTTTGTGATTGTATGTGATAAATCTTGAAAGCACAAATCAAGATTGCAAACTCATCCTAACAGAACTTCATTTTTAGCAGAAATTTTCTAACTGAAATGTTTCTTCTAAGCATCTTTTCTTTTCACAAGACAAAGATAAGTGTTCTTATGCATTCCATTTAAGGTGGCTAGAAGTGTCTTTAGTTATTATTTTTGTTCACTTTGTCCTTAATCTTAGGTAACTGGTAATGGTTCAACATTTTGAAAGAATAGAGTTCTTAGCAGTTTTGAGAAAATTAATACTGTGATAGGTCTTTCATCTCTTGGAGCTTCTCTTTTATTTTTGCTACTCTTGATGTGGCCCTATTTTGGAGCATACCAGAAAGGGATCATTCTAAGTTGTTTGGTGTTTTTTTTTTTTAATGCAGATTCTTAGACCTGCATCTATTACATCTGATTCAGTAGACAAAATTCTCTCTTTCCCAGAAATGTAAATATTTGGCACAAAGCATATCTGTTTGCCAGTCTGAAGAAGAAGTTTGTGATACTTGTGAACCAAAACCTCGTATGAGAGCACATTTGCATACCTGCTGCTAGTATGCTGTCTTCCAGGAGCAGCTTTTGCTGAACTGAAAGTTTAAATCATGGTATTGCAGTTGATATTTGAATTCCCGTCAAGCATAACTTTTTAAATATTAAACTGGTGATAACTTGGGTGACCTTTTTCATGTCAGTGCTTTTGTAGTAATAATAAGACAGCTTACATGTTTTATCGAAGAGAGTGCAAGTTACTACTTCTGTTGACTTCCAGTGCAGATACGGGTAAAGCTCTAATGACATAATTTAAATCTCTGGCAGTGATACTGGCTGCATTTAGGCACAGTTTAAAATAATAAAGGTCTTGGAAATAGCTAAAACTGAAATATTTTGCTAGTGAGGGCTGTGGTTGAGGGGAATAATTATTTAGTAGATTTATAAAATGTGTAGCAATGCTATCAGCCTCTGGAGACTCATACAAAGTCCTGATATGTCTTGGTTTTTAAAATGCTGTCATGAAATCGATTTGTGTGTGTATAAGTTAGCCTGATCTGACATGGTGATGCTCTACCACAAGTGGGAACCATTTTGTCGTACAGTTAAAACCTTTCCTTGAGAAAAGATTCCAAAAGTGCGTTTCTATCTGAGAACTGTGCAACTTGATGACAACTTTGATTTACATACTAGTTGTTGTAATTTAATCACTTCCTACAAAGGGTTGGTCTATTTTGAATCCCCAAGCTTCTCTTAAAAAAGATTAAGTAATTCCAGTTATTGATAATGCTTGTGCTGAGGCAGCTGTATCAGTTGATGAATTAAGATATTTATTTTAATAATTTCATTAGTAACATTTTTTTAACTGATGTTCAAGAATAGATCTTCCCTAGGATTTGTCTACAGCAGTTCTGCTCTGTGGTTTTGTACTTTTAATTTTGTGAAAGTAGATGAAACCTGAAATGTGTGCTTGCTAGTATAGCAAAAGTGCAAGATTAAATGCTTGGAGGAATGTTAGGCTGTGCTGGATGAGCTAATTAAAATGTGCAACTAATTTTGGGGGGTTTTTTGTAATAACAGTGATGCTTATCTTGTAGTACTTGGAGAAGTGTAATCTGAAGTATTGTGGTTTGCAGAATCTGCTATTTAAACTTCTCTGTAGGACCCTGATCATAGCATGACAGAAGTAACTAGGGGCAACCTTATTCTTTTTACTGTATATCATGGAATTTTCTTTTGTAAATGCCTTAAAGTAATAATGAAACCTAATTTTTACTTTGGCAAGTTGAAGCTTAATTTCCTTCTAAAGCTGAGATAGAAGCAGTGTTCACCACAATTATATGATATCCAGAATAAGTATCGACCTGTCCCACTCAAATGTGTGGTGTTCTTAAGAACAGTACCGGAGGAGAAAGGAGGTTAGGTTTGTTCAACAAGAAGGCTGTAGACCAAACTCACCCTTTTATGGGGTAACTAGCATGGATTCTCCAAAAACTAATGGTTTCTTTTTCCTGTATTCTTGCTAAAAGTTTTCACAGGAGTTGTTTTAATTTTAGAAACCAGGAAACTAAGGAAAGGATGCGCAGATCCAAAGAAAGCAAAGCCTTCGTACTTCCTCTTAGTGAGGTATGTTTTTGTGTGATTCATTCAATTTCAAGCAGGAGATTGCATTGCCTAGCTGCCCCCTTGAAGTTTCTGCTGGTCTCATACTTGTTGCATGTGTGATTAATGTTGTTAGATCTTTGATTCAAGATAGAGTGACATATTAAGCACTACAAGAGGAGACAGCTAAAGAGGTAATCCAACTGGTATCCAATATTTTTCATAACCTTTTCTACAGAAGGTCCTGCCTCTTTCCCATGTAGTAACACCAACTTGCAGTCAACAGCAGCAGATGGACAAAAGCAATTTGTTTTTCTACTTGCTTATTAGGGGAAAAGAAAAGAATGCCCTTTTTTTTGTGATTACTTAACATTAAATTGATAGGCTTAGTATGTTTTTCTTTGCGTGTGCTTTATCCAGTCTTACTACCTTGTTAAACAGAACAGATGTTCATCTTCACAGTTGAAAAACATTCTTGGCTGAACTCTGAGGTGTTGATATTAGAAGTACGGTTACTAAGCTTTAGTGATGCTTATTAATATGCAAACAGGCTGAAGAGCAATAGCTTACCTGGAATTCTCTTTTATATATGTTCCAAACTTGCCTAGTGAACTGTTGCAGTGAGACTAGCTTCACAGCTGCCCTTCAAATAGAAGATAAAAAGGAAAGTTACCAAAAAAAGCTACCAATAAAATTCTGTTTAAATGACTAAATATAATGAGTTTTTTTTGCTGGCATGGTGAATATCTCCTTTTTCTTTATAATAACTAGATGGAAAACATAGTGATTTGAGAAGAAATCATAGTGAGTTACCCAGAAGAGAGATTGAGTAGCCTACCTCTTTAAAATAGTCTTAATGTCCTGGTGTTTTTGTATGGGCTACTGGTCAGAGGAAATAGTATTCAAATAACAGCCACTCACAATGCATATTACCATCTTCTTAATCTCGTTTTCTATTTTATTCTGTGTTTTTGGGGGAGGGAAGGGGGAAATGGGTACAACAACAGAGGGCCAAAACCCTAAACAAACAAAACACCATAGGTCTAAAAAACTTTTTTTTTAGTTACCCATAGTATATGTAGCTGCCTTGGACTTGGACGGATGTGTCCATTGGTTTTCTTTCAGATATGGCCCATGAACGATGCAGTGAATATATTCCTAATTATCTTAATAGTTGTAGTGATAGTATAAAAGCTGTAAATTACAGTGGAATTTAGATCATTGTGCTTTAGAGGATGCTGAGAGGAAGAGGCAGGAGGAGTTAAGTTTTATAATGTTGTTGCATTACTTACTTGAGTAGCATGGAAAAAAAGACTTCAACTTTTGAACTATGGACATTCAAAAGAAATGTAGGGTGGGGTTTTTTTGTATCAGGGTTCTTCTCCGT
>VWZE01015461.1:163583-196496 GCA_013396675.1 Eubucco bourcierii | reverse complement strand
AGGTCTTTGTATTCTGAGACTTAATGTCTGCTATGGTACATTAGAAGCGTATAATTGCAAATTACACAAATGTGCTTAATTTGGAAGGGGAGTTCACTTCTGATGCGATTAAACTCAATTGGGGATACTTCTTGTTCATGCAGTCATAGCATATTGATTGAGGATCTTTAAAAATGGTCAGTGTAACTGCACTGATGCTGAATCATTCTAAAATACACATTCAGTTCTTAAGAACTTAAGAAAATACTGAAGTATCTTAGTAACTTGGTTCTGGTCAGATCTATTATTTGGTGTATTATTTCTCAGGCTACTTTTTTTTTTAAGGACTGCTTATGGCAGGGGGATTGGAGTAGAGGATCTTTAAGCCATTTTATGGCTACTAATAAAAACAGGATGCAGAATGGCCTTTGGTCTTTGTCTGGGATGTATGTATGAGCCTGTTGTGGATTTTAGTAAAACAGACTTCATTCTGAAGTGTGTGCAACAGACCACAGAGAAGAATTTATTCCCTTTTGAGTTATTGGAAGTTACTGGTTAATAAAAGTGATCTCTACTTGCCTTTCAAAACCTAGTTAGTTTATCTTTATTCTAAACATAGATAACTTTAAATGTCAATAAGTGAATGTTCTCTTTTTCTTACTAAACTATTCTTGAAAAATACTATTTCAGAGCTTTTGGGCATGCATTAGCACAGTCTGTTTCTGGTAGACTTAATTGTAGCTTTTGTCCATGAATGGTTCCAAAGAATGTATCCATCCTGGAAGAAACCATCTGGGATGAATGATTTAACTTTTTCTCCTCTGCTTAAAGAGGATCAGATTTATGTACGTATGCAGTCTGGGAGGAGGGTTAAGGCTTGAGTTTGTTGAAATGTTTCTGCGTCCTGACTCTACAGTCTTGTTACTGCATGTGGAATTCAAGGACTTTCCTTCAGACTCTGATGTGTGGGCGTTTGTAGGGGATTCTTGGTTTTTAAAAAACCCTCCTTTTCTAGAGGCTGAAGTTGAAAACCTGGGCATTCATGGGAAAAATAACTAGTGAACAGATTGAAGGTTGCAGTGCTATCATATCAATTGTTATTTCTTGTAACCCTTTCTTGGGATACTTTGCAAGCCTAATGCCTTCGGACTTAAGTGCTTTAGAGAATTAAACTCTATCTGCTTGTAGTTGGCCAGTAAAGATTCACTTTTTGTAAGGGAGAATACATTTAACTTTTTCTCTTAATACATCTGAGTTGAATTTAGTTCGGGTGGAATTTTTTTACTGTCATGAAGTCTAATACTTAATTAGTGTTGTTTTTTTCTTCAAATCACACAGAGCTACTGACCAGTGTAAATATACAAAGGGATTATTTGTTCCTGTTTAAGATTGACTTTTTGCTGTGCTAACATTTGAAAGAAGAAATAAACTTTGAATAGTACCTTGTAAAGGTAGTATTTATTCACTTCTAACTCCTTTTTTTTTTTTTTAACCAAATCATAGAAACAAATTTCTTCTGTTTTTGCTGGTGTGGTGGTTTTGATTTGTGTGTTGGCTTTTTTTTTTTATTCCACTAAGTGTTGAAGAGGAACATGATAGGTAATTTAACCTGGCAGATAGGAACTTAAATGTTTACTCCTCCAGCTTGTATTTGAGCCTCCAGTGTTTTCACTCCTCACCATGTAAAGATTCATGTCCAACTTCTAGAGAGTTACAGTAGCTGGCTGAAAACTACATCACTGATTTCCTCTTGTATTTTTTTGGTGGAAAGTGTTACAGAAGTGAACATTCAAAACTTAGTTTTCACTGTAGTTGAGTAGAAGAAGCTGTCTGACACCCAAAACATTTAAACAAATGTTTTAATCGAACTGTTTGAAGCAGTGAATTACAGTGTCAGTGCAGGTTCTAGGAGACTAAAAGCAGATCTGGCTTCGCTAGACTACAATGCCGTCTTAGTTTTAGTGATCTGGATTTGCTACTTCATTCAACCGCAAGGTGATTTTTTAAGAGTTGTGTTCCAAACAATACTTTTCTTTTGTCTGGTGCTGTGGATGTTGTCTTACTATGGCATTTTTGAAGCACTGCTTCTGTAGCTGAAAATTGCCTAGAGTGGATAGGAAATGCAGTCTGTTTGAATGCTGTAACTTCAGGTTTTGACACTGAAACATCAGTAAAGCTCTGGACTGTTGTGGTAGTCTACCTTAAACTATGAATGTGATTATTTTCTCTTCTTTTTTTATTAATGAATTTTTTTAATGTTATTTGCAGGGTTAGTACTGTGACTACAGATGATGATAGGGGTATGTCGTCGTTTAAGATATGATTGCTAATTGCAAAACTAATCGTATCTTTTAACTAAACAGTGCCTATTTCATAGGATCACTGGATCACAGACTCATAGAATTGTCTGAGATGAAAGGGACCCGAAGGATCATCTAGCTCCAGCCCCTCTGCCATGGGCAGGGACACCTCACTCTAGATCAGGTTGCTCAGAGCCACATCCAACCTGACCTTAAACTTCCAGAGTTTTCATTCTCAAATTGTAAAAAAAGTTACTGAGGATTCCAGTGGGTGCCAAAACCCATCCAAATTTCCTTAGCCTTGTACTTTCAACAACTGTCATTTTGAAGGCATTTTGTTCTGAGGAAACTGGCTGTACTTCAGTCACAACTTTGTGCTTGAAACTGGTGTAAATAATGCTTCCTTCAAACCATCATGGAAAGAGAGTGGGGTTTCCCCTTGCACCTGGAACAGTTTAGTTGTAGGAAGTGAGTTGTAATGCATAGATATTAATTAATTTGGCTGCTTTAATCTTTAGGAAACCGATGTTTCAACTGCAAAATATGCTATCATACAGCTGTATCTTTAGTATAATTACCTGTGTTCTAACTTCTGAAACTTTTACTGAGATAGGAGCATTTCATAGAGAGCTTCTTATTTTAGAATGTGAGGTAATGCTGCCACCTTTCTGTCTTAGATTAGAATATGGGCCAAATCATAAAACTTAGTGAATTATTATCTGCAAGACTTCTTCTCATTTGTTGAAGTTGATCAAAATGTGTCTGCATCTCCAACAACTGTAAAAAGAAGAGTGAAGATGGAATGAGTAATCTTATTCTTAATGGTATGCTTCACATTTTAGTAATGTTGGAGAACTTCAAGTTTTAATGCAAGTTGTTTTGTTTTTTTCCTGACAGCTTAATTTAGATCTTTCTAATGGCATTTATTTCTCTTTTGAAGCTATTTTAAAATAAGATTGGCAAAAAATAATACAAAATGTTTACTAATGTTGAGAGAGTGCATGAACTTTGAAAAATACATCAATGCATGTATTGTGGTTAGTTATTAAGGTTGGATAAGCAACTTTTAGGGACAATGCCAACCTTTGAATAGTCTATCTCAAACTGGGTCTTTGGTACACACAAGCCACAAATACCACTTCACGTAACACACACAGCTGCTATTGTGGTGTAAAATAGAGCTATGTGTAATAGCTATTTTGTCCAGATATTTGTGCCAAGTAATCCCTCTTAATATTTTAGCATGTAATCAACTCAACTGTTTTTTTCCAAATTCCATGAAAAGCACCAAAAAATGAAGAAATTTTGAGTAGGAACTGGTTTTGTGTATAAAAGGCATAGTTCTAACTCCAAGGTACCCCTTGTTTATATGGGGACAGTTTCCTCTCTTGATTTTAATGGAACAGTGCCATCTACTGAACTGCTTGAATTGTACCTTAGTTTTTCATTTGTGATGGTACATTTGAGCAAACATTCAATAAGATTTGCCAGAACTACTTTCATAGTAATGAAACAGTAAGTTGCTCAACTCCTTTTAATTTTGAAAATAACTGAAATTATGCTGCAGTGGAACCTGAGGAGGCTTAAAATCAATTTGAAATGGTGTTCTTAGAAAAACTATGTTACAGAATACTGAGTAGTATAGGAAAGTTATTAATCGAGTAGAGGCTTTTGTTTGAGTATCATTTTGAAATGGAGAAGATTTAAGATCTCTCTGTACTCATGCCTTTGAACAGGCTTCAGGAAAACTTTCTCTCAAGACCCATTTGTTTGCATTATGTTAGAATTAGGATTTAGAGACTGCTAGCCACAGTATTTAAACAGCAGTATTGCTTGTGAACATCATTGGTTATGTGGAAGATCTAGCTTGTGACTGATAGCAGTAGTGAGTCTGGGAGCAGACTTCTGTCAAGTTGGTACAGGCAGGGTGTCAAACTACGACCTTTGTTTGGGGCCTGGGTTTCTATGTAATGAGTGGTGGTACCTCAAATCATTGCAGCAAGTGATTTTTGCTGGGAAATACTTCAAAAGCCTGTAGCAGCCAAAATCATTCTACACCTGCATCGCTATTGTGATAAAACTCCTAGCAATAAACTTAAACACTCTTTTGGAGAAAGTTTATAAGATGGAGTTATGTCATTGTTACAAGGCAAAATGGTGTGGGAAGCAGAAGGATGGATTTAAGCCTCATCCAGAAATCACTGAGGGGTTGTGTCCAAAGGGAAGGATCTGGTATCACTACTGAGAAGAAAGAGCACAGCAAAATCTGGGGGAGAAAGTCATACATGTGACCAACTTAATGAGGTCGTTGAGACCTTGTCATCATCCAGATATACCAACACTGACAATGTTCTGTTCTGTCTGCGTTAGTCTTCTCCTTTTCTACCCCTTCTTTCTCAAAGTAAAAGTAGATACACAGAAAGTGACAAATTGAATAGCAAAGGTGAAGAATGCATTCTCATAGCAAATTGTTAGCAGTGATTTGATAATATTTCCACCTTTTAAACTTTCTTCTCTGTTTTAAAACCCTAGTCTGGTTTTGCTTAATGCTGCTGTACATACAGGAAAATGGATCTGAAATCCTAGCAAATACTGTTGTGTACTTTTGCACATAAATCCTGAAACATGGGGAGAACTAAAGATCTACTTAGCTGAGTGTCGAAAACAAGATGCTATGCACACCTAAAACTTTAAAAGGAAACTTCATAGTCCTAAAGTTGGTTGAAAAATAGTGATATGATACCATGTCTGGATTGGTATAGAGTTTAAAACTCTCTGAAAAGTATTTAGTGAATTTTTATTATATTTGGTTATATATAGATATGAAAGGTCAGCTAGTTTTGTAGACAGTGACTGTAGTATTTTCTGACTTTTTGAATAACTGTCTTGCTAAATACCGATGTCTTTATGCACTATTCTTTATGAGATTGTTTCTGTGACAGATCATGCTTTTATATGCGCAAGTAATAGTACTGACTAGATCTTTGTGGAGGTAACATCAGCGGTTAAGAAATCTTTGTGAAGGTGTTCTTGTGCTGCTTTACTCCAGCTTAGATGCATCTGTCTTCTATAAAGGCGTAATGACATGAAGATGCAAATACCTGTATGATAATAGTTTGAAAGGTAATTTATGCCAGGGATGGAATTTGTAGCTACAGTTTTGCAATTCTTGTATGTCAGATTGGTCAAACACAGGTGAAGAACCCCACTATTCCCCAGGTCTACTTAGAGTAACTTTAAATATATATATATTAAAAAAAAATTTTTTTTTTTTAAAGGCTGCTCTTTTGAGGCTGTCATAAATGTTCTGGAATTCTGATTTTTTTTTTTTTTTTTTTTCCCAGAATGTAACTTCTAAGGGCAGATGTGTACTGTGTTGCTCATATTCAGATAAACTACAATTAATTGTAATAATTTTGAAAAAAATTTGAGAGCTCCCATTTCAACTAACTGAAATGCTCTTCTTTTGCCTTGTTGAGGGTGAGGGGAAAGGAAGCTTTGATCTGAAGCTTCTTTTGGAACTGTTGCCTTATCTCATAAGTGGAAATCAGTGTTACATGATGCCAAATTACCCAGATAACATATTTTTCTTATATACGACCTGCATTTCTACAGTTGTGAACGCTTGTGTCAAAATATGGGTATATTCTCTTTTCCCTCTCTAAACCACTCCTTTTGTCTAACTTAAAAAAGCAAATGCAATTAAGACAATGGAAAAACTAGCATTTTCCAGAATTGATTTCCTAATGGTCATGGGGAATGCAGAAGCAATATTCAAACGTACAACTGAAAAACTATAGGTTTATCCAGTTTGTTAATATCCAGAATAGGAGATTAAACAGAAATAACAGAGAAACTCACTAAGTGAAGGAGAAAGGATGGGTCTTTGATTAGAAAATTGCTCACAGCATATTTTTTTCTAGAGATGCTCTAGGGCTTCGGGAGACTTTCTCTTGTCTACAAAAATAAAATGCTTTGTCTGTCTTGTTGTCATTGATTATTTTTGCTTGTTTTGGGGGCTAGTACACGGTAGATGGCAATTGTTTAGTGCAGCGAGCTCTCTTGCCTTAAGCATGCATGTGCAAGTATAGAGGATTTGAACAAATTGCATTCCCTGAGATGCAGTCTGGTTTGTGTGGTTGAGAAATGCTGAACATGTACTGAAACAGGCATGTATTATCAGTCCTCTGTGCAAAGTGACGTGCGTTTTCAAAACTGGAACACTTGGCATTGCTTTAGAAAAAACTATTAATGCTGCCTTGGAGGATGATATTAATTTGAGATGAGAAGAATAATTTTAGCTACAGGTGAAAAAGTGAAGATGACATAATACTTAACCAAAGGAGTTAAATGGGACTAGGTCCAAGGACTATTTTTACTTTGCTGATTGCTGCTTTTATAGTGCTTACAGTTAAGACACTGTTTTCAGATCTGCCTGTGAGGATTCCTCTTATTTGTCAGGAGTAACTTGCTCTGAATGTTGAAAGCCTGTGTAAGCTTATTCCCAGTGCAAGTTTACTGATTTCTGGAAAGAGAACTGGTTTTGATGTCCTAGTAAACGCAAAAGGATTTATTTTTTTTTAAGAAACATTTGGGTGTTCTTAATGTTGAAGTTTTTACTGACTAGTTTTAACAGTGCTTCCAGAAATATTTGCATCAAAGTACCAGAAGAAAATATGGAAGGGATAGTTTGAAGACTTACAGTCTTCATGAAGAAGACATGGCCTTTGGTTTTTGCTGGGTCATATTCCTCTTGTTTTGAGGCAGGGTATCTGTAACATCCATTTTGAATAAACTCTGTATAGGTGAATGAACAAGGCTTATGTTTAATTATGTTGGAAGCTGATGTTCAGGGGAAAGGCTGGGGAAATCATCTGCTGGAAAACTACCTGTGTCAGTGCAAGTACATAAGTTTTAAAATGCACTTCCTGTAAACATCTGAATTTCACTTTCAAAAATATGTGTATTTTCACAAATAACTATTTAAGCAAATGCAGAAATACGAGTAACCCTGAAGCAAATGTCCTCTGAAACGTCTAGTATTCTTTGTAGGGATGCTTTTTACAGTTTGGCAATTTGCATAGTCAATCCATAGTTAATGCAGAAGCAACACTTTTCATTAGAATTATTCTGAATTTGAAGGAAGGTCTAATTTATGGGGACAAACCTTCCCCTCACCCCCAAAGTTTAATCACCTCTTTATTTTTGTGTGTGTTTGGGTTTTTTTAAGAACTGTAAACCATCCGTGGCATATAGATGATTTCTTTGTACAGGAAATATTGATGAGAATTTATACTGCAAGGGAAAAAGGAGGTGAGAGAAGCTGGCTCTGTAAGTCCTTCCATGCTACAACAAAATTAAAGTACTAATTCTGTTCAGGGAAGAAAGCTGGTATTAAGTTTGCTGGATTATTCAACATCTGTTTAGTATCTCATCACTTTGAATGTTATTCAGATTCATTCGTCTAGAAGAAGGATGGGATTGAAGTTTAAAAGTAAAATTACAGTGTGTTGAAGCAGACTTGTTGCCATTGTAGTTCTACTTATATTTTTATCTTGACACTTTAGAGGGTGAGCAAATGTGTTTGAATTTTGATTTGCATGCAGCCTAATAATCTTTTCAGCTTGACAGTTCTCTCTAGCGTGAATGCATATATCCTTAAGAGTATATGTAGCTGCTTTGGTTTTGATCAACAATTTCTCAGTAAATGGGGAAGCTGCAGAATGTATGAGAATTTTACTGTTGTGTTAATTTCTAGTGCATTCTGATAGAACAAATTGTACATTATATTCCCAGTTCTGCTTACATCTTCAGAATGATTTCTTCTCTTCCCAAAACTAAAGCTGCCTCTTCAAAACAAGGTGTTCAGCTCTTTGTCAAACTATTCTCCAGAAACCCCAGACAAACTGTAATGAAATGCTGACTGCTTTCTGTAATTAATCTGGATTTATTTCTACTGTCTTCTAGAGCCTAGAGAGCTTGCTTAATTTCATATAGGCTTGTCCTATTGGAAATACAGGGTCTTTGTGACTTGTAAATGAAGCAAAGTATGGACAATTGGAAGAATCTGTTTTGCTGGAGCTTTGTGTTCTTTATAGAAGTACAGGACTGATTATGTGGGGGAAAATAAACTTCCCTTATCTTGTAGTTCATACAAATCCAGGAAATCTTGTTACAGAAATCTTAGAAACTTAGATTGCACTTAACTTCCCACTGACTTGCTCATACTTCAGCTTCTGATCTTTTTATTTCTATCACAACAATTATTTTTGGCATAACTTGCATTATTCAGCTGCTCTTGCAGGTTTAAAAAAGAAAGAAGGCTCCTTCAGCCTGAAAACTGTGATCATTTGATTATGACGCTTATTTAGTAGTGTTAAATATCAGGACTACTAGGAAATGAGGTTCATCTAAATAACTGCTTCATCGTTCTCTATGGTCTCATGGTTGGAGAGTCTCTATGTATAACTACATCATTTATGGAAATATACATTTTTCTATTCCTTGAGGATAAATAAGATTGACTTTTTATTTTCTTTGTGTTGTTTATAAATTATTTCTTTGGTGGCCAGTCCTCTTGGTTAATACGAATGCATTAGCTAGGAGAATGTTAACCTCTTTGAATGCAGTGTTAGTGATAATGAGTATTGGTTATGGTGTTTGGTTGTTTGGGCTTTTTCCCCCTATGTTACATACAATTATTCCTTAATGGTACCAATTCCAGCTTTGGTCGACCGGGAGTTGAGTGTTACTGCCAACATGACAGTGGAGCTGCAGTAATCCAGCTTCAGTTCCTGATCAATGAAGTGAGTAAAATGATGTAAATATTCCACAACTAAGAGCAGACACAGACTGTATTTTCTTCACTTTATTAAGCAAGCATTACTAAACTTAACTAGGAATATTTATTCATGTAATTGAACATTGCAAGTTATCTCTTGACCTGGACTGACTGCCCAGCAGAGAAAGACCTGGGAGTATTGATCAGCAATCAGCTGAACTTAAGTCAGCAGTATGCTCAGGTGGCCAAGGCCAGCAGCATCCTGGCCTGTATTGGGGATAGCATGATGAGCAGGACTAGAGAAGTAATTGTCACCCTCTACTTAGCACTGGTAAGGCCACACCTTGAGTGTCTTGTTCAGTTTTGGAGTCCTTGCTAAAAACACACTGAGGTGCTGGCATGTGTCCAAAGAAGGGCAATGAAGCTGGTGAGTGGTGTGGAGAATAGGTCTTATGAAGAGTGGCTGAGGGAACTGGGATTTTTTTATTCTTGAGAAAAGGAGACCGATGGCAGACCTTGTTGCTCTCTACAACTGTCTAAAAACAGGTCATAGTGAGGTGGCTGGTGGTCTCTTCTCCCTAGTAACAAGTGATAGGATGAGAGGAAATGACCTCAAGTGGCACTGACTGTGAGGGGTGAGAGTGGAGGGTGTTAGATTGGATGTTAGAAGAAACTTCTTCACTGAAAGGATAATTGTACACTGGAATAGACTCCTCAGGGAGGTGACTGAATCAGAGACCCTGAAAATGTTTTAAAGATGCAGATGTGGTGCTAAGGAACATGATTTAGCACCAGGAACATGATTTAGCACCAGGCTTGGTAGGGTTATGTAATGGTTGGACTCAGTCTTAAAGGTCTTTTCCAACCGAAATTGCTCTCACTCTGTTCTTGTAGTAGTAAAGTATAGCACAAAACTAAGTGAAAGTAATTAAGTGATGTGCAATTACATTTGATATCTCATTACTATTTAGAACTTACCTGTCCTGTGGTGTTAATGTGCATGCTTGTAAATACTCTTTTTTTAATCCTCATATTATATATTTCTACTGATCATGATTTACCTTTACTAGGGTTATGAAAATAAGTTGACTAAAATTTTTTTTTTCTTTCTTATAGGGAGCTCTTGTGAGTGCCTTGGCTGATGATACCTTACACCTCTGGAACTTACGTCAGAAGAGACCTGCTATACTTCATTCACTCAAATTTAACCGAGAACGGTAGGGATCGGATTATTCTTGCTTTACCCCTTACCATTACACTATGTGTTACTGTAAGCTCAGATTTATTGATGCGGTCCAGTTCATAAACTGCTAAATAATTGAAACTGGATTTACATTAGGTTTGAGTTTCAAACTGTTAAGGCCCAAAGACACACCAGCAACCTAAAGTGAGTTGACTCTTCTAATACTCTTACGTATTGCACGGCTGAGTGTCAGTTTTCTCATCTTTAAAACACGGAAGGATAAAAGACTTTCAGTGTATGTCTCCAAAGGATTTTTGGAACAAGAAGTGCATGTGTATGTATGCACCAAGATAACAACAGGAAAACTAATTAAATTAGAAGTTTTTCACCCCTTATGACAAAGTGGAATTTGTGTTTAGAGCTCACATATGTATCAGAAACTGAAGACAAATGCATTTTGATTTAACAATTTTAAGACTCATGTAACAACATTGTAAGCAATCTAGGGAGACGCTTTAGATGAAATTTCTAATTGTTCAGTACATTTATGGAAAGGAAAAAGTGCAAGTGTGGGTTTTTTCTTTGTTTGCTTGTATTTTGTTTTTCAACAAGTCATAGTTCCATTTTGGGGAATAGCCCTTCTTTTCCACTATGGGTCAAGTCTCAGCTGGAATGCTATGTGTCCTTCGGAGCTGGACTGCTAAGGGAGCTAAAAGGATACCACTAATAAAAGAGAATAATCTGTGACTTGTACTTCTGAATAGAGAAAGTAATAAACTTTAATGGTTAGCAATAGAGTTAAATTAAATATTTATGGAATACTTTAATGCACTGTTATACAAAGTGCTAAACAGACTGTTGGGAGGGTTATGGAGTAACCTTGTGGTTTTAAAGACTAGGTCATAAACTTGCGAGGAATAACATAAATACAGATCACTGGATTCTTTTGGAGTTGGAGACCTAAGTGATTCTAAGTCCCTTTTGAGGTTGTTCCTATGCACAGTGATAATAAATGTTTTATCAGGTCCTGAAGGGATAGGGTAAAGGGTAGTGATTTTAAACTGAAAGAGGGTAGATGTACGTTATATATAAAAGGATGAAATTCTTGACTTTGAGGGTGGTGAAACTCTAGAACAGATTGTACAGGTTGTGGATACCCCATCCAGGGAAGTGTTCACGAACAAGTTGGATGTCACTAGACAACCTGTCTAGTGAAAGAAGTCAGAGGTTGGAACTAGATAATGTTTGAAAGCCTCTTTCATACTCAGACCATTCTGTGATTCTGAATGGTAAGGCACAAAACAAAGTGCTGTTGTCAGAGCAAAATACTGTGTCCTAAGGAAGTGATAGTGTTCCGTTATGCAGCATAGAAATCACATGGAGAGAAATGCAATTCACAATGTCTAGTTTCACAGGGATTGTAAAACTATAGGAGATGCAGTGGTGTAACCAAACCAAATTTTTCCCTTCCCTTTCTGCCTTCTTTTTTCAATGACTTTTCTGTCACATGTAGCATGTGCATAGGTGGTTTTGCAGTCTGAAACCATGCTTGGACACTGGCTTCAAAGTAGGTGCCTGAGGAGGTGATTCTGATTGTGTGTGAGTCTGATGGAAGCTGGCTTAGAGCTGTAGATATGTGAGTACGTTTGGTCAGAAGTGTGCTCAGGTTGCCAAGAAGGCAAGCAGCATCCTGACCCATATCAGCAAGTGTAGCCGCACAGATGAGTCCTCCTGTATTTAGCATTGATGAGGCCACACCTTGAATGTTGTGTGCAATTCTGGGCCCTTCACTACAAGTAGAGTATGTTCAAGGAAGGGAAAGCTGCTAATGGTCTAGAGGACAAGTCCTAGGAGGAACAGCTGAGGGAACTAGGATTGTTTGGCCGAGATAAAAGGAGGCTTGGGGAAGACTACGACTTTTTACAACTACCTGACAGGAGGCTATCATTGGAGGCTGTCTCTTCCCAAGTAACAGGCTATAGGACAAGAGGAAATGGCTGCAAGTGCCAGGGGGTGTTTAGGAAGAACTTCTTCCCTGAAAGGATTATAAAGGACTGGAACAGGCTGCCCTGAATACCAGGGAAGATATTCAGAAGATATGTGGATGTGGTGCTAAGACCCTTGGTTTAGGGGTGATCTGGCAGTGCTGGGTTGGACTCAATGATCTTACAGCCGATTTAGTTGGAAGAGATCTTTATGATTCTACCAAAAAACAAAACAAAACAAAAAACCCAAACCAACAAACCCTAAAAAAACGCCCAAACCTATGTCCTTGGAGGGGAAGCAAAGCCAAATCTTACTATGTGACTGAAGAGATGGTAACAGTTAAACAGGTGTTTGTTCTCTGACTTTGTAGATGCTAAGGTTTAAAATTGGATACCTGATGGGAGTGTCTGGAAGTGTGTTGACATTGTGGAGAAGCAGTATTTTCATCCTGTCTAATATGACCTGAGTTTAATATGTTACAGACCAGTTACTGTTCAGATTTTATTTACAAATCAGTGGATTAGATGTGAACCAGAAGGTTGCTTTTAGCATAGGAAGCTGACTAGAGCAGTTAGCTGCAAATTGAAGGATATGTTAGTCTGGAAAACTAGTCTTAAGTGGTTTTTTAAAAAAAAGAAGTTATGATTTGTTCATGAATTCTGTACTTTGCTGACACAGCCTCTTGCAATATCTGGCTAGTTCCTTTGCTTTTAACCATATGACAGAATTGCTGCCTAATGTTTAACAATGCGATTTCTACATCTCGTACTGATTTCTTCTGTTGGTAACCTAGTTTGACTAACCTATTCATCATCTTTTAATTAAGGAATGGAAAACTGGCATAACTTGTTTGTAAATGCTTGTGTCATGTGTTAAGTATTTTATATACTTACCTGGAAATTGGAGTTTTAAATTATCTGTAAATTAACCCAGAATGCAGTTTCTAGTGTATGTATACTGAGAAGTGGTGTAACATTTTGCATTTCAGCTCATGAATTTTAAGGAACAGGGAGTGGTGAGAGTTGCTTTTTCTTTTAAAATAATTCTGTATCCATTACAGACCTTGTTCTGAGCTGTGGAAAATGCCTTCTCTGGGTAACTTGCAGCTTATCAGATTTGAACAAAAGTTCTATTCTAAAAGTAGTGACAAGCAGTCTTTAAAGATGCAGCTTTCTGTTGAACATTTGAATGAGTTGAGTATCTGTAGATAAACTAGTGATTTTTATAAATGCATAGCTCTTGACTGCCTTTTGTACCAGTGATAGTAATTTGAAGTAAGTCTTCTGAACTGATAGTTGATTAGTTTTTTGATGTATAACAAACCCGTTAATTGAAATTACTGCCAGATGTCAGAAGCACAGTGCATAACAAGCTAGTTTTGCAAGTTTTCTAGCCTTTTGTTCCTGTTGTGTTTGTGTGGGTTTTGCAGCTGCTTCATGTTCTAGTTGCCAAATGAAAGATAGAAGATATTAAACCAACATCACATTAAGCTTGCCCACTGTTCCTTGTATAATGATGCTGACACGGAAAGGGTTGCTTGCATGACTTGTCATGCAAGTTAAAAGTTTGTTTTACTTCTTTGCAAAATGCACAATTAAGTGTGTGAATGTTGGTAACCTAGGTTTTGTACTTCTCTAAGGCTTCTTCAGTGAGTCACAGTGTACTTTGTCATCTACTTACCTATATAAATATCCTACACATAATAAAATAGTTGTCTGTGTACAGCTAACCTTTTATCAGATTTTTTAACTTGATAGCAAGTATTAATATTAAGCTAGATATAACTCTGAAATAAGCATGGCTAATACTTCTTTTTAGAGTGAATATTGAAAGCATGTTGCACAGCAGATATCCAGTCTGGATAGTTGAGTTTTTGAAGGATTTTCTGGCTAGTGCCTTAGTTTACCTTCCACGCAGGAGCTATTCAACTTCGTGCTGATGTTCTGAAAGGTCAAACCAACCACTATTGAGTCAGGGACTTCGAGGGAACAAGTTTGGGAAAGAATGACAGACTAACTTGGTTTTTTTACGTGATGTGTGATGACAAATTTGTGTCTCCTTTGCTACAAACCTCAAATCAATCAGCTTCACATGGAAGTATGAAAAAATTATTCAGACTTACCTCTGTCATGAGCTGAGATCTCCTGTTCTAATGCCAAAAATTATTTTAAGACAAGAACCAGAATCATACATAAGTATAGGATTGTTTAACGAGTAGAGTCTGTCACTGAATGCATGCATTGATAACAGTTCAGTTTATTTAGTATGTCAGCTTTTGTCCTGTGGGATTGAAATAGCTTTCCTCAGCAGGGAACTGCATAACTCGGTTGCAAAATTAGTCTTTAAGTATCACTGAGTTTGCATTCTGTGAACATCAGGATACGTCTCTAAAACAGCAACTTCAGCATTGTGTTTGCAAAGCTAACTCAGTCTACAGTGACTGAAAAATCACACTTGCGTTTATCAATTAATAAACAAGACCTGTTATTAAAATACACCTTATTATAATATACTCTTGTTATTATAATATACCTTACCTAGTTAGATACTGTAACTGTTTATCCCGCCACTATATTAGCAGATGCGAGTTGAGAGAGAATTTTACCTTGTGACTCTGGCCAATTCTGCCCCTGTGTAGGTAGCAGAGGGACACTCAGGTTTTCTTGATGATGAGAGCAGGTGATGACAGGCATTGGTGGGGTTTTGCATGTGAGACTTTTTTCTTCTCTTTACTGTGTGTTCATATTGCTGCTTTATGTCCAACCTGTATTTGAGAGCTGGCTTTTTCCCCTTAGCCCGATGTGTTTTGTGGTAGGATTATAGTGTACCTAACAGAAGAATTTACAGTTACAAACAATGTTTCTGAGAAATGAAATGTTCCATGTCTTTGGAGAGCCAGTGATGCACCGAGTACAGGTTCACTGTCCAGCACAGCTAAATTTTTCATATGTAACGGGGAGCTTTATGCTTTTAAATGAGTTTTCTTAATGAAAGAAAATGTTCACCACATCTCTTTGCCTTTGTGGTGTTACATAAAGCCTTCTTTTACCTGGTGGACTTAAATGTTAGTCAAAGGTGATCCACTAGATAATGTAATTAGGTGTTTTGTAGTCTGACAGTTTTGCAGTCTGGCAAAATCACAGCCACTGCTTGCTTCCATCATGTCATTGAGACACTGATGCTTGATTCTATGTCCATTGGAAGACTGGCAAGAGACTGGGTATGGAGTCTAGGCTAACATAGCAATTAAACTTCTGACTTCTATATGGTGGCTCTTTCATGCACAAAAGATTGAAGATGAAGGTATGCAGAATACAGCTTTGATAGCTTAACAGTTCTCTTTTTTAGGAAATACTTATTTTGGGTAGACAACAATGGTATGAGCAGCTGGTGTAATCAGAGTAGCCTGTAACCTAGGATCTACTAATAGTTTTAGTAACTTAAAAGGTATTGCCAGTGTTTGTCATTCATCAAAGTATTTGTCACTGTGCTTTAGTACAGTGGTGGAAAATTCTGAAGAACATACACTACTTCATAATGCAGCAGACTAAGGAAAAGTAAAGATTAATTTAGTAGGATTTCTGTTGCTACAATACACTAAAGATAAGAGCCTGTAATTTTTACTTGTAATTCAAAGAACTAGGATTTTAAGGAAAATACTGGTTTAGTTTAATAAGTAGTATTCTTTGATATTTCTGTAATTAAATTTCTCTAGGGAACACTATCACTTGCTGTACCTATTTTCATATATGCTGTAAACCAACCAGAATTAAGATTATTTTTTTTTTTTTTGTAACTAACTTTGACAGATTATCACAAAAGACAGATGGTCTGCAGTTAAGAAAGATCCTTTCAGTAGGTTTACAATCAACTTCTTAAAGACTCCCCTGTCACTGCTTATACTGTCCCATAAGCAATACTGCACATTATGTTTTAAGTACAGTAAGAACAAGAAACATGAGGATATTCCTTTTATCAATATTTTCCACTGCTAGTGTACCACTGGCTTTTCTGTATAAAATTTTTGGAGCTATTTACTCAAACCTTATAAATTCATTTCAGAGAAGTGAAATGACTTGTGGGTATTTTTGGCAGGGAAGGAGTGGCTTTACAACTATGCAGTGAAGAGGAAAATTTTGTGCTTAGGGAGAAGTACAGCTACTAAAACTATCTTGATTGTTTGGGGTTGCATAACAGTACATTTTAGCAGCAGTGCTAGCGTATATTAAAATCATACTGTACTTATTTTTTAATCCCCTTTAAAACATCAATTTTTTTCTAGGAGGAATTTTTTTTTTTTTTTATTGCACAGGTATGGTGAATTTTAATATTTGGAATAAAGTGCTTGCATTATGCTAGATGTTCAATCCGCATTGCAAGTTGTACTGTACTTACTGAGCTACCTGAAATTTTCTGGGGGATGTTGTGGGGAATCTGTTGTGCTATGAAAGAACTGCCACCAAAAGTCTATTTTCTGTGATCAGACAGTCTCAGGCTCTCTCTTTAGGTATATAAAACTTGTCTATTTTTCATAGATGCTTCTGTTACAGTAGTTTGTGCTAGAGTGGCTTGATACAGGAAAGGATGAGTATGGTGCTCTGCTTCTGCTGGTACAGTATTTTCAGGCAGTTGGAGTTTGTGTGCAAGAAAGATTTGAATTTTTTTTTTACGTGGAGTGTAACTGTAGTCTTTTCCATCTACTCACAACAATTTATTGTATTTTCCCCATTTATGTACATATCTGCTTGTCTCCCCACCCACAGGGAGGGGGATTAATGCTTGAGGTAGAGAAATGGCCAGAGGCATTGCGTGGCAACTTCCACTTCTGCTGATCTTAAAATATGCTGAGAGTGGAGTACACTATTCTAACCCTATGGCAGAAGGATTGTTTTCTGAAAGAAAAATCTTTTTTTTTTGTTTTGTTTAAAAGATAAAAGCCCCATGTTATTCATGGCCAAGTGTTAAATAAGCAAGTATTGCCTCACCACCAAAAATACTAAGTTCTTTTGTTTCTGTTCTCCAAATCAAGTTTGAATCCATTCTGATTCTTAGTCCACTTTTCAGTGGAGCAAGCTAGGCCACTGAGTGTAATCTGAATGTTGATGTGCTAAT
The DNA here is from genome assembly GCA_013396675.1 of Eubucco bourcierii. NCBI lineage: Eukaryota > Metazoa > Chordata > Aves > Piciformes > Ramphastidae > Eubucco > Eubucco bourcierii. The sequence goes on along the minus strand of VWZE01015461.1, from coordinate 179,155 downwards.
GTGTTGTCAGTAGTCCTTCAGATGGTCATAACTTCATAGAGTTTTACAGGTTTGTTTTTGTTTTTTAAGAGGACTATGACCTTTGCAGTGTTTAAAATCTATGTAGTTGAAGGTGTTGCTCTTTTTCCTAGAGCAATTAAAATGACAGCCTCAACTTCATATCATTTAAAAGTGAGCAAAAATATGATTTGACTTTTAGAATAGAAATGTTAAACAGCTGTAATTAACAGCATTACTTACAGATCAAGTCAAACAGGCCTATGCCCCTGCTCCTCAATATTATTTATTTCTGCCTGTTAGGTTACTCTTGTAAATCCAACTGGCAGCCAACTTCTTCTAGCATGTAGTGTACTGGCATGGAAGATATGATGATGTGGAGTTCTGAGGGTTTGTCTTGCATCTCTTGTCCCTTCCCAATGACCTGCTTGTAGTGTGAGAGCTCTTACTGTGCAATAGGGTTTTGGGATGTGGGTTTTGTTCAGATACTTATAGAAGAAGAGTAACCTAAGAGGTAGAAAATTAAAATGTGATTTAAGTAAAATAATACCCCTAGCTTTAAACTAACTTTAAAATTACTGTTGTAATCGTTTAGGATTTATTTTAGGCTTGCTCTGTAGAGGATATGTTAGACTACATGTAAATTTATATTGGTTGTAAGGTTTTTTTGTACCTTTGTCTTCTCACTTGAAGCCAGCTTAATCTTCATAAAGCTACTTCTAAGAATACTTTATTTAAAACTTCAAGGGGAGATTTGTAGATTAAAAGGAGAGAATTGCATTTTAAGTTGAAAATCACAGCAATCCTGAGGATATACGTTCACTGTCACAGAATGATGGGGTTTAGAAGGGACCTCCAGCATCCGGAGGTCATCTAGTCCAACCAACTTGCTAACGCAGGTACATCTAGATCAGGTTGTACAGAAACACATCCAAGTGGTTTTTGAAAGTCTTCAGAGAGGGAGAATCCACAGTCTCTCTTCACATTGGATTATAATAATTTTCAAGGATGGTTGTGTGAATTTTGTCTGAATGATATAATAGTTTAACTTGGTTTCTATATAGTTTTGTTTATTCCAAGTTTTTACATTGTCTATGCACCTCTTGCCATTACTTCTCTATTGGCTTTGCTACTTTCTCTACCTGTAACTTTTTTTTATTTCTACCTGTTTGTCTATAGGCTTTTTTCTACCTTTTTGTCAATCTAGACCTTGAAGTGTAAGGTATCTAAAAGACTGATTCCTTTTTTGTGACTTTGTTTCAGGATAACATTTTGTCATCTGCCTTTCCAAAGTAAATGGCTCTATGTGGGCACCGAAAGAGGAAACATTCACATTGTCAATGTGGAGTCATTTACTCTCTCAGGCTATGTCATCATGTGGAATAAAGCCATTGAACTGTGAGTTAAATCTAATATTGTCTGAGAGGGGGGAACAGAAGTGTCAGTTGAACAAATGCTGTTGTTACCTAGAGTGGCTTCCATAATGGTCTGCTACAGCAAATAGGAGATGAAAGTATATAAATAGTAATGTAATGTAAATACTTTTTTATTTTCATAAATGTGAAGTCTTAGTGTTAATTCACATATTTCTACCTATAACATTGTTTTCTCATAATGCCAGGAATAGACATAAAAATAGAGAAAATAAAAGTAGACCTAACCATTATCTGTGGTCATAAAGGATGAGAAAAAATAATGTATGTTGAAATACAATGTGGTCAGTACTTCAGCAGGCACATCACTTGTACAGTTTTGGAGTTAAAGCCCAGAGCGTAATGATAAGCATTGTAAGAAAGCTGATGCATGCTGACTACAAAATTATTGTCTTAAAATGTAATTTAAATAAATCCATTGCTAGAGCAAAGTATACTTTGCAGGGATTTACATGTCAATTTCTGTATGTGAAGGCAGTCTTTTGTGGGTGAACACATATACACCTGTGCTGCTGTTCGTATGGTGCTATTTTGATCCCAGAATGTTACATCTACCTTCAAAACATTCATGAAATCCATAACTTGCTAAAGGCTGTTGAAACAAACATTTCTTCTATAGCAAGAAATTTTAACTCTGTGTTGTTCTAATAATGCCCAGCTTGGACAGTTTGAGTAATGGCAAGACCTGTTTTCCAAGATACAAATAAACATTTTTATCTAACAGTGTGAATTCTATGACAAATACTAAGAGAAATAGTGGAAAACTAATGGCAATTTTTTTTTTTCAGCAAGTGAGCAGTAAGCAAGCTTTTCCTTCTTACATAAAGACAAAAGCAAAGTGCCTAGTAATAGAAATTATTTAAGAGAAACGTGACTCCAAGCTAAATATCAACAGCTTGCTTATACAGGGTGTATATCTGCAAAATCTATATTACTTGTAATCATCTTGAGATGACGTTCTAGACAGGGAAACTTTTTCTTTGATTAAATGTTAACATTTCTTATTTAGGTCATCCAAATCTCACCCAGGACCTATCGTCCACATTAGTGACAATCCAATGGATGAAGGAAAGGTAGGATATGTTCAAATACTATTCAATACATTAATTTTCAAGCAGGACTTCTTAAAATGTATAGAAACCACTGCTTTTTGAGAAAGCATTAAATAGATGAGGACAATGCTGAAAGCATAAAGAAATCCTAAATCAAGAAATCTCTAGAAATCTGAAGTGAATTCAAGACATGACTGTAGGACACATTACTGGAAGAACCGAATACATCTTGTAAACAGTAACATTTGAAAACATGGCTGAAAGTACATAATTGCAAAAATTATTGGAAACAAAACCAAAGAACTTCACTTAGTGGCAAAGAGTAATTCGTGACCAAAAAAAACCCTATCACAACCTGAGTACAAAAGCAGTGGGATGGAAATGAAATAAACTATATAATCCTAGACTCAGAGTTTTACATAGGGAGGGATGTTAATGGTCATCAACCACCTCTGCTATGGGCAGGGATACAATCGACTAGACCGTGTAGCTCAAAACCCATATCCAGCCTAGCTTTTAACATTGCTGGGGTTGCATCTTCCACAGCTGCTCTTGACAACCTGCTTCAATGCCTCCCCACCCTCATGGTGAAAAATTTCTCCCTAATGCATAATCTAAATCTGACTTCTTCCACCTTGAAACCATTGCCCCTCATCCTGTCACTACATGGATTTGTAAAAAGTCCCTCTCAAGCTATCCTGGAAGGCTTCTATAGAGTCTCCCTGGAACCTTCTCCTCTCCAGGCTGAACAACCTGAACACTCAGCTTGTCTTGATAGCAGAGGTGCTCCAACCTTCTGGTCATCTTCATGCCTTTCCAGTGGACCTACTCTAACAGTTTCATATCCTTATAGTATTAGGGACTCCAGAGATGGGCACAGTACTCCAGGTGAGGTCACATGATAACGTAAAACAGCAACACCCAAAACCAACTTTAATGTTTTTTTTTAATATTGTGTATTGATAGAGAATACTGGGTAACTTGTCTTCAGCTAATATAAGGCAACAGTTATTATGGGAATTGAGGTTGAAGTGACACCCTGATTTAGCAGACAGCATCTAGTCACAGTAACAAGTTGCTTAAAGCCTAACTGGCCTGTACTACATCTAGACACTTCAGGAAAGTCAACTCAGCTAAACTAAGAGCAAGCTATATATTATATTTGTCTTTTTCATTTTATATAGTATTAGCATAATCTTTACCTTGATTAAAGTTCTACAGTACATGTTCTGGAAGCCCTTGCAAGACAGTTTTATGTCCTGTGACACAGCAACCCCAAAGAATAGCTTGAGCTATGAATTCAATGGTCAATTATTTCCTTCTGATTTATTAAAATAAATTTAAAGGTATTACCCTTTGTCTTGAGAGATCTGTTGTGAGGCTCATGCAGAACGAATGTAGAAAACACAACTTTAGTTCAACGTGAATGTTTTGTCAAATAAAAGAGGAAGCAAGGAGTTCAGATGTTAGCATACCTTTTGTAGGTGACAGTGATTATTGTAGTACTGAATCATATAGTAAGTCATGGGTGCAAGACTAAGTCAGGTAATAAACTTCTTTTGCAAGTCTTGGGATGAGATCGCATAACTCACTCTTAGGAAAATCTTCAGTCTTTTTTTTAGTCTGTGTGACCCATATAGTAGTTTAGTGTACCTTGGTGTTCAACTTCTGTTCAGACCACTTAGTCCATGTTGAAGAGTAAAGAAGAGAAATTTAAAAAAACCAACCAAACAAACAAAAAAAACCCACCAAAAAAAACCAACCAAAAAAACCCCCTCAAAATATTGAAGAAGAATTTGGGAACAGTAGTCCTGCATGTGTTTCTTAGCAAGAGTGTGTAGACCCCTGAAAAAAGTATGGTCGTAACTTGGCTGGAGAGATTTTGATGCTACTTTAAACAGCTTGTCATTAAAACTACTCTAGGTTCATCACGTCTAATAGAATTAAGTGCTGTAGTTCTGTTGTAATTTCTCAGAAGTATCCTAGAGTTTTGCCCTCCTGCTTGTGAAGAATCTTCAAGGAGAAAATAATTCTCCTTACTACACTTCCACATATGCGAGAATTTTTTTTATTTACTTTTCATTTGACATGTTAGTGGTGGGTAAAACTGGAGAGAGAATGATAAACTATTGCCTTAGCAGTGGTTTGAACATTTTAATAGCATGCTAGTTACAAGCTTTTATCCTGATGTTTCAGTCCAGCAGTAAGAATTTAGAGAGCAGAGGGTTGTTTTCCGTTGGGATGAAGCTCACTGCAGTAAGTGCGTAACTAATGATTCTTTTAAATGCAGAATTAGGTTTGCACTCCAGACCAGAATCAGGGACCCTCGAGTATCTATGCAATTAAATCAGTACAACTTCAGAAAAGATAAATAGTATTTATTCCAGTGTATTCCACCACTGCCCTATGCTTAATTATTGTCAATTAAAGTTTAAGAATTACTGTGTTTTATCAGTCAGTGTTTTAGAGTCTGACCATACAGTCCTTTCTTAAAAAAAAAAAAAAGCTGAAAATACCTGAATACCTGTGCAGTTGCAAGAATCTCCTGTGTGCTCGTTTTAAAAATTTGTTCATCCTGTTATCCCTCTAATTGCCTTTTTTTTTTCTAAAATTTAAAGTTAGAATTAATATAAATATAGCTTATGGTAAGTGAGGTAATTTAAAATAGTATACGTGACACAGTAGTACAAAAAAAACTTTAATATTCACCTTGACTAGACCAAGCATATGATAATTTTAGGGTATTTCTGTGCAGTATAGTACTGAATTAGAGGCAATGTTTTGTTTGTAAGCTGATAGGACACTTCTGTTTGCTCACAGGAAATGCTCTTTTAAGATTGAGTAAATCCCTGCAGCCAGATGCACAAAAATAAGTATGTCTGTGCTGGGAGAAGGGATTTGGAGTGAAGGTGTGCTGTTTAATGCTGGAGCTGCTTTTCCTGTGGTAACGTTGCTCAAAGCAAAGATCTAATAGTAGGTCCAGCACCTATGAAAAATGAAACTGTATTGCTGCCTTCTGTATAACAAGTGCCAACCCTATTACTACTTACTGCCTTATGTTTGCCCTATTTTGTTTTCATTAGGACAAGTGTCGCTTAGACCTTGTAGTAGCCTTCCAGTATCTGGAGGGGACCTACAGGAAGGCCGAGGAGGGACTATTTACAAGGTCCTGTAATGACAGGATGAGGGACAATGGGTTTAAACTGGCAGAGGGGAGATTTAGACTGGATGTTAGGAGGAAGCTCTTTCCAGTGAGGGTGGTAAGGCACTGCCCAGGGAGGTTGTGGCTGCTTCCTCCCTGGAGGTGTTCAAGACCAGGTTGGATGAGGCCTTGAGTGACCTGTATTAGTGGGAGGTGTCCCTGCCTATGGCAGGGGGTTGGAACTAGATGATCCTTGAGGTCCCTTCCAACCTTACTGTTCTAGAATTCTATGAAAATAGGAAAGCAAAACACTTAAGTACTTGGCAGTGTGTTAGATCAATTACTGTGGAGCATCTGAATCTTCTCTCCTTGTGGAAACTGTTTAATCTTGAGTCTAGCAAAAAGATTATTTGAGAAATTATCATGTCTGATTTCTCTCTAACTTCTCTCTTCTTTCCATCTGATGTTCTTGATGTTCCTTTATGCAGTTGTCTCAATTTTGATTAACATACAGAGAAGCTCATATTATATTGTTTCATTATAGACGATGAACTGTTACCTATAACTTCAGGAAGAATATCACAAATCTAAGCAGGACAAATTCCAGTGAAGAAATGCACAATAATAATATCTCTTTTCCATCCTGCCCATTTTCACTCAAAAGGAATGTATGAAAGCTTAGTATTGACCTTCCTGGAATTAAAGGAGTCTTCAGAAGAACGCCTTTTCTAGTTTTACATGACTGTCAGTTGTATTAGCTAAAACCTAGGAGAATGGCAAGTACAAAAGTAAACATCTCTAACATAGAGGCCTTCACCACCTCTCATTGTTGTCTTCATACATTCAGTGTAGTAACTGCAAGTAGTTAATACTGCATCTGTTTGTGCAGATTGTACTGGTTCTGCTTATCCTTACAAAGACCTAATAAGTCTGCTTCTTATTGCAGCTTCTGATTGGCTTTGAGTCTGGAACAGTGGTATTATGGGATCTGAAGTCAAAGAAGGCAGATTACAGATATACGCATGATGAGGTAACACTTTTCATCTGCATTACTTACTATGAGGATATCATTTGCTGTTCTAATAGTGACTTTTATTATTTTTCTTTCATTTCTTCTCCTACTTCTGTCTCCAGTGGATCAATAAATAAGTCTCTTTGAAATTGCAAGTACTTGAAGTTTTCTCTAAAAGAGCCATAGTGTTTGAATAATAGAAACTTCAGACCTGAGTAAGTGTTGACAGAGTTGAAGTTTATAAAACAATGAATGGTGGCATGGATTTCTTTAGTAATTTTGGGGACTGATTATTTAGTAAATTCGGGGAAGTTTTCAAATGTTGTGGTTTGTTTGGTTTTTTGTTGGGTTTTTTTTTGTTTTTTTTTTAATTGAGTAGTGTGGCTTTCACCTGTATTTAAAAACTTGAGTCTTAATTTGAAACAAGATGGTTTAGCAATTTCCACAATGTGGGATTGCTCACGTTCTGAAAAGACATACGGGGCGAGGAAACCACTAAATAGTTTCACTAGGACAGTGTTAAAAACAACCCCACTCCCCACCCCTCTTTATTTTTTTTAAGATCAAGGTTTGAAACAAAACTAGGGGATGTTAGAAAAAACAATGACATGGAATTACATTTTTTTTTTTTAACAACTTGATTCTTAAGAGCATGTCGACTAGAATATAGGCTTTTGAAAGACAGGTTAAGAAAAACAATTCAACATGATACGCAAGGTGATGTATTTCATGTTAGTCTCAATTACATTTCATTAATTGTGAAATATCTGTGTCATTGTTCATACAAGCTAGGCCTGTTTCTTGTATTGCAACAGATGTGTTTTCTTCAGGTCTGCTGAACTTTTTGTAAGACAGCATCTGGGTTTTTTTTGTATGATGCTTCTTACTCCATATTCATGCTTGTGTGTTAGTTCTACCAATGAAGAATTTGAACGGAAAAGTCTGAAGTAGACTGACCCTCAGGTAGTCAGGGCTGTGTTAGAACATCGGAACTGAATGAGGTTTCTTTCCTAAATGCCTGTATAAGCCTCAAAGTATTTTATGTGGAGCAATTTTTGTACCTTCCAGTTTCATTGCATGAATCAAATTCATTCCCTCTCTTGCTTTGTTTCATAACCTGTCCGTACTGGTTTTTTTCCTAGTTTCAAGTTCATTCTATACCTTTTTATTATTTTAGCTTTAACTTTCTGGTTTTAACCGTTTTATTATGTCTGTGTTTTATAAAAGAGAAACACAACTATGTAGTGTATTGAAAATGTGGCTACACTGGATTTATGATGTGGACTAATTATATTTTGGTTTACTTCTTTCCTGATACTGAATTAGCCTCTGGATGCAGGTGTTAAGCAGATAGTTCCTTGGAATGACCTACTCTGGTCTCATTCTTCAGTGTTAATTGTCAGCTCCAAGTCCATTGTGTGTATACATTACTTCACATTTACAAGGACAGTAAAAAAAAAAAACTAAGTCTACATGGAATATGCTTTGGTACTGTCAGCAGAATTACCAAACTAAGAAACTTTGAATTTTTGGAGTTTAGAACTAAACTGAGTGGTACAAATCCCTGAGGTGACCTCTGCCTATTGCCTTCATCCATGAACTGATCGGTTTGTACCATCCTGTCTTTATTCTACCTTGCTTTACTTCCTGATACTTAACCAGTTATTCATTAGTTAAGGGATCTGTAGTGCGGTTTTAGTTTTCTGTAAGAGATATCATTGAAAGACACTGAGAATGGTGTAGGCAGCTTGACTGGTGTCTCCATTCACCTCATGCTTGTTAACCTTTTTGGAGGTTTGTTGAATCTGATTTTGTTTTACAAAAAACACGTTGACTTATTACCTGGTATATTGTACTCATCCATATGTACATTAATTCTGTTCTTAGTCTTGTCGATGTTTCTAGGAACTTACCCAGGTAGACACTATCCTAATTATTTTCCTTTTCCTTGAATTTTGTGGTCCATTTATAAGTGAAGGCATCTAGTTCAGTTTTATTTTTGATTGCCAAGGAGGTAATTGCATAAAAGTCGGATTGTGCGGTAAAGAAATGAGCATCATCATAACTTAGGAATGGATAAGAAAGGAACAAGAAAAAAGATCTATGGACTGGATTTTGAGTGTCACTGTTCTGATTAGTGAGAATCCTCATACCTAAAGCTGTTCCGAAATACATGTATTGGACCATTCAAGTCTTAGAGGTTAGAAATGTGCTTTCTGAGTTCCAATTGCCCTTTAAGAAAAATATTTCTTTGGAAAAAAAAAATACTGCATACAGTAATAATTTTTGTGTTCTCATCCGTTTAACATTGTATGACAAGGAGTTTCTGCTTCAGTGGGCAAGTTATGTAGATCTAATCTTTTAAGGGGGACGGCAGAATAGAATAATACCCTTATTTTTAATTTGGATTTGATACAGTTAGGCACTTTAAAATTGTTCCGACCTGAATGGCATAGAAAAAAAATAATTAATTTTGTCTAACAATAGAAAAATATGTGTTTTCCTGAAAGGTGTTATTGAACAGAGGACTGTCATTGTTTCTGGGCTGAACACCTTGATAGACGATCCTATCAGATACAGAAAAGATAATGAATAGAAAGGTATAGAAAGTGGATGATATGTATGTACGTCTTAGTGGAAGTTAGATGAAGTAAGGCTTCTTCTGTATCTCTTTCATTTTATGCTTTACTTTATGCCTGTGTATTTAGCTGCAAAAATAGAGAATCGTCCACAGTTTCGCTAGTGAATGGAATACTAAACTCCATGGTACTATCTTTGTAGTCATCTTGTTGATGCAGTCTGTTCTCTGTTCCTCCCCAGCTGTGCCATCTCAGACCACTGAAGTGTATCAGAAACAGAGGTCTTGTTTTGTGAACCAGACCTGCTTATTAGCACAGGGGAAACTGTCTCTAATCCTATTGAAAAGTATTAAGTCTAATACTGGTGAACTGTGTGGTCCTATCAGTCTCAAAAACCATTGCCAGTCACTTCAAGGGTGATGACTGATACTATGTCTATTAGAAATTACAACACCTGTGATACGAGCTTTATTGCTGCTGAGAGTTACGGGACCGACAGGAGAGCTTGGCACCACAGCTGCAATTCTGCATAACTGTGCGGATGTAGTTGTTACAACCCTGGAGTTGGATCCTCTTCAGCCTTTTTTTCTGTAGCTGTGCTGTGAAACATGCTTGTTTGAGTGATGGTGGCAGCTGTTTTAAGAGGTGACTATGGTTTAGTGGCAGTGGCTTAGCAGTAGTGGTGCAATTTTGAGCTCTAGGCAAGCGGCTGGACTTGATGTCAAATGTTTCTCCCAACCTCAACGCTTACATGGTTCTGTGACTCCCTGCTTCATCAGGCATTGTGAAATAAGATGGCCAGGCACTCTGATATCATGAAGACTGTTTGCTAGAAAATTTTATGTTGGATTAGTCTGCCTTCTCATCACCTTGTAGTTGACAACATTCTTTTAAACATGTTACTTGAGGGACTTGTGCAGTCCATCATGCCATCATTTGTTGCAACTTTTTGACTCAAAACTCTGTGTGAAGAGATCCAGGTGTCATCCTCTGACTTGTTTTTTCTGCCAAGAAACAAAGGTGAAACTCCTTGCATCATCAGAGGTGTATGAAAATATACTTGTGCACTTTCCTTATGGAAGAAACTGTATCTCTGTAGCTTTTTTCTTGTTTTCATTCCAGATGACCTTACTTCTAAGAGGCTTTACTGAAGCAAATTCTCATGTTGCTTTGAGGCTGTCTCATTTGTTGCCCAAACACTAGGTCAGCAGAAAAGTTTCTTTTTGTTTGAACTTGTGTGGTGTTTGAACACAATGATCTGATAGTTGTAGCAAAAGAACACTAGGAGCACTCATCCAGGAGACGGGAATACTTAGAGGGTAGACACACATCTAAAACACTTATCCTGTTTCTGCTTAACCATGTCTATGGGAAGTAACTCTAGGCCATGATTAGTATTAGTGGTGATTGATGTTGTTCTTCCCTCTATGACTTTATAGTGAGTAACAGGTAATTCAGTCAGAATTCATTCATTTTTCTGTATTGGTAATGAGACTCTGAACTTCCAATACTGCGTATATTTCCTCTTTTTTTAATAACAGTAATATGTTGCATGTTTAGAAATACTTCAGAACTGTGGAGCGTATCTTTCTTTTTCAGAGAATTAGGAGAAAATGCTCATGACATAATGGAACTACAGTTGTGAATGAACTTTTCTTCAGAAATGTCTTTTGAAAACCTTGTCCTGTAAACATCCCTTTGATTGCTTTTTTTGGTCTTGGGCAGCCTTGATGAAAAATAAGACCGGAAAGTCTTTCTGCACAATTAGTAAACCTTGGTGTTCAAACATTCAGACTTTTCTAGAAGTTACACGTTTCTTATGTGGAGCATAGTTTATACTGTTTCCCACACTGTGTTTTCCTAAACAATTGAAGTGCAACTTCTGAAAAGTGAAACTAACGTTTTTGATAAAGACCATTCTTCAAGTAGCATTTTATTCTGATTTGAAGTAAACTTTGATAGTATTAACAAAGCAAATGTCTTATAGATTTAATATTTTTAGGCTGGGTATTCTGGTACACGTCTGAGTTTGAGATCATTTTACAGTACTAAAAACATGTCAGAGTAGCCTGTGGGATTAAAAGGAAGAGGGCAAAATGAAACCCTGGCATGTGACTTGCCAGGAACCAAAAGATGTCAATACAGCAATTAGACCCTTGCGCAGTTCATGGCATTCAAACAGTCTTCATAAATATATTGCCCTTTATGTCTCAGTAAAGGCATACTACTTTTTATTTTTCAGGATTGTTTTTTTCTTTCTTAAGCTGTTAACAAGATTTAGCATAGATGCTCCCAAGTCACTATGCTTGCTTTGAGTATTTTGGTAAACCCGTAGAAAAGGAGTCCTTTTCATCGACTTTTCACGTATGCTGTCCATGTCCATGCAAATGGAGGAATGTCACAGTAAGACAGTGAAATCTAGATAGGTTGTGATAAACAGTCTGGTATGCAGAATAAGTAATCTCATATCATAGACCCTAAGGAGTAATGCACAGTGTATTTCAAACTCACTTAATGGCTCAGAGTAAAAAGTCATGGTCAGATCCAAAGAATGCTGGAAAGAATTATCCATGAGTTTGGTGTATTCCTCTGGGAAAGTATGCAGAAACATTTTGCTGAGGATTGTGTTGTACTTGAAAAGCAAGAAAGGAGGTGCAAGTTTTGATGTTTGTTTTTTTTGATTACTTAGATTTTTTTTTTTAATTCTGAGTTGCAGAAACTGTATTTGCAGTAGTATAGTGTTAGAAAAAATAATTTTTAAAGTCTCTTAGGAAAGAGGAAGTAATTTAACTTTTCCGTTCACATCAAAGTATTCATAAATTTCTGCACTTAACTTGTTAAAGTAAGAGTTAAAGCAAACCTGTAGGAATTGAAGAGAAAGGGATTTTTAAAAATATGTAGTTTATTAATTGAAACAGGCTAAATCCCCTTGGAATAAATCTATCAAAAGTTACCCTTATTGATGAACATGTTTTTTTTAAATTGTAAGGTTGCATTTACAGTTATTTTTTTGTGCCTCTTTAAAGAGCCAATAAATGTGATTTCAAGGGATATTAATAGTATATTGCAGTAGTAAAACTGAGTTTCATAAAATGTTTTTAAACATGCATTAATCTCTTCTAAAGCTAGTAATCTGTTTATGTAAGGTATTTATGTAGGAGACTTGCATGTAAATGTTCTTTCTTTAGTTCTACAGTCTTTCAACTTCTTGTGATTGCACTTCACAATCCTACAATCACCCTCAGATGTCTGTTACAATCATTGCGAGAAATTTTCCCTTTGAAAAATCAGATGTTCACCATGTTTGCAGGCACTATAGCAGTCATCTGTTCACATGGGATAATCCTTCTGGAACAACTGGTGAAAATGAGGCTTGATTTGTACATATCTTGTCTATATAATGCTCTAGGATGAGTAATTTCTACATTTCTGGTAACATTTTGGCATATGTAAGATGTTTGTTATTCAAAAGAGTAAGTTTTCTTTTCTACCCCTCTGCTAGAAAACAAGACTGGCTCAGAAGCTTTGAGGCAAACTTACATGTAGTCCAGAACAGCTAACTTCTCTTTGAATCCAAGTGAAGGGAGTGGAAGTAACTAAATATTTCTTATTAAAAGTATTATAATGAAGTAAATGCAAAGATTAATTTCACTTTGTTTACTTATTTATAGAGCATTTTCTGTTTATGTGCCTATAAAGTTCCTTGTATTTGGTGCATGTTTGTAAATGGAACGATCCAGAAATTAGTGAGGTCAGAACTTGGGTAACTATTCTGGATTAATACAACCCTCTCATACAAGCCCTCCTCTCCCCACACAGAAAGGAGGGAAAGGAACACCAAAAAACTTTGTATTGAGATAAGGAATTTACTGAGATAATGCAAACACAGTTACCATAGCCTGTTTCCAGGAAAGTGCAGCTAAATGTGGAAGCAGCAGTAGGAGCCAGGGACACCACTCACCTCCCCCAACACACAGCCAGCCCAACAGAGAAGACTAACACCAAAAACCAGAAGCAGGAACTGGGACAGGAAACCTGTCATGTTACCATCTGAACTTCAAGCCCCCTGATACTTTGCTTCTGCCAGCGCTTTCATTTTGAAGCTGGCACCATGGCATCGTGGTATTGAATATCAGCAACAGTTTCCACTCAACCAATGACGATCACCTGTGCAGAAAACTGCTTTTAAGCATACAAATGTCTTATAACTTAAATCATAGAATTGCAGAGTGGTGTGAGTTGGAAAGGACTTTCAGAGGTCATTATAGCAACAGTCCTTTGTGGTACTGGTGTGTGATTCTGTCATAAGGGATTAACTGTCTGATCAGGATCTGTATGATCAGTAATATTCCACAAAAATAGTTCAGACAACTGAATCAGCACCAGCTAATTTAAGCATACTGCTGCATCATGGCGCTGAATGTTCTACTAAGTGAACTTTTAAATCATTATGAGGATTTCATTAATAAAACTTTGAGATTTATTCTGAATCAGTAAGTTTTGTGTAAAATACTGGAAAAAATAAATTACTCCTACAGGCTTTTCAGTGTCTAAGAAGCTATATACAGATTTGCAACCTCAATGGCTTCTGCCTGATTTTTCAGTTACTCTTTCCTTCAAATACTAGCACTCACATGAACCATAGTGGAAAAAAGTCACAACTTTTTCTCTTGATTATTGAGATGAGTTTTCAGTTCTCAGTTTTGTTTCAATGATTGAGGCTATTGTTGTTAACCAACTAATGCCACCTAAAGTTACTGTACTCTCACTTGCCACTGTAGATATTAGCCTGTTGTATACTTAAGAGATTTTGCTACAGCTGTTTGCAGGTCTGGTTTTATTTTTCAAGCTTACATGGAATTGTGAATTGTGTAATAGCAAGGATGGTGTTCTGCACTGAAGTTTAGCATACTCAGCCCACAGAATTATTAGTGGAATTGTTTTTAAAATGCATAAACCATGCCTTTTGTTATGCTTTAAATAATGTTTAGCTTCAGTGCTAAGTGGAAACAGGTGCTTTATAAAATGGGAAAATAAATAGCCATAAAGCCAAAGATCTCCTTATTGTCCTTCACTGTTCTTTCCATCTCATCAGGTTTCTTGCAGAAATTGTGATAGCAGTCATCTTTCTCCTTTGTGCTGAGCTTATCAGGTCTCTTTATGTTCTTAAGCATTAAGGTTGTTTAAATAGTGAGGAGTTGTTGAGTTTTCTTCCTCCTGAACTATTTTAAGAAAAGGAAAGTGCTCATTACCCAGGTTTATCCTTTCTTCAATAAAACCTGTTTCTACATAAATATGTATCAGAAAATGTTCCATTGACTCCATGGGCTGCCTACTATTGTCAGGGTTAGACTCCATGTGAACAGAGTGCTTAAAACATGCTTATTGCATTGGTAATCATAGTATGGATAACTGATTCTTATGGTGAAAAGGACTTTTTGAAATGCAACCTTTAGTTTACCAGATGTGCACTTTTAAACTTCCTTATCTCTGACTTCACTTATTTCAACAACATAGCACTAAAAGCAAATGTTTAATATTTATGCAAGATTTCTGTCGTAATATTGGCATGTATTTGCTAAATGAAAATTCATCTTACAACCAGGATGAACAAAACTTTGCCTCTGGGAGACTTCATGTCAGATGTCTGGACTGCATATGTGTAAATATTCACATGTTTTCAAACCAAACCTATAGTCTAGAGTCTACACTATATAGGGATCAAAACTAAATTTCAATGAGAAATACTAAACTTAATTAATACATAGCTCCAGATTGTCTAATACTTTTAACCTGCAAAAGTTATTACTGGAGACTGTACTCTTATGTAATGTGGAATCGTAATGATAAGGTTGAAAGGGACCTCAAGGATCATCTAGTTCCAACCCCCTGCCATAGGCAGGGACACCTCCCACTAGTACAGGTTACTCAAGACCTCGTCCAACCTGACCTTGAACACCTCCAGGCAGGGAGCAGCCACAACCTCCCTGGGCAACCTGTTCCAGTGTCTCACCACCCTCACTGGAAAGAACTTCCTCCTAACATCCAGTCTAAATCTTCCCTCTGCCAGTTTAAACCCATTCCCCCTTGTCCTGTTGTTACACGACCTTGTAAATAATCCCTCCCCAACCTTCCTGTAGGCCCCCTCCAGATACTGGAAGGCTAATATCAGGTCTCCTCGAAGCCTTCTCTTCTCCAGGCTGAAGAGCCCCAACTCTCTCAGCCTGTCCTCATAGGAGAGCTGCTCCAGCCCTCTGATCATCCTCATGGTCCTCCTCTGGACCTACTCCAACACTTCCGTGTCCTTCCTGTACTGGGGACTCCAGAACTGCACACAGTACTCCAGGTGGGGTCTGA
>VWZE01015461.1:75658-163542 GCA_013396675.1 Eubucco bourcierii | reverse complement strand
TGGCTGTCTGGGCTGCATGGGCACACTGCAGGCTCATGTTGAGCTTTTCATCAACCCAGACTCCAAGGTCCCTTTCCTCAGGGCTGCTCTCCAACCATTCACCACCTAACCTGTATTTGTGCTTGGAATTGTGCCTACCCAGGTGCAGGACCTTACACTTGGCCTTATTGAATTTCATCAGGTTGGCCTGGGCCCACCTCTCCAGCCTGTCCAGGTCCCTCTGGATGTATCCCTGCCCTCTAGCAAGTCGACTGTGCCACACAGCTTGGTGTCATCTGCAACGTTGCTGAGGGTGCACTCCATTCCTCTGTCCATGTCACTGACAAAGATGTTAAACAGCACTGGTCCCAGCACTGACCCCTGAGGGACACCACTTGTCACTGGTCTCCAGGTGGACATTGTGCCGTTTGATCACCACTCTCTGTGTGCGACCATGCAGCCAATTCCTTATCCAGCGAGTGGTCCATCCGTCGAGTCCATGTTTTTCAGTTTGGAAAAACATGGACTTGTTTTTCCATGTAGTTGTTTTCCTCTGTCATTTGATCACTGGATTCTCCCAAACAGATTGCTAGAAAATGAAATGTAGTTTTTCTGTGCACTTTTATGAAATGTGAAGATCTGATGTGTGTAAAATCAGTTTAGGTAAAGCTAGCTGAGACCTGTCTTGTGTGGTGATATTTTTTTTTTCTTTTTATAGAATCATAGAATCATAGAATAGTAAGGTTGGAAGGGACCTCAAGGATCATCTAGTTCCAACCCCCTGCCATAGGCAGGGACACCTCCCACTAGTACAGGTCACTCAAGGCCTCATCCAATCTGGCCTTGAACACATCCAGGGAGGGAGCATCCACAACCTCCCTGGGCAACCTGTTCCAGTGCCTCACCACCCTTACTGTAAAGAACTTCCTCCTAACATCTAGTCTAAATCTCCCCTCTGCCAGTTTAAGCCCATTGCCCCTTGTCCTGTCATTGCAGGACCTTGTAAATAATCCTTCCCCAGCCTTCCTGTAGGCCCCCTTCAGATACTGGAAGGCTACTATCAGGTCCCCTCGAAGCCTTCTCTTCTCCAGGCTGAAGAGCCCCAACTCCCTCAGCCTGTCCTCATAGGAGAGCTGCTCCAGCCCTCTGATCATCTTTGTGGCCCTCCTCTGGACCCGCTCCAACACTTCCATGTCCTTCCTGTGCTGAGGGTTCCAGAACTGCACACAGTACTCCAGGTGGGGTCTGACGAGAGCAGAGTAAAGGGGCAGAATCACCTCCCTTGCTCTGCTGGCCACGCTTCTCTTGATGCAGCCTAGGACTCGGTTGGCTGTCTGGGCTGCATGTGCACACTGCAGACTCATGTTGAGCTTTTCATCAACCCAGACTCCAAGGTCCTTTTCCTCAGGGCTGCTCTCCAGCCATTCACCACCCAGCCTGTATTTGTGCTTGGGATTGTGCCTACCCAGGTGCAGGACCTTACACTTGGCCTTATTGAATTTCATCAGGTTGGCCTGGGCCCAACTCTCCAGCCTGTCCAGGTCCCTCTGGATGGCATCCCTGCCCTCTAGCAAGTCGACTGTGCCACACAGCTTGGTGTCATCTGCAAACTTGCTGAGGGTGCACTCCATACTTGCTGAGGGTGCACTCCCTTCTTCTTCACCTAGTAATGAACTGTGTAAGCTTTCACTGCTGCTTAGGGTTCCCTGCTACTCTCATACCCAGGTTTCCTTATAGAAGAAATCTGTAGGTACCTGAGGAGCTGGAGTGAACATAAGCCCTGCTTGCAGATACCATCTTCTGAGCAGAGATTCTATTGTACAGTGCACTAGCTTTCACATATTAAAGTCCTACTTTCAGTCTACTCCGAGCAATAACTTTACCAAAAGTATTAAGCAGGTCTATTTTATTGGTAATATCAAAGTTCCATGTTTCTGGCAGATAATACTTTTTTGCACTTTTTGAATAGTAGAAAAATACTTGGAGCTTTCGTTACTTACTTTTATGCTATAACTAAAATTTTCTTGAACATGACCTAATTTCTAACTTCTCCATGTGCTAATTTCGATGCTGGAAATGGCATCAGTTGTTTCTCAATAGTTAATTTGTTTGCTTTATTTACGCTCTGCTTCATTGTTGACTTTAAGGCAGCAACTAGATTTCATTTAGTTAGTTGGTTTTTTTTCTACTGTAAGATTTCTTAAGACATGCCTTTAATCATTCCTAATTTTATGAATAAAAAGATATTTCTGTATCCATGGAAGGATTTACCTTCCTGTTCCTCAAAACTGCTACTCCAACATTAGAATGCTTATTCGAACTATTTTTTTATTGTAATTAAAAAAAAAAATCTTTCAATTCTTGCTTTACTTATATTCTAAGGCAGTGCTTACCTGCTTGCCTCTTGTGTATAATATCCAAATTAGATATAATAAAATATTATTAAAATTTTTGATTTAATAATTCTATGAAGTAGGAACTTTTTGTATGGATAGTGTATTTTTCCCAGTTAAACATTTTGGTTAGCAAAGCACCAAGTGCATGGAGTTAATCTCTGCATGCTACCCATTATTGAAAAGTACTTTATTACTACACTGAAAAGGATTTTTTTTTCCCCCTCTTAAACAGACAAGTTAGTATGCACTAAGAGCAGTATGACGATTAGTAATTATCTAATTTCCTTTTGCTGTCTAATGGAGTAAGAATAAAATGATACTGATACACTGGTCTGTTTGTTTTTCTTTCTCTTACACAGGCTATTCACTCTGTGGCTTGGCATCATGAAGGAAAACAATTTGTTTGTAGTCACTCAGATGGTACCTTGACCATATGGAATGTAAAATCTCCTACCAAACCATTCCAGACAATCACTCCACATGGTAAGATCAAAACAGTTAATCACTGTTACCTGTTAACTCTTAAAACACACCAAACTTATTTTTAATAGAACTGTTTTGCAAAACCAACTATTAAAAATGCACTTATTGCACAAGAAAAAATGTATTGTCGTACCAAATTCTAATAAGTTCAATTTTTAAAAAGTCTTTATGAAGTGACAGTACAAACTAGTGCATTTTTCTTTAAATCTGTGAGCTTTAAGTTCACCTTTTACATAAAGGCATTGATATCAAAATGAACTAATGTATGTTTTGCAGGGCTTGCTTTTTTATTGACATTACAAACCCATATGTTGTTTCAAATATATACATGAAACAGATGCTTGCTTATATAAATGTGTAGATTACCTTGTAAGTTCTTGGAAAGGTTTATAACAGTGAGACTAGCATCTGGTAGGATGTTCCTAATTCTGGGAAGTCTTGCATCAATTCTAACCTGGGAAATTAACATTTCATGTTGTTCTCCTGTGAAATATGCTGCTACTCTTCAAAAACACACTTTACAAATGCCAGGTTACCATGGTGTGCGTGATGTTAAGTCATGTCTTAATAACATTTACCTCAGATTTTTAAATGGGAAAGTAACAGTGAGGGTAATCTGTGAGGTTGCTGTCTTAGTACAAGATGCTATAGTTAAGCATCCTAGTTTTACTTACCTGAGCATCCAGCAAGTCCATATATACTGTGCTGGCTGTGGACTAGAATGAGAAAAGGAAGCTGTGATCCTGTAGCAGTCAGAAAATAAACTGACATCTATGCTAGTAGTAAAACTAAAGTAAATATAGTCTTGTCTAACTAATGTTTTAGCTTCTTAAATTTTTTTTTCTTTTGATCTTGGGCTTAAAATTAAATTTTCTTCATAACTTTATAGCTATATCAGACTTCAACGCTCAGATGAGGGGGAAAAAAAAACATGTTTACACCACACATAATTTCTGCTGACACCATGGGAAATTGTATGTGTAGAAGCTTCAGATAGTAGTAACTCACTGTAGAGAAAGAGCACATTTTCATGTTCAAATTCAAACCTTAGCCTTTAACACTCAGAATAAACCTCATTTTCTTTGTAAACTGACTAAATTTCATGCCAAAATGGCAGACACAAGATAAATTTTAAATATTCAGTGCTGCTTAAAACAACTTATTTAGGAGAGAATTGTATTTTTGAAAATAAATGTTCTATAACATGTAGGGGGGGAAAAAAAATAATACCAAGCCCAAATAAGACCCCCTGAATGTGGACCAAAAAAACCCAAACGTTATCCCCAATACACAGCTCAAAACTACCTTAATCTTAGAATGTTCTAGGTTGGTGTGTTGAGAGTTTTGACAAGTCTTTAATGATGTTATTCCAAGGCATACTCTATAATTGTCAGATGTTGAATACATATACTTTACAAGTTGCATAATGAGTTTAATCATTTGTCATCATGTTATGGAACTTTAAGATTAATACAAGAAAATAATTCACTTTAGGAAAGCAGCTGAAGGATGGAAAGAAGCCAGAACCCTGCAAACCTATTCTTAAGGTGGAATATAAAACAACTAGAGCTGGGTAAGACTTGTTTTTGTATGCAAAATTCATGTATGCAAAAAAGAATGCAACTCTCTGGGAAGTTGCTTTGTTTCAGTGTAGTTGCCTCATGGCACTGAGCTACGGTAGAACAGCTGAAACAGTTGTTTTTTTTTAAGTCAGATACTGCTGAATAAACAAAACCCCTATGTAAACAAATTACTATATAAAACCCCTTAACTTTGATAAAGATCCTGCTAATGCATTATCTACATGCTTCCTGTGTGCTATGAAATTTGTGTATTTTTGAGAATATTTCAGAAAAAAATACCTGGTAAAGCACAGACAACATGTCTCAGGTTGGGAACTATAAGGTTAAAAAAAGTCTTTTAGGGACTAGAAGATTGTTATTCAATCCCATAATTCTGCTATCTCCTTATAAACTCACAACAAGGCCAGCTTGCTCTCCTTTCCTCCCCCTCCAGCCTGTGTTGGGCAGGAGCTGCATTATCGGGACAAACATGTAAGGATAGGCCTGGCTTGGGGCCTCCAGAGGCTGTGTTTAGGCGTCTTGGATGGCAGAGGAATGGAGAGGGGAAGGATAGGAGCACTGGGGACTATGGGTTTAGTTTTGGGTTGGGGGAAAATTCAAGGGTGTTCGCTTACGGATTTGTATCTGCCTTGTAATGTCTATCTGTAAGTCTCTCTCCAAATATAATTCTGGTTTTTCTCCAATTCACTTGAGAGCTTCACTCTGTCAGCTCTTCAAACCCATGACACAACACTAAACCACAGACTTGAAAACTGAACTTTGACAAATAGTAGTCTGATGCAAATGTTCTAATTAAGTTTTTTCTCTCCCAAGAAATTTTATTGACAGAAACCTTTTCTGGTAGGGTGCAGTAGTTTATGCAGTACGTTGTGCCTAATTATACATATTGAGAGCGTTAAAAGCAGCAATTGCAACAGTAAACTCAGTACACTCAGATGACATTATCTTGAGAAGGTTGAAGTCACAAAACATGCTAAACTGTAAGCCTGTGTTTCATGAACTGTGTACGAACAAGTTTTAGTTATGGTTCTGAAGTGACTTAAAGAATGCAATATAAAGGTAAAATAGTTGTGGAAATCCTTTCAGTTATTTGTAAAAGGTTGTTCTTTCTTTCTTTTTAATTACAAAAAATAATTTTCTTTTTAGTTTTTGTGAGGTTTATGTATCGTTTCTGTTTGCTTTCCAGGCATTCAAACTTACAGAATATTTTTTTCTTAAGTAGTAAATAGTAAAATTTTCTATAAATATAGTTTATATACCCATAAATACAGTGTCAGTGGCTTTGGCTGCTGAAAGGTGAGATAAGTAGAAGTCTAAGATTGTCTAATTCCCAGATGTATGAACATCTATGTTCAGTGGGAAAGCCGTATTTCACTTGCAGCAGTCTACATCGGTCTGCATATTCTTTTGTTAACTGAAATATCAAAAGCTGATCTCAAGAAAGGTGAACATATAACAAAAGGTAGTCTCATCTTCAGCATGTTACAATTTTTGCAATCAAAACTTTTGTTATGAATAGTCAATTCTGAAGGAAAAGGTTAATTTGAAGTTTGCTCTATGAAATTACAGTATTACAACGTAAGAACTAATTGATTTTTTTTTTTTAATGCAATTTGAAGGGGACATTATTATTGTATCATTCCTAAGAGTAGGTAACTCTTTACAGGGAAACTGCTTTTCCTGGTATGACTGTTTTTATTACACCTCTCACTTTCTATGTTTGTCCAAACTGAATGCTTAGACGTCTTTCAGTTTAATGTTTTCTGTGTAATGTTTTCTCCATCTTTAGTGTACTTACAAATTTATAACTGTTGTGATACATTAATTAAAAGGAAGAGAATTTTTTTAAAACCTAAAAAATATTCAACTGTAGTCTTCCTACAAGAATTTTAAGGCAAGACCTCTTCCAACCTTGGGGATACTGTGATACTGTAACTTCTTTATTGCGAAAAACAGCAAGTAACCATTCTGTGTTCCTTTCTTCCATGCTGTGCATCACTCCTTTCTCTTTTCTTATCCAGAGTGATTTAAGATCTGGGTTTGTTTCAGTATCTCTTCATAAAGAAGACACTTCATTAGTGTGATTATATTGGTTTTCTTTACTACTTCTAATTCTGATAAACTTTTTCTTTTGAGGAAATGTCTAAAACCATGCGGAAGGAATGTAAGATTGCAACCTTTCATAGGCACCACAAACACTATTCTTTTTACTGTTGCAGCCTCATTTATGTTCTCCCTACAGGGAAGTAAGAAGACATGAGGCTTTTTCTGGTTCTTACAGACTACCTACTTATCTTGAGTTTGTGTATTTGTTCTAGTTTTGGGTTTGTAAGGTTACCAGAGATAGTGCCTGTGAAGTCTCCACAGCCATTTGTTTGACCTACAATAGTATGGTCTACAATGGTATGGACTACAATAGTATGTCTGCAGCTTTATTTCTGGGACAACATATTTGGAAAGGTTTCTATTGACAGTCTTCCTGTACCTGGACTGGAAGATCAAAAACACAAGCTAGCATAGTTTTCCAATTTCCAAGCCTGATGTCTTTTGTTTTCTAGCCATGTAAATTAATCTAAAATGCTCCATATCTGTGATGAACCCCAAAGACAGGTTATTTTTTAACTGTACTGAAATGGTTTCCACAAGGTTTTTAATGCATACTTTTATGTCTAAAGTGAATCCAGAGAAGTGTTTGAGCTTCCTTATGCCATTTCCTACCCCTCCAGATTCTGCTCCTTATAGTGTTTACTTTGGTTGGTACCAGCATGATGATAAAATTACCCAAGCACGTTCTTTGCTGTTGGAGCTCTGTTTTAATAGAAATTTCAACACAGAAGTCTACCTGTAAAACATAGTACCAAAAAGCATAGTCTTGGTGGGTTATGCAGTTGTCACTGACTAGCTGTACAACTAGTCCATCTTAGCAAGATGGATGGATGTAATTGGCAGGGGTTACAGTAATGACAAGGCTTCTAGATTCATTGAAATAATATGATTTTGTTGTGTAAGTTGGGTTCAAAACCACATTTCTCAAAAAGAACTTGTAATTTATCTTCACTACTACTTTGATTTTCAGTTTTAAACTGAGCTGACTCTTGAAGTCTTTTTCATCTTTATTTTTAGGGATTTGCTTTTCAAATTCACTCACGGTTAGAAAAGCAAACTGGTACCAATGACCTAACTTCTATATATACTGTCACATCCAGATTGCTAGAAACTGGCTAATATTTGACAATTTACTTCTGAAATTGGCCAGAAACATCCTTTGCTATGAGACTTCATTTCTGTGTTTTCTGACTATTTTTTAATAGAGTACCCCAAGGGAGTTTCACACATTTAACTGATGAGGAAATCTCATGTGAAGGAACTGATTCCAGAACTGCTGAAGCAGAACTCTTTGAAAGAAGCAGCTCTATTAGTAGCTGTTTAAAATGCTGTATAGCAATTTTGAGCTGAGCACTGCTTTTTATTAAGTCCCTTTCAATTCTTTCAAGCAGGAAAAACAACGCAGCTTTGATAGTTACAATCTCATCTATTTATGTGAAGTTTTATTTGTCTTTTTAAATTATTCATTTCTGTTTAATTTGTGTGTGCTGAACTTTTTAATATGATTAATATCACAACTGAAAGACAATATTCTAAGAATTTCATTAGGAAACACAGTTTGCTTTCATAGTAAATTTGTGGTTTTGTGAAAATGGGAAAATTTCATGCATAAACCTGTATTAATCTTTCCGGCAGATTAAAGTCCACTTTAATCTTTGATTCATCTGTGAAGTCTGTGTGACAGATCTGTGTAATCTATTTTTAGCTCTTCCATTCTTTGCTCAATAAGGATGCAGACTGAGGCGAGCCTGGCCAAAACAATGTGATTACATACCCCAGAGAAACCAGGATGCACTTTACACTGTGATCAATGAAACTTAGGAACTCATGTTTCTCATTATTTTGTCAGCTGATGTTGGAGAACTCACAAATTAACAAATTACTGCAGTTTTTTTCTGGCAGCATCATTTTTAAAAAAAAGATGATTTTTGTGTAGACAAATACTGCAATAAACCATTCCAGAACAGTGAGATTCTGAGTACATTGCAGCAGGTTTTTTTCCTCCTCATTTACACCTTGAAAAATACCAGGTTAAATTTGAAGTTTGTCCTTCTGCTTTGCTTTTACTTCATGGGCTTGTTGATAAAAGGTTGTGTTCTGGTATGAAGAATGAAGATTAAATGAAAACTTGGTGAAAACTTTGTCCTCTTCTAGAAATACAGTTTTGACTACTATTGGAGGCATGATACTGAACTTGGTAGACCCATGGTGCAATTTGCAACCGTTTCTTTTAAGGCATCTTTCTCAAATAGTGGAAGTCTGGTTCCTCCAATCACAGGACTTTCTGAAGGACCAGGCAGAAGAAACAGAAAGCTTATCTCAGTCTACTTTTCCTTCAGTGCTATAAACACAGAGTACATCTAAGCCATGCCTTGAACTTGTGAACAGCAGCATGTGCATAAACTAAACCGTTCTTGCATGGTTTTCAGGAAGAAGCATGTACCTATTTTGTCACACTTATATTTCAAGTGTTAGCATTTGAATGCCATTTAGACAGTATGGGAAAAAAAGCACATGCTAGTTGCTTCCAAAGTAGATGCAAATGGCAAGATTCCTGACTGATGTGAACATAAAAGTAGATCGAAGGAGTTTTACACTCTACCAAATTTTGCTCAGAAGTGTAGCCTGAAATATGAGGCAATAGTCAATAAAGGCTAACATTTCTTGAGTTGTATACTTACAAACAACCAGTATGCTCTTTAAAATATATTATGCCCTATCTTAATTATAAACATCATTAAAATGAGTGATGACTTCCCAGAATTGGGAAAGAAAAGATCTAGTGCAATGAATACATTTACTTCATCCTTTTATTTTTTTTCAAGAAATAAACTGCTAAACTACATATCTGCGTATTAGACAAAAATGTGTAAATGTTTCTCTAAAGAATTTTTTTAAGGGAAGCCTCTAGTCTGTTTTCAAACCTGAAAAATAGTTTTTCTTTGCTGCATTCAGCCATTTAATTGTGCAATAAGAGTAGTCTATGGCATACTATTCCTTAAATTTTGTGCTTGGTGGTAGAGGGGTAAATGGATGTGCTGGTTTGAGCTACCTGGAATATTTTAATGGAGAAAACTGTATTATAGGCTGTGAAAAGAAAACAGTGGTGATGTCTACTTCACTCAGAGTCTTGCTGAGATTTTTAAGAATAAGAACACAAAAACATAGATAAGACACTGGGGCACAGATGCTCTCGTGCTGTCCAGAACCTCGCCTGCCTTCGCCTCTCTGCCGAGTAATCTCACTAACCACCTTCCTTCTAAGCCCCCTGGCTGATCCTCCAAACTCACCTTGTGTGTAAGACAAACTTTGGGGTAAGGTATAGGGGTGGGGAGAAGGTGGAAGGGTGGTTGGGAGCCCCTCCTGGGGTCTCTGGTTTCTGGGAGGGGTGTTGTGTGTTTGTATTACCTTTAACTTGTATATTTCTGTAAATATTCCTGTATATAGTGTATATATCTGCTTGTATATTGTGCTAAACTGTAAATAGAACTTCATTTCTTAACTTTCAGCTGACTGAGTCTAGTTTGGGGGATTTTACAAAGTGTGGGGGGTGGGGAACTCCCAAACCATCACAATGGATAAGATGTCTTGAGTAATAGTGTGAGGAGAGAACTATGGACAGTTACTTATGTGCTTGCATCTTGAAAAATGTTGTCTTCAAAGTTTATGAGGAAACTGGTTGCTTCTCCAAGAGTGGTGTGTTTTTGTGACGGCAGAATGACACTACTTACAAAATTGTTCATCCTTCAAAATTTAGCTGATTGTTTGCAGTAAGTAAATGGGCTGTTATTTCCTGATCTTGCTGATGTGTTTTGCATTACGCATAATTGGGGCTGTTGATAAATCTGAATCTACAGATCAACAGAAAAGAAACCTTTCAGACATTAACAAAAAATACCTCATCTTGGTAAACAGTTCCAAAGATTGGTCAAATAAGCAATAGAGAACATATGGTTTGCAAGAGACGTCTGCCTTGAGTGTCTTAACTTTTGAAACATGTACCCAAGTTATGCATTGCATGGTTTGCATTATTCTTACTGTATTTCTGCTTAATGATCTCCTGTTCAACTTTATTAGGTTACAAAAACTACACAATGTCTCTCATTATCTGGGCTTGATCCTAAGTACCTCTGCTTTATTCCAGAGAGCCTTTCATCATTCTCTCGGGAGGCTTGTCATATGACACTGTAGGAAGAAGACCATGTTTAACAGTTATGCATGGGAAAAGTACTGCAGTGCTAGAAATGGATTATTCAATCGTTGACTTTCTAACCCTCTGTGAAACACCATATCCTAATGGTAGGATCTCTTTCTCAGTATCTTGACTCTTTCTCTTTGGAATTTTTTGTCATCTAAATATTCTGTTGACTTTGTTTTATCTCTAGAGATCAGGCTGCAGCAACATCTGTTATTTCTGTTGTCTGAAGTATGTTTTACTTCCTAAAGCATCATAACTGAATAGTTTGTTACAAAACCTCTTTTGCTTCCAGAAGAATGCCAATTACCGGTTGCATGGTTTTTCCTTTTTTATAACCTAAAAGCTTGTGCAGACGAAAAAGGAGTGTTACAATTTTAAGCTATAGTTATTGCATCAGAAGTGCTCAATATTTGAACACAGTCAGCTTTCAGTGACTTTAATTCCAGTAGTCATGTGAAGTTCATCACTAACCTGTAATCTCTACTCTGTAGAGGAGATATTTATATCATAATTTAATCAAAGACAACTTTCTGAGAGTAATGTCATGATGATGACTCCAGTGTTTTTAGCTGCCAACTTTCATTAAAGTGTGTAAAACTGCTTAGTTGAGAAGTTGAGGGTTACCTGAAAGAAGACATGATAAACTTAGGACACTGTCGTCGTCTTTTTGTGTCCAGTTAACTGTATTTCAATGCATTTTGTAAGCAATTAGAATTTAAACCCCTCTGAATATAAGGAAAACCAGTTTAGGACTGCAAGGATGTCGTTGTTTGGTACCCATTGCTTTCGCAGAGATACTGTTCTGCAAGTTTCTCTGCATGATCCTTTTTGTGTTACTTGAGCTGTTTAAATGGCTCTAGCAAATTGAAGAGTAGGGAATACAAAATTCAATTTGAATGTGGCTTTTCCAAACTGAAGTTGGAGTGTTGAAGGGGAGCGACCGTGTAACTTCGTCTTCAGAAACTATAGTTATGAGTGCCTTTTCTACTCTTGACTGGTAGAGTGCAAGGACTGATAACACTCTTGAGGCTGTGCATGCAAGAAATAGATGTAGTAAGTAACTTCTTTCTTGTTTTTAGACTTTCAAGAACCATATGCTGTAGTTGTTCTCCTAGAAAAGGACCTAGTACTGATTGACCTTGCACAAAATGGGTGAGAATCTTCTTGTTCTTTTTAATGGTTAAATGCATTGTTCAGCCTTTTATGCTGTGCAACTTTTTAATACACCGCAATATCCTCCTTGTCCAGAACACAGAAGTTAATATTAGATGTAAGATTTCTTCAACAGGACTAAGAATCTTCATAGATCATGTTCTATCCAGTTAATATTTAGTAGATCAGTAGAGTATTATACAACTTTTTCCATGCTTGGTTGACCAACAGAAATTACTTAGAGATCACTGCTGCTTTTTAATAATCACAAGCTATTTTTGAAGTTGCTTTTTCATTGCTTTGAATGGGGGGCTCGGAATTCTGGGGAAGGGAGCAGGGGAAACAAGTGTTCCAGGTAAGCTAGATAGTTTTGGCTGACAGTGAGTGTTGCTGTCATCACATAAGAACTTGCTGATTTTATTGCCAAGTTAATTGTTGCCTATATTACATAAAATAACCAAATACTGTTGCAATAAATATCATATACATTACATTAGAATGGTAACATCTATACCCTGGTTTACTACTACAGTAAGAGTTTTCTTGAAAGTAGTACCCATAACTGGTTTCCCTAGTACTTGACTGACACATTTTGAGTCTCTTGTTACTTTGTCCATGGAGTAACCTGTATACTATATAGGGTAACAATTTACAAATTCTAGCTTCTAATTTTTTTTTTTTTTTTTATCAAGGGCTTTGAAGTTAGTACAGGCAGTAACAACCATTAAGGGACTAGTAGTAGAGGAACCAGATGGATAAGGTCTTTGTAGTATTCCTGATTATAAGTCACCAATGGTCAATGAAGGAAGAA
Source organism: Eubucco bourcierii (assembly GCA_013396675.1). Lineage (NCBI taxonomy): Eukaryota > Metazoa > Chordata > Aves > Piciformes > Ramphastidae > Eubucco > Eubucco bourcierii. The sequence continues at coordinate 150,834 of VWZE01015461.1, read as the reverse complement.
AAAATAATCTGAATAACATCCTTCTAGAACAAAACAAAACCCCATAAATATGTACCTTCAAAGTCAGTGGTGACACCTTAAATAACAAAGTCTCTTGGATTTGGAGGGTGAGTTTTAGTCCTAATATCCTTGCAGGTACCGAGCAATTTCATCTAGATTTTTTTCACCATGTTACATGGGCAATATGCTGTGTCCAAAACGTGTTTCTAGTGGACCAATGGCAATGCTCACTTGTGGAAAGGTTAATAAAATAAGTTTTAATAAGCTCAAAATAAGTTTTATAGAAGGTGTTTGGGGGGGGTTGGGTTTGTTGTTTGTTTGTTGTTTCTTTTCCTGGAATTGATTTGTTGTTTCTTTTCCTAGAATTGACCTAGTCTGAAATTGGAAATTATGTTAAGGCTTGTTTAATTTTACATTAGAAATTTTTCCGCAGTTTTGGGTTTTAGAAGACTTATAATCTTTGTTACGACCAGCTTCAGAAACATTGTTTCACACCTGAAGAAAGCTACAAAGTTAATAAATTATTTTCAGCAGATTTTTTTTTTTAATCTTCTGTCGTCACACTTGTCATACTGTACCAAAATTGTCTCTTCCACTCAGCTTTAGGAGATTATTTTAATGTTATGGGTAGTTTTGTATAAAGTTACTGGTATGCAGAATATTTTCAGTAGTTGCTGCTACTACTTCTTTTAAGTGGGTTGAGAAACTGTGTCCTTTTTGTCTCTCAAAAAGATATTGACCTCTGTTACTGGTGGCTTCTTTATTAAGGCTCTGACAGTTTTCTGATGGAGATGGTTCTGGGGACTGTATATGTATGTGCTTGCTCCTAATTCGTAACTGAGTATTGCTATCTGTAACTTTATGAAAATGAACATGGAGATGAAACTAGGTGATGGAAAAGTGTTGGACAACTTTGTTTAAGAGCGGTATAATAATACAAAGTGAGAAGTGGAGTGTTCCTGTCCTTCTCTGTGGAAGAATAGACTGAAGCCTTGGAAATAAAATCCTAACTCCACATGAATATAGTAAGGACTTGGTAACTTCAGTTTTTTCCAAAAGTCATTGAAATAGTAAACTTTAAACAAATATTAAACTGTAGGGAGTAGCAGAATTCTAGAAATATCCTAGAAAGAGTAGAAACTTCAGGGTCTGTCTAGAGTACTACAGTGTCTTGATGGAGTAGTGGATAAGCAGTAAAGTTGTATCATCTATTTATTCATAAGCTGATTGGAATTTATTTTCCTCTGTGTAAAGAGAATGCAAATTTGGTCTTTAGTGTGTAACTTGTATTCTGTATTTTTAAAAAAAAAAGTCCTAGATAACAAACTTCTCCTTTTGTCCATTAAAGGTATCCCATATTTGAGAATCCCTATCCCTTGACTATACACGAATCTCCAGTTACCTGTTGTGAATATTTTGCTGATTGTCCTGTGGACCTCATACCTGCACTCTATTCAGTTGGCGCTCGACAGAAACGTCAAGGTTACAGTAAGAAGGTACAAGACCGTGTGTGTGTATATATATGTATGTATGTATCTGAAAATATGGAAAATCAGCAAGTCTAAAAACTTGGGTGACCATGCTAAGAGCAAAAAGCTCCATGTGACTCACCCTGTCTTTGACAATGGCCAGTAGTGGATGTCTATAGCATATGTCAAGCCTATAGTGTTTCACTTCCCTGATGTCTGCTCATCAGCTGCCACAGTGCCACACCGCTGAAAGCTAAGGCACTTCCTAGAGCCAGGAGTGTTGTTCGTAACCTTCATGGCAGTTTTTTTTTGGGAAGAGGAGGGGTTGTGGTTCTTGTTTTTCTGTGCAGTGGATAAGCTTAACCGCTTTTTTGAAGTCATGTAAAATACTGGAATCTGCAGTTCTTTCAGTGGCTTAGCTTTGCATTGTGTGGTTATTTTCTTTCTCAGTGTCTTTGTTAACCTTCCAGGAATGGCCTATCAGTGGAGGCAACTGGGGCTTGATCACTCAGAGTTATCCAGAGATAATTATTACAGGGTAAGTGACACCATAGTGTAATAATAACTTTGTTAGCTGATCAAGTAGAAGTGAGTATGTCTTCTTCCACATACATACAACAATGTCCCAAGAGTGGTTTGAATGAATTAAGAAATTGTTTACCAGGCAAGCAATTTGCATAATCTTCAGGCATTTACATTAAAGCCAGTGTGGAAGAAAAGGTAGGAGCTGCAAACTGATAGCGGGTGTTTTGCAGGGATTATTATTATTATTATGTGATATTGTAGTTTTCTATTCTATTTCTGTGCTATCAGTATATCCTGAACAAAACTTGCCTTTTATTCTTCCAGCTTTTGTTGGAATCAAACAATCACTAATCAACTAATCCAGTTGATCAGTGCTTTAAAGCATAAGAAGTCTGTTATATAGTTACTGAGTTTGGTTCTCAAAGGGAAGCAAAATTTTTTATTTTGAAAAGGACAACCAAATCTGTTAATTAAATCCATGAATTTCTATCTCTCTTGAGATGGATCCCTTTAATACTACTTTAAGAAGTGTAAGCCAAATTTAATTGATAACTGTGCAGTGCATCACTGAAATTGAAAGCACTACTACAACTTTTTTAGAACACCACATTAGCGCTAATGAGGATTTTATATTACAGAGTGTTTGAGAGATAGCCCTAAAAAAACCTAGTCATCTGAGTCTCAATTTTGAGGATAAATAAGTAAGTTAGGTGACACATTTATAGTGAAATGCAGTATATTTAGGCATCTCCTTTACATATGTCACTCCAAATAACGAACATCTTTTGAGAAGTAACACATGGTAAGCTATACCAAAGTACTTGTGGGTAATGCAGGTAACTGAAATCTACTTAAAATGATAAATTTACATTAGCAGTGGAATTTAGGGAGTTAACCTCCAAATGTCCTTTTATCTTTTCTGTCAATGGAATTGTGACATGTTGGTAAAATAGTGGCTTCAAATAAATTGTGAAAATAATAATAATAATAAAAATAGTTAACCATGTATTTTCTGTTCAGTAGCAAAGAGTTCTAATACTCCAACTAACCATTTTACCATCTTATTAATTTTTAATACTTCATAGGCATGCTGATGGGTCAATCAAGTTTTGGGATGCCTCAGCAAGTAAGTGTTTTCATTAGTGGGTGGTTGATTTGTTTTTTTGTTTTTCCTGTGAAACAGGAGTTACCTAAACTTAACTGATTTCTCTAATGGAATGTAATTGCACACTAGGCATTCTCATTATCTCCTGCTTCATGTAGAGTCCATAACTCGATAGGAGATTTTCATGTAAAATTAATTAAGGTTAACATTTCTTAATTAATTGCTTCACCATTATTATCACCTCATTGAAAATGCACTGGTAATTCAAGGGACAACTACACTGGAAGAGTTCTAACATTTTTTTGGAAGCATCTTCTGCACATTGGGCACAGAGATGCGTGACAGGCAATTTGATTCCTTTTTAGTGCCAGTGAATTTCAGTAAGTTATTTCTGTCTGTTTAGACAGTAGAGAGGCATGTGTTTATAAGACATCAGCTCCCATGAATTTAAGTATCTAAAAATAAGAATTGGAACTGGTAGTAGTTTGTGCTAATAAAATAAATCTATGCAATAGTGAACTGACAGAAAAATGTAAAATAAAATTACAACACTTCTTTGGTGGAACACTGAACAGACTTGAGTCCGATACTGTTTACATATCCTTCCAGTTATAGGATCAGTTGCATCTGATGGTATAGACAAGGAGCAGTGAGAAATGCAGTAAGAATTTGAATTAGAATGGCCCACACAAAGTTAGATGTTTTAATTAATCTGGTTCTGACTAACCTCACTTCTGGTACTTAAATCTGTCTGAAACAATTTTTGGATCATTATCAGTTGTCTTTGAAAACTTACAGAAGACTGGCAAGATGCCAAAATGCGAAGGTGTGTGTGGGTGTAGGAGGGAACAGATGTAATGTGTATGTTTAAAAACTGAGAGGAGGAATATTTGGAGATATTTAATTTCACATTTAGGTGGAGGTGGAACTCGGGGGTGGGGAAGACCCAGAAACCTGATGGATTTTTCAACCACACAGAATCCTTTTCAGCATAGATCTATCAAAAGGAGATCCTACTAAAGACACTCACTCACTTTCTGAAACAGAATAATAAACCTGTTAAGGGGGAAATTGCAAGTATCCCATATCTTGATTTGGTTTATAAAACTGTTTAAATCTCTGTAATAGTACAGTTTTACTGCTGAATGAGACAAGTGCGATTCAGGCAGCATCACTGCAGTATGGAAGAGGAGAAAGGATACTGTAAACTGAGTTTTCCTAATTATATAATAAGTATTTGTAGCAGTGATTTTGACCACTGACTGGAGAGTATGCCAGCGAAGTTTGAAAGCAACACCAAGACAGTTGTAAATTAAATGCTTCAACTGAGAATGATACTGCTAATACATGAACAGCATCAGAGAAAAGTTACTTGAATATGAGATCAATTCTTTGCACTCAGAACTTGCATTCTGGAAAAAAAAAAGAGTCTAATGGATTATCATTGGGATAAATAAGTGAGAATGTCTTTAAAACCAACATTTTTAAACTTGGGCAAGGCCTCACTAGAGCAGTTCTAGAGAATGCTAGGAAAAATGTGAACTGATCAGAGGGCAGCACTTTTGAATGATCTGATAGAACAAAATAAAGATTGGAGGAACTGAAGCTGGGGGATCTAAGACACAGGTGAAAGGCTGTGGATTCAAAATACTGCAAGGAGAAAGAAAAGGAGTTTTGGTTTTGTTGCTATAGATCGGCTTAGCACGTGGGTATAGCACATATAAATAGATGTTATTGCTATGAAGAGACTCTTAAGAATCAACCTTTTGAAGCTGTGTGGTCTAACTATATACCACTCAGGAAATTTGAGGGTTTGGGGGTTTGGGTGTTTTTTTTTTCCTTTTTTTATACTAACCCATATTGGGGCACTGCACAGACACAGTTAACATAGATATTCAGTGCTTCTACTCTGCCCTCTTCTGTGAACATGGTGGCTTCATCTGAGTTTCTAAATGGATTAAAAATTAACCAGAGCAAAATTATCTGTTAAGATTAATTTTTATTTCTCTTTGTTCCTAGTAACGCTGCAAGTGCTCTACAAGCTAAAAACAGCCAAAGTATTTGAAAAATCACGGAATAAAGAGGACAGGCCAAACACAGATATAGTAGATGAAGATCCCTATGCTATTCAGATCATCTCATGGTGTCCAGAAAGTAGAATGCTGTGTATAGCTGGAGTTTCTGCACATGTGATTATTTACAGGTTCAGCAAGCAGGAAGTGACAACAGAAGTCATTCCGGTAACTAGTATAACCATTTTGTTAACTTGGTAGCTAAAACAGGTTTTTGGTTTTCATTGGGTTTTGCAGCCAATTATAGTTCTTTGTTCTATCTGTCAAAGCAAATAATAGATTAAAACTTGGCAGTGTCAAAAGTAAAATGAAAATAGAAATTAAATAAAATGTGAAGTGTCAGATCATTTAGGGAGTCAATTCTCATTTCCCCCCTTGATTCCTAATAATTACCATCTGTCTTGTCAAAACTACTGCAGTATAGAGAGCTAGAGACATGCCAGGCATGCCCGAGAGTCTTTTTAGGACATTACCATAGCACTGGTTTATTCTGTATAGGACACAATGACGAGCTATATTACAGGAGTTGGAGATGTCCCATTTCAGATTAGGTGCACACAACTGTACTGAAGGTATGAGCTGAAAGCTATCTTGAAGCCGTTTCTTTATAAAATGTTGTATGTTCTAAGTACAGCTTTAATCATAATGTAGTTGTGGTTTGTTTTTTTTCCTTCAGCATCTCCTCTTTAAGGACATTAGTCTCTCTTTTTCTTAGGTTTACTTATGTGCAAGTACATTGCCTTCTGATGCGATGATCTTTCCTAAATGACCTTTATAAGTCATTCTCTAGCAAACTATTCGTTACTAGGAATGCTTTAAAATATATAGTGCTTCTCTTTCAGTCTGTGAGTTAACTTGTGCTTTGCAGGTATGAAGATTAAAATTGTCAAAAACTTCATTTACACTGCACAGCAATTGATACTAATTAGTAATACTAATTACTACAGATTTGGCAGAAAGAAACCTGAAATCGTGCCAAAGTTCTTAAAATTGTATAGTCATGCAAGGCCAGAGATTGAAATAAGTCCCACATGTACAGTGTTGCAGTAGTGCAAAGTAGAGTTTTCTGTATGCCTTCAGCTCTTAGTTTCAGCATTCCTGAAATACATATAAGCAAACCATCTTCATAGCTATGAATTTATTGTGCAGTGAATGATAATTAAATGGGTTCAGCATTTATTTCCTTCCCTGTATTAAGCAGGAAACTTCTAAATATTGGAAAATAGGTTAGATATGCACTTTTCAGTGATCTTGAGATATTGTCTGCAGTATATGGTATGACTATTTCTGAACAGTACCTCTGTGTTGAAGTTGTGCTGTTTTCAAAAGTGTTATCTTGTGAAAGACTGAAAAGTCCTTGATGTCATTTTTATCACTACTGTTTTCAACCGTACATGATTTCTTTCATATCTAGCTCTGTGAAAGGCAGTTTACTGGTAATTTCTTACTTTACAGATGCTGGAAGTACGTCTGTTATATGAAATAAGTGATGTTGAAACTCCAGATGGAGAACAGGTGCCACCTTTACCAACTCCAGGCACAGGTTCCAATCCTCAATCCATTGCTCCTCAGTCTCATCCATCTACTAGTAGCAGTTCATCTGATGGACTTCGTGATAATGTCCCATGTTTAAAGTAAGTTTCTGTTATACTATTGAGTGTGGAAGTTCACAAGAATATAGGGTTAGAAAGTCATGTGACATCAATCCTTGGTTTTCTTAAAGCAACATTTTAAGTATCTGAAAGCTGAGTTCTCTTGTAAGAAATGAATATTGCAGTCTTAGTTTCTTTAAGCTCCATGAGATGATTAAAACACACACACATGTATACATATATAGAGATATGTAAAGGTATAAAATTACATTTGGACCTGCCTGCTTTAGAAACTTTGGCATACATATTAGCATAGTTGTAGGTGCTCATGCTCTAGAGTAAAAATATAATTACTTTGGAATCTTATCGTCCATTGAACTTACCATGCAACTTACTGTAAAGGTGAACTGCAAAACTTTAGGCTAAGTCCATAAATGTTAGCTTTGCAGAGCCTTAGGTTTTTAGGGCCAGAACAAAAGCAACAAAAAACCTTACAAATAGGTGAGAAGTGTAACCCTCTTTACGCTTATAAATATAATTTTTTCATATGTCTCCAATGGAACTACTTTGTGTTTTGTGGACAGGAAACAGACCTAAATAAGTGTCCCATTCATATGGATGTTCATTTTTAAAGGTGCCTCAGTGCTCTCAGTTTAGACCTTTTCACTGTAGGACAAGTTTTCAGATTTTTTTATTTTTTTTTTACTTAAGGTTCCTTCTGTTTGTAAACTTCTACACATTGGAAAAAAGAAAGCTACTAGATAACAGTCCTCTATAAGACTGCATTATGAGGCCTCTGGACTGTCACCTTTTTCCTCACGGAGAAATGTACCTTGAACTTAATTTTCAGATATACACTGAAGATGTGTAGTACTTTCTTTTTCTGAAGCTTAAGAACCCAACTTAAATTGTAACTCTTTCTGCATGCCTTCAGAAAATACTAATTCTGATGGGGTTAGAGTTTTCAAATATTGTTTTTACTGAGTTACAGAAATCTCTTTCTAAAGAAAACTGGATGGAGTAGAAAATTGGGGAAATTTCATATTCTTCTGAAATGTTGGAAAATGAAATTATACATTCATGAGAATGAATGAGTAAAATAAAAGGAATTCAGGAGCAAAAGGAATGTTCTGTGTTACTGGTTTTCACTTTTAAAGATGAGAAAGACCTAATCCTTTCTGCAGGACGCTCATAATTTTATTCACTAGCACACAATGACAATTTTCCAGGAGTTTCAATTCCCCCATTCTCATGTTCTTTCCATGTAACTAGTCTGCCATTATTTCAATTTACTTTTTTTTTTCCTGTCATATTATCAGCTTTTTGTTTTTATTTGTCTCAATGCATTATGATTTAATTTCCCTTTTACAGTACCTTTCTTCCTCATGCTCCCTTCACACATTTCCATTCTCTACATGGGAATGGTTTGGAGAAGCACAGTATATTAGGGGTTGAAAGGGACTCCACTGCCAGAGCAGGAGGATCTAGTGTAGGTCACACAGGAACACATTCGGATCGGTTTTTAATGTCTCCATAGAAAGAGACTCCATAACCTCTCTGGGGAGTCTGTTCAAGTGTTCTGACACCCTCACAGTGGAAAAATTTTTCCTTAGATTTAAGTGGAACCTCCTGTACTCCTACTTGCACCCACTGCCCCTTGAATGGATAGCAATTTCAGTTTAGACACTTGTAAACCTTCCTTCATGTATTCCAGTCAGAACTTCAAGCTAATGCTGTTATGCCTTGCTCTGAAGAGAACTGAAGTATTTGTGATGATTACTCAATGAATTTTCAATGCCCTCATGAATCAAAAGGGCCCTCAAAGTAGTGAATGACAGTTTTCTATGGTTTTGAGCATTTTGGTTTGGTTTGTGGGTTGTTTGGGGGTTTTCTGTGATTCATTCTGTATTCATCTTTATTTCGGGGAGGGTTTCTGGGGCGGGGCAGGGTGGGTTGTTGTTTTGTTTGGGGTTTTTCTGTTTGAGGTGTGTCTGGGGTTTTTTTTCTGTTCAGGTCCAGTATAGTGTAGAACTTAATGAATTCTAACCCAGAAGGAGGAAATGGAGACTGTAGAGAGTCATAAAAAAGATACCGTGTTTCATTTACTTTGCAGAGTTAAAAATTCTCCTCTCAAGCAGTCTCCAGGCTACCAAATTGAGCTAGTTATCCAGCTAGTGTGGGTGAGTGGAGAACCACCTCAACAGATAACTAGCTTGGCAGTCAACTCGGCATACGGCCTGTGAGTATATTGTACACATTTTTTATTTTCATTATTCAGTTCAAGTTATTTTAAACTGTCTGTTAAAAAATCAATTCCCTCTGTGTGTTGACATGAACTGCACAGCACCATGAGAAGCGTTCAGCCTTCTGTGCTTTAAAAAAGATTCCTTTTGGGTCCTGGTAGATCCTGATAGTGTTAACATTAGAAACAAAACACCTGGCACTGTACAGCCAAGAGTGTCACTTAAGACTGTCAGATAGGTTGGCAAGTAAAATGAAGGTGATCTGTTCCACTCAGTATCATTTAACAGCTAATCAATGCTGCACTCTTAATTTAGTAATTTCTCAATGCCCACTGTTTAGGGTAATTCAGTATTTTAAAACTTCCTAATTTTTGTGAACAACAACAAATAGCAATGTAAAACTTTTACCAACGTTTCATTAGTACTATCTTTACTTCCACTTCTCTTTTTCCAGAGTAGTTTTTGGAAACTGTAATGGTATTGCCATGGTTGATTACCTCCAGAAGACAGTGCTCTTGAATCTTGGCACAATTGAACTCTATGGCTCCAATGACCCTTACCGCAGGGAACCGCGATCTCCCCGAAAAACTCGACAACCATCTGGAGGTGAGTAAGTAGCTGTGGATTTGTTCTGAGCTTACCTGGGCTCTTACTGTATGTTCTTTGACCACAAGTGTACTTGTCTCCATACTTTTTTTGAGCTGTCACTACTGCAGGTTTGTTTTGTTCAAGACTGGTGCTTAATGGATTCTACTGATGCTCAATGTCATTACTTACTTGTCAGTGTAATGTCTGTTTTTAAGAAAAAAACAAATGGGAAAACGTCTGGATGAATAAGTATAAACATATACTACGGATTTGTGCAGTTCGCAAGGTGTTGTGGTTTTTTTTTTTTACTTAAAAACCAACATCAACTAGAATTATCTTGATATTCCTGATAAACCTAGTACCCATATCACATGCCTGTAAAACTCTATCAATGTTTGGAGATAGTCAGTGTATCTGCTGGTATCTTTTGGCTTCCTATTCTAAACTTTGACTAGGAATGACCCTGCTGAGTTGTGTGACGTGTTCTGTATGCTGTTAGATTGTGTTTGAGAAGAAGCCTTTGATTTAAATGAGATTGATAATAAAGTCCAGGTAAGTTTTGTTAAGTTAATATTTTATTCCGAGTTGAAGTGGATGCTCTAAGATAAATTTAAATAAATTATTGATTTGGAGAAGATCCAGCTAGCACCAGTCAGCTTATTTCAGCTGAGGAAACTGTTCTAAAAAACAGTAGGAAAGAACATGCAGAATTGGTGGCCTGTCAGATAAGAGACTTTTAATAAACAAAAAACTCTACTTATTCTGTTAATTTTCTTAGAAGTATCTCTGGCTGGCTATATTAATTCCTCTTGAGAATAAAGGGCTTAACTTCTTCGTTTAGATTATACACTGCCTTTTGGAGCATTAAGCATTACTTGGTTTGTTTTCTTGACTTCTTAATATGTTGGATCTGCATAACTGAGTTAACTATGTCCAAGATGTTCGTGTATGAAGTCCATTTTCCTCATGAATGTCACATGAAATCCTTTTTATTTCCTCCCATTTTAATATTAATGATCTGCATGACAAGAGCATTTTATAAACCTGGTTATGTAAGTTAATCTGCTGGCTTTTTTGTCTCAAATGCACTGTTAGTGTCTCTGTGTCTTTCCTTTTCTCATTGCTTCATAAAGGTATGCTGACTGTGGCTTCTTGCATGTGCGGCCTTTCTAACTTATATTCAGAGTCTGTGAAAAAGCTTCGCACCTCTCATATAAGTAAGTCATCTCATGGCAATAAGATATTTCTGAACATCTTAATTTTGATTTTTTTTTTTTTAATTTTTTTTTTTTTAACTTACCCACTCCCATTAAATGTTTTTGATCATCCATTTTAGGTAACTTCTACTTCTAGAAACTGATTTTAATCCATTATGTGTCAGTTGTATTTTTCGCTTGTGTCATCTTGGGAAAAATAAAAAAAAAAAAAAAAGCCACAGCTGGAATAGCCTGTACTTTGTCACTTAAATATTAAAATCAGAAGGAGAATCTGTCTGTCTGCAGAACTAAGATCTTGCTTGCCAAACTTAATGCTGTTTGGAGACATGACAGTACAAGTGTCCTTTTCTTGGTCCCCTTTTCCCCTTTCAGGAAGAAAAAATGTTAGCATTCCAGCATTAATATTTAAGAGTATAAAATAAAGAGAGAGTTGTGTGTCTGTTATAGATAAAGATTGACTGCTACGTGATATTGTTCATAGAGATTAACAGTGAAGGTGTCGAGTTGCACAGCCCTGTGGGATATCCAGGCAGTTTTGAAGTTCAGGTGCCTCATGCAAGGGAGATGGCCCATCAGATTCATGATTTACCTGACTGTTTCTGTCATTCTTAGCATCCAGGAATTTGAAGCTTCAAAATAAAGCATAATATTGTTCATTTCCTTAGTATGCTGGTTCTCTCAACCCTTGGGCAGAGGTAGGTAATCTAACATAATTTTTTTATGAGGATAGAATAAAACTAAGAATGACCTGGAATTTAAAGACAAAAATCTCTGCTGCCGTGGGAGGAGGGGGACTGCACATAAAAGAAATGTATCATCTTGAGGTGATACAGAGTTGAAAACAAATATTTGCTACTAATTTGTTGTTGTTAAGAGAAACAAAAGATGAGCAGAAGTACCAGAAGCGGTTGCTGAAGGCAGTAATTAGCTGAATTTACCCAGGCTAATTAATGTAGGGATAGGTTAAAACAGGTTTTATACAAAAGAGTTAATTCCTTAACTATGTAGCTAATTCTTTCCCTGTGGCATATTGACAATATTTTTATTACCTGGAGATGCAGTTTATGTCATTTCTCAGGAATTATTTAATATTTTTCATTATCTGCAGTTCTTTCAATATATATGTTGCATTGACTTCTGTAACTTCATTGTAGAGCTTCATTGCTGTGTAATTTTCCATATATAAGTTTTACATTAAACAAACTGTGTAAGATAGGAACAGAAAGAGCACTTTTTTGGATTTTATGTTCTCCCTTTCTCAGACTTTAGTATCTGCATTTAATGTTTTCAGAAATGCAAGGAACTTGTGCTTCTTCAGTTTTGTTTTGAGAGAGATGCCTTCATTCTTAAAAACATTTGTGTTGTAATAGTTCTAAATTTATTTCTGTAAACATAGTGGGGAGTACAAAAGCACCGTTCTCTGCTGCTCAGCCACTTCCATGGGTTTTTTTGCCAAAAAAAGGAAGAGGCCGCAAGAATTCTTCCTCATTAAGAATCTTAGTATTTTGTATGTTCCAGCATAAAATATCGTAGAATCATAGAATGATAAGGTTGGAAGGGACCTCAAGGATCACCTAGTTCCAACCCCCTGCCATAGGCAGGGACAAAAGGGAACGGTCAGCTCCAAACCTGGGACCTTGTGTATCGTGGACGCCTCATCAATCCCTTAAGCCATCTTGGTTGGTCCAATATCTATTGCTCAACCCAAAATATCTATTTAATAGATCATCATTATCTGCTCTTTTATCTATAGCCTAGTATGTGATGTGTCCTGAGTCAACCAATTAAAGATTTTAGAATATTTTTTTTATGTTCAAGAGTTTCATATCTTTTAAAATGTTAATGAAGATTCAGGATTTTTCCCTTCACTTGTGTTCCAAGAATATGATGAATGTTGCTGTCATCCTCTTTCACTCAGAAAAGAAATCCAGATTCCTGTCTTAAAGCATCATCTCTCTAGAAACGAGGCTTTCCACCACACTACCTAGACTGTATACTATCGTTTTAGGCTAGCTCATCAGATACAAGCTCCCAGTTGGGACTGTATTTTGGAATTTATCAGTGATTCATACCAGATGTATTACTTACATGTTCTGGTGACAATTAATAGTTTGTGAAGCATGCAGTATGTGTCTTATGAATACCTGCTAGACAGCATCACCACGTTCTTGTCGAGGACAGTCAGCCTTTGACTTTAGATCTTCATAGTGGGTAGGGGAAAAAAAAACTTTGGCCATGTACTGAAAAACATAAAATATGCAAGTAGAAGCATTATAGAATGATGAAAGCTGTAGATAGTTGAGGCTTACAGTTTCAGAGACGTTTGCTTGATGTACTGTTTGCTAATACAACAGGAACCATTAAGAACATTAATATTGGTATCAAGTCATCCAAAAAACTTACTGTGTGAGGGCTGAACAGAAACTTAATGCACAGCTGTTATTTTTTTCCTTGGTTATTCAAGTAAGTTCACATAGCACATTAGTCTTACACTCTTGCAACTTACTTTGCGAGAGAGTTGCAAGATTTTGTGACTTCTCAACTGCAGTACAATAATAGAACTTTTTAAAGGTAGTGTTTTTAAGGTAGTTCTACGAACAGTTTAGGATTCTGACAATGCAGAAGCAGTTCTTGTATGCATGTGTCTTTTTAAAATACCTGTTGGATGTAAAAAATAAAAGCTTTCTTTAATGTAATTTACAACTCTAAGAACCTGGCTTGAGTCAAACTGGAGGAAAATATGCATTACCCTCTTCTTGGATTGCTTGTTCTAGTTGTTTTTCCTATCCCTCTTCCCTTGAACTGGACCTGGACACAAAGTGTTTGTATTTCTGACTTAAATATCAACTGAACCAGGCCAACATCAGTGTGACTATGCCAAGTCCAGAATTGAGTCAGAAAGCTTGATAATTGAGTTTGGGGATTCTTTGACTCCCATTTTTTTACGTTAATTGTTTTTTAAATTTAACTTTTTGCAGCTTAATGTCAAGCTAGTTCTAGTTGTAATTTTTAATTAAGCTGGTTTCTAGTCAAGTTGTAGTTCATTCAGAGAGATGTGCTTAAAACTGAGTTGTTCACGTAACTGTCTCATGAAACTTATTTTATATGTCAGTTAGTTTAATCTGTAATTTTAGGGTTTTAAGGCAGCATGGTAATTTTTGTCTTTTAATGGCACAATTTGATTTTTTTTCTTTTTTGTTAATTTTTTTTTTAATTCCTTTTGGGGATTTTCAATTTTTTTTCTACTAGAACTCAAGATAAAAAAGCTCCGTGGAAGGTCACTTTTTCATCTGTTTGTGTTCTAGCAGGTTATTGCAATTCTGAAATGGAAACTCTTGGATCAGTTTGTTTTTATCAAAAAATCTATAGCAAATTGACTGAACCTGAAACCTGAGAACTTTTCCGGGAGAGCTGGCTTACTGCCAGCTCGCACCCTGCTGCTGTCAGTGTACCTGAACAGCAATAGCGATTGTTACACCAGTTTGTTCTTACCAGTCAAGGACAGACCTTCTTAGTTCACAGACTTAAGCCATTCTTTTTATTCTCTGCTTAGTTTAATTACTAATACTGTCATTGTTGAAATTACTTTTTGTCTATTTCTGTCCACTGTTCTGTCTCTCATACAATAGCAGTGATGACTACATTTAGATTTTAAAAAGTTTAAACTCCTCTATGAAACTACTAAGAATATTTTTGGGAAAGGGAAGACTGAGTTCCTGAACTGCATGTTTGGATTTGTTAAGTTTGGTTCCTGAAGAAGCATAATATAGAAACAACTATTGCTGGAAGCATGGCATAGGTTTGTCCTGTCAGCACTGCTACTCATCTGAAATTTGTGTTGCCTGTTGGGAGAGAAGCCACCTGCATTTTTGGAAAAAAAAATATTTTTTTTTAGTTTTACACAACCCTATGTTCTGTGAAACAGACTCCTTTACTTGCTTAAAACTGGTGCTTTCCCAGGTGGAATGACATGTCGCTAAAGAATATGTACAAAGTTATCCCATAGTGCTCATGGATATATTGATTGATAGAGATTTTTGGTTTTGTTTCTCCTGTGTAGTGGACATGAATGGTTTCCACCTAGGATTTTGCCTTACATTTTAGAACTTAAATTGTTTTCTGGTTTTTTTAAGTGCAAGCTTAATGAAGTTTTGCTTTGATAATTCCACATAAATCCTAGTAGTCCTGGGATTCCTGCTGTACATGTTCTTAGTAATCCTAAAAAAGACTGAATCTGTAAAAGAGTTTGTGAAGGCAACATACTTTTAGTGTATTGATACGCTGTTTCAGAACTTTTTTTCCTTCATGTAGTTAACGTTTGGTTTAGTATTTGGAAATAACAAAGCTTTCATAGGAAGGAGTACTTTTGCCATTTTTGTTGCAGTTCTGTTAACAGATCTGTACAGATACCCTAGTGAATGTGTAGTGTACAGCTGTGTAGACAGGCTTTGCATGTGCAAGCATTGTTGCTATTGCTATTACCACTACACCTCTCAAGGTTTTTGACCACTGGAAATATTTGTGTGCATGCAAAAACCTTTCATTTTAATAGCTGTTTAACTGTTACTGCTAAGCATTATGTGCTTGTTTGCATTAGTATCATGTAAAGAAATTTCTTAACTGTTACATAAAGCTAGAGATGCATTCCTAGCCTTAAATGTCCATAAAATTAACCTTAGTCATTGGCAGTCATCTAAACAGCAATGTGTTATCAAAAAATAAATTTCTAGTTAGTCCTTCGGTATGCTATCAAAGACCTTAATAAGGCTGTTTCCATCTTTACCACCCTGTTAGAATCATTGAATGGTAAGGTTGGAAACGACCTCAAGGATCATCTAGTTCCACTCCCCTGCCACAGGCAGAGACACCTCCCACTAGTACAGGTCACTCAAGACCTCATCCAACCTGGCCTTGAACACCTCCAGAGAGGGAGCAGCCACAACCTCCCTGGGCAACCTTTGCCAGTATTGTGTACTTCTGCTTTATTTCCCTCACTAGAGTGGAAGGAATGAATGAACTTTTAGATATTAACAGTGCAATTATTCAAATGATCAGATTTGATCATACGAGAACTTAGTGAAATTACTCCATACAAGGAAGAGCACCTTTGTAGACACCCCACAGTCTTCTCAAAGTGACATCTATAAGGAATTGGAAAATGAACAAGTGCAGCAGCAAATACAAAGCAATGGGAAAATAATTTGGAAAAAACCCACTGTAGTTTCAGGTGCTGTAATACACGCATGGTTATAACCTTCAAGACCCCTTTCACCTCACTTTGTTTTGCAATTACTTTTTTTTTTTTTTGCTGTAACAGTAAGATTTCTCAAAACAGAAATCGTATTTATATATTATCTATATCATGCAAATAATTGTTCTGATAAGTCTATACTTCTGAAAACATAGTGATTCTCTATAATGAGGAAGTGTATTTTGTGAAGAAAATCTTCATAGGAAGGATTTACCCTGCAGACACTGTGTGTAATGTGCAAAATAGGAAGAAAAGAGAAAAAGTAGTATTTGCAGAAATTCTCTCATAACTGGCTGGTTTGTATCTAATAATAAATGGTGTTTCTAGCTGCAGTGGAGGAAAGGATAAAATAGCAGCTCTATTTATTAGACACTGGTTTTGTTTCAGCAGGTCTTTGTGATATTAATGAAGGTACAGTGGTGCCAGAAGACCGCTGCAAATCGCCTACTTCAGGTAACCATAACTTTCTCTGATCTTCAGCTCTTACTTTCCCAGGAGATTGCATGCTTTAACTCAGCATTTACTGTTGAGTGATATTATGAAACCCATGGTGTTCTGACAAACTGTTTTAGCAGTCATAAATTTTGCAGCATCACACAACTAAGTTTTTAAAACAAGGCTGATTTAAGAGATGTAGTAGGAATAGAGAGTAAAGATTCATGAAGAGAGATACAATCTGAACTATTAACGCTTCAG
Source organism: Eubucco bourcierii (assembly GCA_013396675.1). Lineage (NCBI taxonomy): Eukaryota > Metazoa > Chordata > Aves > Piciformes > Ramphastidae > Eubucco > Eubucco bourcierii. The sequence goes on along the minus strand of VWZE01015461.1, from coordinate 134,076 downwards.
GGAACATGGTTCACATGGCTGTGTTTCAGATCTCAAAAATGATAAAAATTACTTCTGTAAAAAACTACTTTATTTCTGCATCTTCATCAGTGGTAAATTAATAATTTTCTTTGGAATCAGAAGTCTTCAGAAACTGGCACCTTTACAAAGTAGGAGTTCCCTACTTAACACTCCCCCCAGCTGCTTTTTGTTTTGTTTTGCTTTAGTTGCTGCTTCTGTACATCAACTTTTAAATAAAAGCTTCCACAATACATCATTTAATATTTTGTTTAATATTGGCTGGTGGAGACTACAGCCATTCTAATACTTATTAGTGTTCAATATATAGTGTTCAAGATTAATATGTCATGCTCTAGCTAATAATTTGTCACTTGGCCTCACTGTGACTCCTGATAAAACTTTTAAAGCAGTAAGTCGCTCAAAACCGTATTCAGAGGGTAGCATTGGAGGTTTGCACAAGTACCTGAAGTACTAGGTGCATTCTTTGCAGTGTAGTGCCAAATTGTAATCAACCCAGGACATTAAAGATAGACTCCTTTTCTTTTTCATAACCTGTGCCTTTCAGTGCCAAATTGAAAATACAGCAAAACCAGAATATCCTGTTTGTAGCTCTAGCAGAAATTTGAACATAGGTAATTTCTGATTTGCCAAGTACTGTCTTTTGATGCTCATTTTTCAATTCTGCAAAACTAGTTTGTCAGTCAATGTAATTTTCTTTTTTTACTAGGCCTTTATTAGAATAAGTTTGATTAAAATTTCCAGTCAAATGTTAATTATAAATCAAAGTCTTAACTGAAGATACAGTTTCCTGACATCCTGTGTAACGTGAAGTACTGGCATGCTGAAGTTGACAGCTTGATTTTAGTGCAGGTATTGTGTGGTGTTTAGAATAAAGCGTATTTTTCCTGTTTAAATTTTAAGTATCAACACCAATGTCTGTAAGCAACTTGTTGTGCAGTGCCACAGTTGCGGTGAATCACTTTCTCTGTCAGGTGAGGAGAATTATAATTCTTACTAAGGTTATTTGAGTCAAATTCAGAGTCCAGGCTACCTGTAGTTTCTGATATACTGCTGTAAAATGTACACAGTGGACAGCTAATGAGTTGTAACCCTTAATCTATGTTCTTTGTTTCTGCTTGCTCCAGCATCACTGAAATGTCAACCAAAACCAATTATATTACCACTAAACCTAAAAACATTATTGAACTTAAAGGATTTCTTTCATAATTTGGACTTGGAGTAAAACTCAGTTTACCTTTTCAGTGCAATGAAAGCAAACTCAAAGGTGAAAATCAAATTTTATATGGAAAAATCCTAAATTTAATATTCTGTTTCCCCTCCCTTCAAGAAAAGATGGCTTAGAATAGATGAATTCAAATGTTCTGAAGGGAAACAGAACTAGGGCAAGGTTCCTAATTGTGCAGAGGTAGAAATCAGTCTCTAATTTGTGAGTTGACCATTCATTTGATGGATTTTGAAGTTAATCCTTATTGCAATGAAATTTAGAAGTTTGGAAAACTGAGTATGCTGTGAAGTGCATATAATACAACACAAAATACTAAAGAGAATTAAATCTGAAATACCCAAAGTAGTGAATGGACAGAAGATGACAAAGTTATTGTTGCATTCCATTGTAAAAAGTCTTGAAGCAGCAAAGTTGGGCTGGCTTTCCTTCCCTCAGTTCTGTCTTCTCAACTTCTCCATTTTCCTTTGAGAAGAGTACTTGGAGGGAAGCACCTACTTGACAGGGAAATCATTTGATCACATTTGTGAATAGAGAAAACCTGCAATTCCTTAGGTTTGGTTTAAGGTTGTTTTCTTTCCTGGGCAAGAGCATAAGACTGGAAAGAAGCTGGAAATGGCATTCCGTTTTCTCCAAAATATTCTCTCTTAGGTCTCTGAAATCAGCTGCACTGTAGTCATGAGGGAAAGTAGCCTAGTGCAAAAAGTTTGCTTGTTACTAGCAATAAGATTGGCACATGGGATCAGCAACTGAGTCCGATACTGACTTTGAATGTTATAGTCCAATCTGTAAAAGGGATCAGATACTCCTTGGAGTCAGTTCTGCATCTGTCCAAGTGATTAAATCTTCCACCTCTTCCACTTTTCAGTGTCTAGGTGAAGAGAAGTGGAAGATACTTCCATTAGACTTCTGCAGTGGGTGGTTATACAGTTGAGTGAAATGTGAAAAGGACTACCTGACTATGCAAGTTAGGAGAGTATGCTGCAGTTTTAATAATGGTGTTTATTGTCATGACAGTGTTCTGTGAATCGTAGTTTAGGTTAATGATTGTGTCTGGAAGCATGATTAGGACAGCAGTATAATGATTCAGTGTAAATATGTTTTTTCAACAAGGGAAATATTTTAGCAATAAACTTACTGCATTGTGCCACAATACTTACAGTTTAATTTTTGTGGTCAATCTCAGTATGTTAGGATTCTTGTCATACCCAAATAAGTTGGACTTTATCTAGTACACCTACAGAGAATAAGATTATCAGTATTTAGTTTTTTAATACATCGTTGTTTCATCCTTAAACTCGGAGCTTGTGTTAATATATTGAGTTTGTGTCCAAAATATTGTTTGCATATCCATTTCATTCTGTCTTCACTCATAGGTTCTGGTTCACCAAACAATTCTGATGATGATCAAAAAATGAATAATTTTATAGAAAAGGGTACAGTATTTTTATTTTCTATAGTATTTTTTCCTCAGTTCATTTTTTGATGCACTTAGATTGATCATTTATATTAAAATATTATTTACAGTGAAGACCACAAGCAGAAAATTTTCCAAGATGGTAGCCAATGACATAGGTAGGAACTAGAAAAATTCTGATTTGTTCTTAATCCGGTGCCTTACTCTATGCAGCACTAACACAGCAGCAAATTAATAAAGTAAATTTCGAATTTCTGTGCATTAAGTTATTAATTTTTTATTCTTTGTGCTAATTGGTCATTCTGTGGGCTGCTTCTGTACTAAATAACACTGGGCATAATTTTTTTAAAAATCAAAAATATCGGTGTTCTAAGTTCTTTGATTTTGCAATTGCACTTCTTTTTTTCTGGATGGGTGAAATTCTAATCTGTACCAGGAGTTCAGTCTATGCAAGTCACAACATTATTCCACTTCACAAAAGTACACTTTCTTTGACAACAAGTGGCTGATGCAATTACTTTGCATCAATGTTATGTTTACAACCCTGTGGTCAAGATAGGGCAAGTATAATTTTTAAATTTTAATCGTCCAGAAGAGGACTTGGTCATACATGTGTATGGGGGTGTGTGTAAATATATACATACACCCACACACGTGTATACTGTGGATAACCCATTACCATTCAGGAACTGCATTTACTTTTCTGCATCCAACAGTGACACACCACCTTGCAAGCTCAGCTTGTGTTTTAGTAGTTTGGCCTTGGAATATGTTGTATGCAGGCAGATTGAACCCTTTTATGATTGGAATGGAAATTAATTCTACTTCTTACAACTGGGTCATTTAATAAAGGAAGGTGAAAGGCCAAATGATTGAATTTCGGGAAAGGAACTCTTCCTTAATGGGGATATGGCTTTTTCAGAATCCTTGTGTTAATGGTTAACTTTGTTTCCATTTTGCACACTAGTGTATCATTGCAGAATGATTTGATGTTACCTGTCTTGTAATACCAAAAGGTTGAAACTTTCTGAGGTAAAACTGCTTGCTTGCTAACCTATTATTTCATAGGTGTTTTGAAACAATTGGTTAAGACTTGGGAGGGAGATTGCTTTTCCTGTAGTCTCCCTTTGGTTTACTGTTTTGCAGGTTTTTTTTCTTTTTCCTAGACTATTGATCCCTTTCATTTGAAATTCAGTAACTGAGAACACAAATCTTTCAGAATTCAGTGAGATAAATGAGTATAATGAAGTTACCTTTAGAATCTGAGGTATATAATGGGGAATAACGAGTTTTACCCTTTGCTCAGTACTATGATCAACCCTTCTTGCACTGTTAAATGAAGTGTTAGGATAATGAGTTCTGAGACAATGGCTGTCATTATTGTGTCAGTTCACCTGTAACTAAAAAAAAATTAAATATCATTTACATGAGTATTGATTAATATGTCCTCATAAAGGAAATTCGGACTAACCGGTAACTTATGCCCAACTCTTCTAAAGGGAAAAATAACAATCTTGTGTGTGTTATATCAATGCCTGTTAGTAAGGTAACATTTCCCTTTCATGCCAAAGCAGTCCCTTCTGAACTGAAGACAGCCTGTTTTGTGCAAAAAAACGTGGTAGGTTTGAGTGTGACCTTTTTCAAAGGGTAATGTAATTTTAAACAAACATGCTAATGACAGTTCTGTAAAGCAAGCATGCTAATGACAGTTCTGTAAAACTAATGACATTTGTTTCAGCTTCAAGCCTTTCAACTGAAAGTATTGTGAATGTTTTATATAAATGAAAAGGCAAAAAAATTATTTCAAAGAAATGTATTCTCCAGGGTGTAAGCGAAATACGGACTTAATTGAGACAATAATGCATTCAATGTGTAATTAGTAAGCATCTCCCAGTCAGCCCACGCTGTGATTTGTGAAACTTGCAGTTTATTGTAAGCTTAACAAAATACTTCATCTGCATTCTGTTTAGTTTCAAGTGGTCCAATGCCTTGCGCTGAATGTCTGGGGTTTTTTTGTTCTGGTGTTTTGTTTTTTTACTGCCATGTTTGCTCTGCATGCCTCTTTCTGAACCTAGATTTTAAGGTCTTCCACATAAATAAAGCATCTCTTCCTCGGTGTTCATAGTTGAATGATTTTTACATATCATTGTTTTAAACTGAATGTGAATAGACAAAGAGTTTACTGTCATTAACTTCTTAGTGGAACTTAATTCCATTGTTTGTCAATGTGTGAAATATAACCTGTCAAAGGGATTGTGAAACAGAACAAGAATTACTTAGACTGCTAACTTCAGTTGCTATTAATATCACTCCTGGTTTTTTTTTTTTTGTCACATGGGAACAGTAGGTAAGGGAATACTGCTTGCAAAATAAGAAGTAGCTGTAAGGTACATGAGAACACCTGTAAGACAGTAATGTAATACGCATGCATTTAGAAATGTGAAGCTTTCTTTAATCACTTTATTGAAACTTATGCAGAGACATCTTCATTTCTACAATCTTTCATTAGTGTCAGTATCAGACAAAGGTTCTTGCTTTGTTAAAGGATCAAAAGCCATGTAAGATTGCAAGAGTAGCATGAATAAAATGAAATGGAAATGCTTCATGTACTAATGCTTCGGTTTTGCCTTGTACACTGTTAAGATCAGTTGGTCTTTTTTTTCTAAGTACTGAGTTTTGAATGTGCCATGCTAAGGAATGGGTAGTAACTCAAATTGAAGATGTATTGCAAATATGTTGCTCTGGGCTCACATTTCCCTTTCATTTGCATCAGAGGTAAACTTTGAAAAGTTCCAATCGTTTCTAGAAATTATCGAAATTGGTGTGCCTGTTTTTAAAAGCAGACATTTCTGTTAGGAATAGCTAAATGTGCTGTGAATTAGTAGAGAAGTGTACCAAACGTAGGTGAATTTGCAGGAACAATTGGTAGGAATTACTGAATTTCAAAGGCCATGTCATTTTTATAGAAAGGTGTTGTGATCCAACCTCAGTGGAGGCAAAATCTTAAGGTATTTCAGTCATACTTCATTCAATTGGCAAAGGGTTGTTGTTTGCAAAGAATCAAGGCATTTTTCTTTTACAATAATTTGAATTATTTTTAAAAGGTTTAGACTGTTTCCATTAAGGACTAGATGAGAAATCGCTCTCTAGCTTTCCAACTTACGTTCTGTACCTTATAAAGCAGCAGCTCAGGACAACCCACAGCAAATAAAATATAATGATTACTTTTAAGCCACAGTTTCCTGTTGATAATTTAATCATGCCTTAGCCTTCAGGGTTTTTTTTCATTAAACTGATTGAGCCTGCTATGCCAGCCTTTCCTATTTTAACATTTTCATCCTCAAACCTGACTTAGGAGAAATCTCCAAGGGCCCCAAATGCTGGTTTTGGGCAATGCTGAAATATCACACTTTGATACGATAGTTATTTTCTGTGTATTATCCACAAAAGAATGATTCTGTACCTGCGTATGACTCTTTTTGTAATTTAGAGAAATATTAATTGTAGTTCCAAACAGGCAAAATTGACTATTGTCAGTGACATTGTTGCCTTGAAAAGCAGTGTGCAAGAAGGAGCAAATCAGCTCCTTTAAGTGTTGCCTTGCCTTGCAGCAGCTGCAGAAGGGGTAGTCTTGGTTGTAACTGTTGCAGCAACCACCTCCAAGAGATACTAAGCTCTGGTATGACAAGTACTACTTGAGGTTAATCACATCTAGCATGAGACCACTCGATGTCAGCTTTCACCTGTTGTACAACTGGAGTGAAAAGCCTGGTATTGAGCACTCTTGGTAGATCTCCATCCTGTCTTTTTCATTTCTCTGGTTTAAATCTTTTGTTGCAGAAGTTGTCTAGCATGTTGCTGCTTTTCATTTGAGGGGACAGTAAAGCAATTTTCCAAAACTACTGTAAATCATTAACCAGAATACAAGCAGATGCTCAGTTTAGTTTTGTGGTTTGGGGTGAGGTTTTTTGTTTGTTTTGTTGCTTATTAAAGTAATGTTAGCTAAAAATTTCTTAGCTAGTGAAATATTCCTATTTTCTCATTGCAACTTTAAACGTTTTTTTCTTTAAACACAAGGTGGCGCTACTGCACTTAAGTTCTTGTTTGCTATTTACATTTGTATTGAAGGTTTTGACACTTGAATGTATGGTTCGAAATGATTTTGGTTTTAGCATGGCACATGAATTCACAATTTCTAGCAATGGCATCCTTTTTTAGTTGTTCTTGTGTCCCTTTGTCCTATTAATGAGGCACAAATCAGTGTTCATACAAAATGGTATCTGACAAATTTGGTTTTTACCTTGTCAACCTAGTTCACACAGCCGGCCTTTTTTTAAGGACTTAAGCTGTGAATTGACACTTAGAACCTAACACACTTGTCTGTAATAATTATCTGTTCACCAGTATCCTTTTTTGGTCAATACTTTTCAGTTTGTTAAAAGTGTGTGTTTAAAAAAATTCTATTTGAAAAATAGAAATTGACCACTGTCACCTGTCTACAAACTAAGTTGTTAATTGCTGGTATTCACTCAGGGTAAAAGCTCTGAAAAGGCAAAACTGCCTTAAATTATTTTCTGTATGCATGCTTGAGCTCTTGTTTTGTATCCTCACATTTATGGTTTACATATCTAACAAAAGTGTTACAAATCACCATTACTGATGAAGTTTCACGAAGTCTTTTCAAACTGATATAAATACAAGCTGACAATAAAAAGACTCCTAGAAGTGTTTTGTACAATGTTTTTCTGTTTGTATAGATGAGCTCTGATCTAAAACATGAGTTGATCTTTGGTTACAAACAGCTCTTGGCAGAAACTTCGTTTAGATGGGTTTCGTTTAGATTAAGCCAAGCAGATACTAATGTCAATGGAAGGGTGAAGGTAGAAAATAGGTAGTTGAACTAGCCTCTTCAGTTTCAGCCTGCACTAAAATTAGTACAAGTGACTATTGTTTCAGTCTTGGAGTATGTAATTTCTTTTATTTGAACAGGACATACTTCGTAACATTGACTCATGAAGGAAATTAGAAGATTATTTCTGGAGTCTTATTCTCAATTTTTTATCATGTATGATGGGAATAAAACTGTTCAACTATTCAGATAACTAGCATTTGCAATATTGATGAACATAATAGATGATACAGTGAAGTATTTTAGTTTTTGAAGGAGTGGAAGTAACTTTAAATCAAAAGCACTTCGTCAGAATACATAGAAAATGGAATTATATCTTTTAAAATTATAATTAGAATTAGCTAACTCCCAATTTTAGCTGAGAATCAGCAAGATTCAGGTTACTTTGTCTGCTTAGTTACAAGTTACTCCTAGAATTATTAGGCTATTCTAAACATCTACTTAGAGAATTATTACCCTTAAAAGATAATGAATAATGAAATGATATATCAAAATACAAGTATGTGTCTGAGGAATGAAATCAGAATCCAGCTCTGGTCTTCCAGTTATGTTACAGCAAAATTTATTCCTTCTCCAGTAGCTGTTGAAAGAAAGAGGAGAAATGTATGGCTACTACTGTATAGTGACTTATATTATAGCAGCTTTTGTTTAGTTTTGTACTGCATTTTAAATGCACTGCAAGATTTCCATTCCTATAAATAGATTTTTCCATGTCAGGGGTGAATTCAAATTCTATTTTTTACTTCAGCAATATTATAAGTACACTGTATTTTGTTTGACAGTGTTGCAGGTGTTTCTGTGCTGCTGATTTAATAATTGTTCTCTATAATGTTTTCATTCTTCCAAGGCTGCAGATTGCATCTCATTACTGCTTTTTACTCATATACATTAATGTTTTAGGATAATTAAAAGTTCATCTTCTCTACTTAAAAAATTTCATGATTGCTCAGAAAGTGGGGTAGGAGAGGGGAAGGGATGTTAACATCTACATAAATTTCAGTGCATGTTCTTGCAATAGCCAAGAGTGTATTCTGTCCCCACAGCTGAGGAGATAAATCTTGAGGCTAAACCAAAGCAAGATTTGTTCAATCCACGTAGTTCTACCTGAAGCTTGAGGGCTAACAAAGCTTGGCAAAAGTCAAAAGAAATGCTATATTTGTGGGTTTTGGTGTCTTGCATGTTTTGCTTTGCATCCCTTCCTTTTGGAATTGAGGGTCTGCTTAATAAAAATCCTGTTAACTACTTCAGTTAATGTGATTGGTCAGTGATGATATACTAAGTATTGGGAAAGAAGCAAATAAAGGCCAGCAGAATCATGTTTATTCTTTTTAAAAAAAAGATATACTTCACTTTTCAGCAAAGATGTCCAGGAAGCTAAGTTTGCCAACTGAGTTAAAGCCTGATTTAGGTAAGTTTACATAGTTGATTTTATTTTTACTAAAACTGTTTAGAAGAATGTTGAGTACATTTAAGTCTTGCGTTACATAAATTATCATGACTCTTTTGTGTCTATATGAAGTATAGAATTAATTTTTTAATTCCACACTTTCTGGGGGCTCCCAGGCACAAAATGTCATTGCTGTCATCATAAGGTAAGCCTGCAAGTTTAGTACATGGCTTATCACACTTCGATCATGGTTTTTAGGCATCTGTCACTCACTTTATCTGTAGTAGTGTAATAGCAAAAGCATGAATAAACAGGTAATGTAAGGAAAGTTGCTACATGTAAAGAACCATCTGATGCTTTTTAAATTGAAAAAGTAAAATATTTTAAGAATAACAGGATATGTTGAGGTTCAGTCAATAGTTGGGCATAGTTTTATAAATGTTGTCTTGTGACCACTTTCTCTAAATGAAAATTGTATACAGCTGTTTGGATGGATGACCAGTCTGAAAGCTTCATTTTGCTTGAAAAAGTTCAGTAACTTTGTATATATGAAGCAGTTCAGTTGTGAAGTCTGTAATGACTGAAAGTCATCATTGCATAAGTAAAAGAGCATGCAAATACATAGATCTGTTGGGTTTGTAGTACTTTGACTGTCAGCTTGTACAGCAGATCCAGTTCCCCTGTCTTGTTCTCTGAACATGATGGCAGCAGCTGTAGCCTTGTAGCAGTAGATTCAGCCTAAGTGTGAAAAGCTGCCTTCTGCCCACCACAGACTGATCCCCCTCCTGCAGCTGAGTGGCTACCATGATCCCAGCAGAAGACAGACTGGGATCAGACTGGCAGCTGAAGAACTATGTATTTCACAAGTGCTGTCAGCAAGGAAAACTATCCTGAAACCGCTGTATTACTCTCATATACAATTACAGCTTTCTCCAACCTCATCAAATGTGAGGTTGGTGGGAACACTAAAGATCCTTTTTCCCCTTTGCTATGGCAAGGATACAGGTGTCTGACAATTTGACCTCTCTGTTTGCAAACCTTCAATAAGTAAGTTTTTGGAAAAATCTGAAACAAAGTTTCAGTATTTTATGGTCAGTTACAAAATCTCCTGTTATTTAATTAATCTTCCTTCTTTGCATTTTATTTTTTCTTCTCTCCAAAGTGACCAGAAGTTACAAATGCTCCCTGTCTTTTGTTAGCCATCTTGTATACTGTTGACAGCTGTCATCATGGCTCTAATCTTCAGTTTTGCACATGTCCTTAATTAACTTTTTACAAAATTCAGTTCCTCCTCTTTTAGGTTATGTTGTGTAAGTCAGGGTTGTTTCTGTTAATCTCTGCACTTGAAATTTTTCCTCATCTTCCTGAAACTCTTATACTAAGAATTAGAGGGATTTAACTGTGCCCTTGTTGGCACAAAGAGCAGAGAAGTTTGATTTGTCTTTTCAGTCTGTTCCTAATGGTTTGGGGATGATTTTAGTTTAGAGAAAATTTTGTCATACTTTGCAGACAGGAACACGTTTCTACTTAAATGTGTTTCAATTCATTCTAATTCTACTCTTATTTTACTCCTAGTTCTTTGATAGTAATAAGTACTTAAAAGTCTTCTTTTTTTAATGAAGACTGGAGAAAAGAGAATGCTGACATTCTTTCAGTATTTCCCAATGCTGAAAGTTTCAGCATTTTCTACGTAGTATCTACATAATACTTACAGTTCTTTCTACTGAAATAATGGGATCTAATTTTTTTTTATCTCATTTCTGGTATAATCAAAATAGTTTGTACCTTTCAGATGATAATAGTCTTTGATTGGTTTTACCTGACTTTGCACGTATGGATGTCCACACTATGATACCTTATTTTGTTCTGTGTAAAATTTTCCTCCTAGGTTTTCAGGTCTGTAAAGAATTTCCTTAGGCAAATGTAATCAATGTAATCTTGGGTTTTGTTTTACTTTATCTTTTCTACTAGCAGGATAACTTCTGCATAGTGTTCTTCAAAATCTGTCAGCTTTATTTTGTCAGTTATGTGACTGTATCTACTGGCTCTAGGAGACTTACTCTACCAAGTTCATTATTCCTATAATTTTCTTTTCATGTCATCTTGAAATCTACTGTTCCACGGTGTTTCATTCAGATTACTTTTCTGTCTTTAGATCTTTAACCTACTCTTCTTCCTGCCTGAGCAGCCAAAACAAAATCTAAAGTATGTTCTTCTGTATTTATCCATCACTTCCAAACACAGTATCACAGTATCACAAGGGTTGGAAGAGACCTCAGAGATCATCAAGTCCAACCCATCACCACAACCCTCAAGATTAGACCATGGCACTAAGTGCCATGTCCAAACGTGCCTTTCTCTGGGCTCGGCCCTCCAGCCAGTTCCTAACCCAGCATATCTTGAACGTACTCTAGTCTGCATTTATTCCACTGCTTTTCAATGCTGTAATCCAGATAGTTAAGGTGCTGTTGCCATTAGATTGTGTCCTGTGGTTTATTTGCTCAAAAGAGCTTCATCTTTCCATCCTTCTGATGAAGTAGTGTAGTGGGTCATCACACCATTGTTTCTTCCTCTTCATCTGAAACTAATCCATTAAACTATAAACTCTTCCTTGAATTCAGGTAATGTAATACCCAGTGAAGCATTTAAATTCTTTACCCTCGTTTCTCTTCTGGACAGTTCCTCCACTCTCCACAATACTCATATTGTCTAGCAAGGTAGTTTTTATGGCATTTTTTTTCCCCTCTGTCTATGCTAATGCTTCTGGAATTTGTAGACATTCTTCGAATCAAGCAACCCAGTGAACACAATTCTATTGCGTTTAGCATACGCATATTCAGACCGATTAATCCATGTTAGAGTTGTAAAAACATTAAGTCAGTATATATTTGAGCCTAAAGAAACAAGCATCTTAAGAGGTTGTGGTCATTAGAAGAATTATAAAAACAAATCATTATTTTCATTGTTTTACTCTAGATCCCTGTTGTCTTTTTAATGTGAAAACTGAGGATGTCAACATCTGAGTGGTTGACTTTGATTTCTTTCTATAATCCATGTTTTACATTTGACATAGTTAAAATCCATCAGAACAATAATTTCTCTGCCTTTATTAGAATGAGACAAGTATTGACTGAGATTGAGTGTTTGTGTTGAGTAGTTGTCTGTGTTTAGTCAATTCTAATCTAGTTTGTGTGCTTGTCAAATGCATGCTAGATACTCTCCAGAAGTCTTTACAATAATTTGTCAAAGTTAACACCCTGATGCTTGTAGAAGGTATGTGTTCTTTAGCTTTTAGTCCTGTTTTAAAGATCCAAATTACATCTGTACACAAAGATCCAAATTTTTTTTTTTTTGAGTCATGATATAACTTCTATTTAACTCTTACTAGTAAGGATTATCATGTACTAAACTTTTGGAATGGTGATTTCAAGTGAAGCATTAATTCATGAATGCGCAGATAGGTTCAGAGATGCTGATGTGTTAAGTATTACTTGACTTGCCGACAGCACACGGCTAGAATGGAGCAGCATTTTTACAGGTTCGAGTTTTTGTTCATTCTCTGTTATGAGAATCTCATTTGCTAAGCAGTGAACAAGATGTCCTGGTAAGTTTTAGTGCCATTGCAGGCACCGCACTACAGTATTCAAACTGGGAATCTTCACCTTTGCATTCCAGTTCCAAGGCATATGATGTTTCTCTTACTAAAGTCTGGATGTAGATAGTGTGCAGCTATCCTGTTAGACTTCCTGCGTACAGTCTTATAAAGTGGGACAACATTATTGTGAGTTGTTACAGGTCATGCATTACCATGCTGTCTGGATGTCACTGCAGTGCTTAAAGTAGTTGCATGTTCATAAGAGTGTTAAACCGTGTTCCATAGAAGCCAGTGTGTTTTAATCCAATCACATAATTGGCAGTGCAGCTTGTAACTCTCTTTAAAGAAAGAGGAGTCTTGTTTGATGATGGCTGTTAATCTCTGTCTGAACAAGACAGAAACATGCATAACGATTGCTTGTGACAGTGCCCTAATAGCAACAATCTCTGTAAAACACATTGGGCACTTGGTTCAGGATATGTTGTTGACAACTGGGCCGGAAGGAAATATGACTAAGGAAGAATACAGGAGTAATAATCAATAGAATGGTAATTTGTGTCTATACATTAACGGGGCGGGGGGGAGGGGCGAAACTGAGTTCTCTTAATCCGTGCATTTTTTCCTACTCTTTGTAATGAATGCTGACTTCTTTTCAGATGTCAAAGACAACTCTTTCAGTCGGTCCCGGAGTTCTAGTGTAACTAGCATTGACAAAGAGTCACGTGAGGCAATTTCAGCTCTTCATTTCTGTGAGACGTTCACAAGAAAGGCTGATACGTCGCCTTCCCCCTGCCTGTGGGTTGGGACCACGCTGGGTACAGTGCTTGTCATTGTACTGAATTTACCCCCAGGAGGAGAGCAAAGACTTCTTCAACCAGTAATCGTTTCTCCTAGCGGTAGGTATAAAGCAGGGAAGCTAAAGCGTACTACAATCAAGTATTATTGTTGTTGTTGTTCTCTGTGTATTTCTTTAAGAGAAAATTTTTCTCAATTGTTAATTAAAAATTAATACATACTCCAATCAGGGTTATTAACCTTAGTAGCTAGATCAATGGTTACTTCATTACTAGAGTTTTAAAGTTGCAATGTTGAAAATACTATGTAATCTAAAAATTCTACTGTAATGTGTACTTGCTGAGAAACCCATGCTTGCTAACCTTAGTGTAGTCCCTGGCAATTGTTAAACAGACATGAAAGAAGAGGTAAGTATTTCAAATGATGCATTTGTTCTTGTAAGTCACAAGAAAAGAACCTTAATTTTCCCGAGTCATGAAAAGGGAGTACAAATCTAGGGTTGAATATTGAGCAACTAGCTTTAAATTTAGTGATAAAAATATTCCTTTGGATTGCTGTGAGAGGTTCCTTTTTAGGTAGTTATAGGGAGCAGTGAGGTCTCCCCTCAGTCTCCTTTTCTCTGGACTAAATCCCAGTTTCCTCAGCTGCTTCTCGTAAGACTTTTCTCCAGCTCCCTCACCAGCTTTATTGATCTACTCTGGGCTTGCTTCAGCAACAAAATGTCCTTATTGTAATGAAGGACCCAAAACTAAACACATAAAAAGAATGCAAGAAGATAACATTGGTGACACTGAGCTTGGCTACAGATAGGCATTCCAGCTTGACTCACTTCAACAAAAAATCAGAATTTTTATTAATTTAATAGCAGAGCATGCACACACTTAATCCTTGAGAACTGATATAGCATGTTTTTGAATGTATGTACTCTTGCATGTGCTGGGCTTTGACTTTTAGATAAACGTCCAGAGGTTTTGGTGCATTTGTTTTGCTACAGAGACAAGTCTAAGTTCTTGTTTTCTTTTCATTGTAGCTTGAAAGACATTTTACCAGAACTGTTGTAGAAATGTGTTCAACTTCTTTTTACTAGGAACCATCCTAAGGCTAAAAGGGGCAATCTTGAGAATGGCTTTTCTGGATACTACAGGATCTTTGGTCCCCCCAGCACATGAACCTTGGAGAGAACACAATGTTCCTGAAGATAAAGATGAAAAAGATAAATCGAAAAAGCGACGACCTGTCTCAGTGTCCCCCTCTTCTTCTCAGGAAATCAGTGAAAACCAGTATGCAGTGATATGTTCAGAAAAGCAAGCAAAAGTTATCTCACTGCCATCCCAGAACTGTATTTATAAGCAAAACATAACAGAGACTTCTTTTGTTCTTCGTGGAGACATAGTGTCATTGAGTAACAGTATCTGCCTTGCATGTTTCTGTGCCAATGGACATATTATGACTTTTAGGTAAGACCTGTTTGACGGTAACTTAAATATAAAAAGAAAAAGCAGTCTTCTGTTGGGTAAAAGGGTTCCAGTGAGAACATCAGTTCTTTTTATCCAGTTACTTCCACCCAGTGTTGATGAATGTCTTAACACTTGGGACTGTCAAAATTTTGGTTATGCATTCTGATTACTTTATACCTTTACCACACTAAAAAGTCTACCAGTTTAGCTCAACCTACTCCTAATTCAACAAAAAGTTACAAATGTGAACTTGTACCCTGATGGATAAAACTGCTGTGAGTCAGACCTTCAGCTGGTACTTGACCACAGCTCTGCCCACCGTTTTTGTTTTCCCAGTTGTTCACATCACACTCATACTACAAGATCACCATTTTGTGTCTTAAAGGCCTTAAACTCAGACTATAAAGGCAAAATTGATTGCTAGCAGTTGTAGTATAGAAATAAATCATCTAAAGTAAGGAGTTTCAGTTATGACATGTGAAAGTACTTACATCTCACTTACGTAATTTTAACGTCTTTTTTGTTAAATAATTCCAAATGCTGTTTTATTGTGAACTGAAGTGCGTAGATACCTACACCCTTGTACCTGCATTTTAGTAATGGTTAACGCTAAGAAGTGTTCAGGTACCGTATATTGAAACTCTATTTCCTCAATTAATTTTGCTTTCTCTTGAACTTTGTGTAGGGGTAGCTGTGTTATAAATGTTGAATTATGTTGCATAGGGAAGTTGAACTTCCAAGGAGTAACTCTATTTCATAGCCATGAATTGCTGCTGGGAAGTGGACTTCACAGTGCTCTGACAAAAACAGCACATTAACATAGCCAAAAAGCCCAGCTCTTGTCTCCTGGTATAAATTTAGACGGGATTTACCATTCTGTTACAGATTTGCTTGATGCTATGAAAATGCTATCATGGATATTGTGCTTGTCTGTTCTAATGTTTTTGTTTTGTCTTAAAGCTGGAAGGATATTTTATACTTTCATCAGCAGAATATTTCCTTGTTACTAAGTTGTTCTGAGCAGTATTCTTCTTTTAGTTATGGTAGAAGTGTCGTTCTCAGTGATGTGCTCGCAAGAGAATATTGTGGGTTTATTTTTTTTACCTGTAAAACTTGCCTCCAAAGTCATATTATCAGTTCTGTCTCCTTTTGTTGTGAAGTCTCCTGCTAAGGGACAACCCACAATCTGTAAAATGCAAGTTTAACATTTACAAATATACATCTTCCTTTTTCATGACTTCTGGTTTCACTTTTACTCTTTTACTGGTATTTCACATTTTAGAAATAATACTGTATAGATGGCACCTGCAGCAGAATCTGCTTCATGTATTGTGTGTACATTTGAAGCTAGCATCTTACGTAAATGAGGAGTTTCAGGAAAAGCTCCCAAGGGGCGTTGAGACAATGATTTGAGTTCAGTTTATCAAACCATCACGTGTTCTGTCACTTCTTACTTGCACTCGTTATTAGCTTGAGAGAGATTCATGTTTTGTAGCAAGAGCATTGTTACAGTCCAAGTGTGCTGCATCTCCAGTTTGATGCAGTTAGCACTGCAGTTTATATATGCACAATCAGAAAATAAAAGGTGAGCTAACTCTACAGCAAGATCATCATCCTCTTGAAAGATGTGGTCAGATAAAAAAGTGAACATGACTCAAAAGGTTGGAACTACTTCTTTCTGTTTTCCTTTGAAAACATACCCCTGCATATTTCAAAGTCTTCTTGAGGAGAGATCTTCCAGACTTGCATAGTTAGTCTGGAAACTCTTTAATCTAGGAGAAGACCTTGGATGCTTAATTCTAAATTTTTGGTAGACACTCTAGCAAAAATCTTCATTAGCGATTACAGAATAATGCACTAAGTGAATCTGTGATTTACATGCTCAGATTATCATTTAAATTATGTTTTTAAATGTACCTGTATGCAGATGCTTACATTTTACATCTGAGGTGCTACCTTAAAACTAATATTTATGTTTTGAGATTTTATAATTGCATGAAATGATAGCCTGTTTGTGATACTTGCACAGATTAATATTTTTTCTTTTATGGCTGTTTAAAAATGAGCTATTAAATATAGTATATGACTGTCTACTAATTATTAAATGTCGTCTTTTTTTTTTTTTTAATTCTTCCAAAGTTTGCCAAGTTTAAGGCCACTGTTGGATGTATATTACCTGCCACTAACCAATATGCGGATAGCCAGAACGTTCTGCTTCACCAATAACGGACAAGCACTCTATCTTGTCTCACCAACTGAAATACAGAGGCTCACTTACAGCCAAGAAACATGTGAAAATCTTCAGGTAGTGTATTATTAAATGAGTGTTTTCGTATATATTCTCTGGGGCTCTTGGTTCTAGATTTCACAGTGGTTGCAGTAATACAGTTTGTCACAAAGCTGAGCACTTTTGCTTTCATGCTTTGATTTTTCTCACTAGAGCGTCAGATTCAGGATTAATTACTTCTTACGTTTTACTGTTTCATCCATCCTCTTGTATTTGAAACAGTAAAATGTAAGAAGTAATTTTTGTAATTGATTTGTAATTTTTGATCAATAGGAAAATTCCTGTGAAAGTTAAGATGCAGTTAACAAAACTTGCATGTTCAGTTGATGCTGATGTAGGTGTATTGCTGACATAATCAGGGGATGCTAACCCAAAATACTTGAAGGAAGCTATTACATGTCAAAGATATTAACATTTTGAAGAGATTCTCAGTCATGCTTCAGCTTGTAACATTTATAGAGTACAGAAATAGGGTGGATGCAGGCCGTAAGCTGTAGTGTGGTACCATGCATGGATATGAATATTTATAGACATAGTTTGAGCAGAACAGAATCAGGAGTGTTGCCCAAGTTGTTGAGGGGCAAATACAGCTTCACTTGAACTTACTTCATTTGTACTGAATTGCGTAATATGTCTTTATTTCCTGAGTTGCCTTGCATAGGCAGATGCCTGTTAAAGCATACTCGTTTTGAAATTCAATCCACAAGAGAAATGCTCAAAGTGAGAGACGAGTCCATTAATCTGTGTGTGAAATAACATTTGCCTTGTTGTGTCTCCTGATTGCCAAGGAAATGTTGGGGGAGCTCTTTACTCCTGTAGAAACACCAGAAGCACCGAACAGAGGATTCTTTAAAGGCCTGTTTGGAGGTGGGGCACAGTCACTTGACAGAGAAGAACTCTGTAAGTTTTTAGCATTTGTTATTCTTCTAGAGATTTTATCCAAGTGATCCTTGAGAAATGCATCACCTGTGTTAATGGAACATTACATTTACAAAAAGGAAAGGGAATGGCAAATACTTTTTTGTAGCTTTTTTTGTGTTGTACGCTTAACCAACAAGATCAGGGTCATTTGCCTTGTATGTTCATCAGTAAATAATAAAGCAAATAGGACAACTGATATTATTTTTATTAATTTTTATGAAATGTACAGTTCATTATTTTTCTTAATGCTTTTAAATTGAAAGGGGCTGGTTCTGGAGAAAACTTACTCTGGACAGTGCGAAAATTAAAACTCTTTCTACTGCAGTTCACTTGTTAGCTGCTGCTTCCTCATCTGACTTGTGTAAAGATGCCTTAAAGAGAGAAATGGGCCAAATTCTGTGATAGTTCAGTTCAGTCCTCTGTTCAGTTCAGTTCATGGGAGAGTGGAATTCAGGTTTGGTGAAGTTCTTATTGCTTTATCGCTTTTTCATTGTGTTTTGATTATGGCTTTTTTACTGTGGTGGTATGCCACATTTTAATATAATCAAGGAAAATAACTTCCACTTACTCCTAGATGAAAAACTCTATTATGAAGGTTTATTTGTGAGAAGAACAATTTCCTTTTTAATGTGAAGTATAGCTATTAAACCAGACAAGCCTCCCTGGCACTGCTTTCTTTTTATTGGTTCTTTCGATCTATCCAATAAAAATAGAATTAGTATTTACCACTCATCTCTGTATGTTGTGAACAAATATCGACTATTTAGAGGTCACAGGGAAAAACTCCTTCTTGGCAACAGAAAAATGCTTTTGTTCCTTTAGAAACATCTCTTTACATAATTCCACATTTCCACCATCAAGTTTTGGCTTTGTTTGGCAAAAGGAAAATCGCATTGATTGGGGGGAAAAAGACCCTAATTAATTGTAGCCTGAAAGTGAGTTCAATGATGATTCAAGACATCTGAAAATGTATACAAAGTCTTCTTTTTGTTCTTGAGAATTCATGTAGATATTTATTGTGTTAAATAAAATCTAAATCATTCTTCTTAGAAGAATAAAATCAATTCAGTAAATCTTCAAGTATGCAACAGACATTGTTGAAAAGGTTAGTAATATTTCTCCCTAGAGGTGAAAGTAACAGAAAATATTTAAAACATAGTTTCATTGCTTAAATAAAAAGTTGAAAGATAACTTGGCTTGACTTTAACATGCAAAAATGTTTTGGCCCTCACTCAACTTTTTTTAGGCTGTACAACTCAGCATGAGAGGGGAAGCTGCTATATGTCTAGACCAAGCTAGGAGGCTGATGTTCCCTTAGCAGCAAAGGAAATGTTGTCAGTCATTCACTGAAGTTTAGAGAGGTGTTCAGCTGACCATTCATGGATATTTGCTTTATGTTGATCTGATTTGTTCTTCTGACGGTACTGCCCCTTCATAGTTTAGGTTACATTATTTTTACAAGATCTTTACAATAATGATAGCCAGATACCTAAGCTTTAAGTAGCTTTAGTTATCCCAAAAAGGAAGCTTCTGCTGCTAGAACTGTACTGGTTGGCTACACCAGCAAAATGCTTCCAGAACAGTTTGTATTTTCAAAATGCTCCTGCTTTGTCGTCTGAACTCCCAACACCATCCCTCTGAAGCAAGCTGTGTTCTTCAACACCACCAGTACAGTTCTGTTCATGGTCAGCACTGTTGAGAGAGTTTTAAGTTCACACTTGAGCTATGACAAGGTAATAGATTTATAACCTACCTGAAAACTTGGAAATCTGCTTTTTAAATTTAAATTTTATTAAATAGTAACATCTGGGAACATTGAGTAGTGACTATATTGCTCATAGTCGCGTCTGCAATTGGGTGTTTGGTGTCCATACAAATAAATGGTATCTCTTTATTGAACTGGTCATATTGGTATTTATGTAATAATGGTATAAATCCTTACTATTCTGTTCTTGCTGTTTTGCAAATGCCTCCAGTTGGGGAGTCAGCATCTGGGAAGGCATCAAGGAGTCTTGCTCAGCATATTCCAGGTCCTGGAGGTATCGAAGGTGTCAAAGGAGCAGCATCTGGTGTAGTTGGTGAACTAGCACGAGCTCGATTGGCGCTAGATGAAAGAGGACAGAAACTAGGAGAACTGGAAGAAAAAACTGCAGCTATGCTTTACAGTGCTGACTCTTTCTCTAAACATGCTCATGAGGTGAGTCTGTTACATGTTAAACTGACCATTCAGCTAATTCACTAACAAATAAATATAAGTTTTACAAGTAGCTGACTTCTACAAATGCACGTTGGAGGTTGCTAAGTGGAACGCAGTATTATTGCTTAAAGGGCACTTCCTTTTTATCTATTCATCGTTGCTTCTAAAGTATTCAGGTAAACAGCTTTGTCTTGTGGCACATAGGTCTAGAACATACTTTCTACCTGGGCAGCATGCAGACTTCCAAAAGTGCAACTCATAACCATTTCTTAAAAAATTTGTTACTGAACTAGATGAGTAATAGTCTGTGGGATTCCTGTAGTTCTTAAAGATCCAATTATTTGATGCCAGCTGTACAGGTCCAAGTTAATTTTTTTCCCTTTTAGTATCAAGATAAGATCACTGTTCTCCTCCATGTTCATGTCTATTTTTCCATCACTTAAGCTCCTGCGTAACCTTTCCATTCTCCTAAATGGGTCTCTTCCTGTGTATCTGAGGACAAATGGTCGTCAGTGATACTACTGTTAGAAAACTGCTCATGCTAAGCCCAACTGTTCAGCAGTGTTGCTGTGGCAGGTGTGAGAAGCTTCACTAAAGTCTCTCTTGTGCTGATTCATAGGTGTATAATTTGTTTGTATGATGTGTACATTATATAAACAGTAATTAAAGCTTGGGCTTTGTGTTTTGTTTTGTCTTTTCAGATGATGCTGAAATACAAAGACAAGAAGTGGTACCAATTCTGATGCTGCTCATCAGTTACATCTGTTTAATTTTGTCCTGATGGAGGGGGGAAAAAAAATGTTTTTTCATTAATTTTGGCAGGACCACTGAAATTTAAAGGAGTATTCAGCATTGAATACTGTTGTTTCCTAGCACAAATCACACACTTTTACCTCAGTCGTGGCTTTAACTGAGGAGCTTTATATTAGAAGAAACACACAGAGAGAAACCAAACTTGAGAGTTTTTTAGCTGTTGGTTTGCTTACAGTGGTAACAGAAGGTAATCTAGAAAATGTGGATAAAAGGGTAAAGGAAAATTGTAGTGTGAGATGGGCAGGGGCAATGCAGGGCCAATCCTGTGTTAATATTTCATATGCCAAAAGTTTTTCTGCTATTGTAATTGCTACCAGTGTTATACCCTCCTGTGAGGAGAGGCAATAAATCAGGGGTCCAAGAGCTGGAATAAAGATGTTTGTCTTGCTTGGATGGTAGCTGACTTACACTTACCTTCTCTAGGACTCACTATATTTACCATTATTGTTGAAGAAGAGTTGAAGTCTACTGTCACTTCTTTCATCAGAAGAGCTTGGAAGCTTGCAAGATATCTTGTTGAAACTGTACACATAGTTGACCTGTGCATAGTCTTTTCTTGGACCCCTGATCTAGTATTCTTGTATTCATATTCAGTGAAGTGCAAACCAAGAATATACAATTTTTGCATTAAAGTCAAGTGAATAATGTGACTGGAATGTGTCAAGTTGGGAGTTTTCATTTGTGTCATAGCTGTGCAATGTGAAATGTGGTTAACACCTTCATTGTGGTAACAGTACTTCAACTTCTGTTCAGTTAAATATTTTTTGCCAAAACCAGTTACTGGTTCCATTTTATATACCATTTAGTATTGACTGTGATTTCCATTCATGCTGTGACTTTTATAAATGTTGAACAGAATGTATCTTCACAACTGTTACTTAAAGTGTCTGGGACAGTTTTGCTCAAAACTTAATTTCTAGAGGCCCCTTTACTATGAAATCAGATAAAGGACTAATCTTGGACTCAGGTTTTCAAACGGTTTTGCACTCTGTGGAGGTGCTGATGCATGAATAATGGCAAGCATCTAATATTTAATAGTTACCGGTGTAGTCTTCAGCAAATTTCTGAATCCTACTAGTAGAACCATTTTACAAGTACTTATCTCAGCCCCACCCAGCACTAAAAGCAACTGGCCTGAAGTTTGGATTTAGTCTCTGAAGTAGTGTTTTCAATGTGGGCACTGGTAAGTGTTCACTGAGACTTCAGGAATTAGCAAAATACTGTTCAGTTTGGGTAATGTGAACACTATAGCTGAGCTGCTGCACTAGAGCTGTAACAGTGGGAGTGATCAGAGCTCTTTTAAAAAGGCAGTTCCTTAAGATAAATGTTTGCACTTCAAGAGTTTATTTATACTCTTCCTCAAAGCAGGAACACTTACTGACTGGATTTGTTTTATGAAAGGAAGCACTTAGAAGTTGATAGGTCTACCTTGTCTGAAATTAGTCATTCGAATTTGCTTTTCCAAGCATCAAGTAGTATGGGTTTTTTTCACACTCTTTCTGAATGTTCCCAGAGCAAAACCTTGGTTATATTTGTGCTGTAAAAACATAGATAAGGCAACTGTACAAAGCACTTTAAGGGATGCAAAATATTGCAGTTACCAATGGTTCTTTTGTTTTTGTTTGTTTGGGGTTTTTTATGAAAGGCAAAGGTGTTTGGTCTTTATAGTACAAATTGACACATTTTCTGATTGTGTGCATAGTATTATTTAAGTAAAACAATACAAGTAAAGTCTGTTGCTAGACACGTCCACTGTTCAAAGAATATTAACAAATGAGGCTGTGACAATTTGAACCAGAATCATGATGATTTCTCGATGGCTTTGCCTCATAGCTACTGAGGCAGCATTAACTAAAGCTATTTAGCTTGCCACAATTTTTGCCCTCTTCATGGTTAATTTTTAGTATAATTAATGCATATTTAAATTATCAATATTTCAATGAAAATCCAGATAGGACTAAGTAAACTATTCTCCATATTTCCAAAAATAAAACACCCTAACTGACACTCGTGCCCTTCATTATATTGCATTTATAAGTTGAGTTACTGTCTGGTGAAGATTAGACTATGTTTCAGAGCAAGAGAATCCTGGAAAGTTAGTCTGGTCAGGTTCTAGGGGAGAGGATGGCAAAATTACTCTTCAGCAAACCATATCAGTTCAGTGGAAGATGACCATGGTTTGAAAGCAAAGCATACTTCACTTTCTCATCAAGAAACATTTGACAACCACCAGCAAGCAAAAAAGAGGCCAGTTCAAGAAGTGTAGTGCTTTATTTGGTGTTGCAGAGTTTGTCGTAGTGGAATGTCTTTTTTTTTTTTTTTCCTCTTGCATATGTTCAGAGCATGCTTCTAGATTCAAGAACTACTAATGGAATGATTGCTCATCAGATGATTACACAAACGGGTTTTGGTCAATAAAAGGGGCTTTGTGCAATTTTAGTCTAAAATGTTACTTTTTCCTTCTGTCTGGAAGGAAGTCGATCATGCACACATCGTTCCATCGTGTTCTGCTGGTGGTGGTGCACCTTTTGTATAGCAATGTATATTGAAATCTTGGGGGGGGAAGCACCCCTTGTTGTTTTGAGGGTTTTGCTAGGATTTCAGTTGTGACATTTTTTTCAGTGTCTGGAAAACTATAAAACTTTTTTTTTTTTATGGAAGTGTAAGAAACTGCTGCTACCTGTCTGTTTCTATGTAGTGTGTGTCATTAGGAACTGTAAACTGAAGAAGCTTTTCTTCACTTTAGTCCTGCCAAACCCTAACTTCTGAATGTCGATATGTGTAAATACGTGTGCATTCCAAATAAGTCTGAAAGTGTTACACCACAGGCATCTCCGGTGATTCGTTCTTCAGCAAATGGTCAATTATGAAATATAGTAATATATAGCTGTGTTCCTTGTCTGTCTTTATGCCAAGATTTTTGCCTGAGGTGATACTTGCATGGCAAGATAAGTCGGGAAGCTATGTCCAAAGGAGGATTTTTGGAAGCAAGTTCATTTCCTTTTTGCCTCTTTTGTTTTCCTTTTTTCTTCTCCATGGTTATTTCTAGGGTTTGCTTTGGCTTACTTTCATTGTTTGGGGTGTTTTTGTTGTTTGGTTGGGTTGGAGAGGGGGAGGGGGTGGGTTCAGTTGGGGGTTTGTATTTTCTGGTTTGTTTTTGGTGGTTGTTGGTTTTGTTTTGTTTTGGTTGTTTTTTTGTTTTGTTTTTGTTTTTTTTGCTTAATGGCACTGATCTTACCTGAACTTTTAAACTTGAATTTTTCCTGCACTTTAATTCAATCATGGTTATTTTATTGCTTCATTTTGTTTCTGCATTTGTGCAGTTCAGGTTCATTGTTTGTATATAAACACACATGTTCAATAAAGATTTCAGAACAGATTACTTTCTGGCACGTTTGCCACTTCTGTGAGGATCGTTTAGAACGTGTGTTTTCTTAGCAAAATATGTATATACGGTATAGAATCTAACGAAAGGCACAAGTCCTGTGCCAGCTTTCAGTTTATAAATTACCGCAACACTTTCAGATTTGTTACTAGATGATGAAATATGTTATATTTATACATAACTGCTTAAGAATATACTTTTAGTTTTAAATAATTTTTATATGTACACTTCTACCTTTATTTTAAAAAAGACTTGTGTTCGGTTTTTTAAGTCAAAGTACTTAAAGTATGTATATTATCCATAGAAGTTGTTTTAAGCTTATAAATACATTCATATCTCATATCGAGATGATACAATTACTAAGCAATGAAAAAAACAAATAGCCCATTTTGCTTTGCAGAAATGAATCATACTAATTTTTACCTCCCCGTTTTGAACATTCCTCATTCCCCGAAGTATGGAAGGAGTATGGAGAAGAGAGTACATTCAGAAGACTAGCCTAGTGTAAAAGCTTTCTCAGTAGCTGCAGTCTGTGGCTGACTAGTTTTCTGTGAGAGACTTTCAGCATTATTCCTCAGACTTTAAAATTCCCAGAAACTGAAATTAGGTTTGACCAGTAAATATTTCCTTTAAGTAATGTACAGATTTTGACTATACATCAGCTCTTTACATGTAAAATCAGGTTGCTTTTTGTATACCTAATGTGTTGGAAAACCCAACAACCCGTGGCTGAAGTGCCCCCTTCTTTCTCATCATTGTTTAGTATACCCAGGTGGGCATTGATAGCAGCTAAAGTTCATTGCAGGGAGAAGAGGTGTGGTGCCTTTCCTCCCTCTCCAACTTGCAGGGCAACTTGTTGGTTGACCCTTTTTGCATTCTAGTAAATTTCCCATGTAATTTATGTGACTCTTTTTGGGTAGGGTGTTAATAGCTTTGCTGCTACCACAAAATCTTCATATACTTTGTAGACAGAAAAAATAGAACAGGAAAAAAACACAACTGTGCAGTGTAGACAAATTGGCTAAACCAATTTGATTTTAGTTTTCATTGAAAACCTAAATTAAGCTGAGCAGATTTCTTTTTATGCATGTTATGAAGATGTGCTGTGTATCATCTACTTCATTACTGTTTCAAGCCAGATAAGTGTACTGCATTTCAGGGTTCTTGTACACTTCATATAAAGTTCAGGCTTAAAGGTGTGGGCATTCATTAAAAAAAAAAAAAAACAAAAAAACACACACACACACACAAAAAAACCCACAAAAAAAAAAACCCACAGAAACAATCCAAGATATCAATAGGTATTCCTTTATTCCTTTTATTTTTCCTTGCCAATCACCTAGAAATGTTTGCCATACAACTGCAAGTTACTTTGATATTTCTCTTTTTCAGTATCTAAGTTACATATTACTGTGCAAATAACTAGAAGTTAAACTGTTTCAGTTGAAAACATGTAAGGAGTTGTATGTGGATTACCACTACCATTCAGTACTAGGTAATGCAAAGGGAGAGGGGTGGGAACATGTTTTAAATATTCCCTTTTAAAACAGAATTGTAAATAAGCAGTACTGTGTTATTTTAGACCTGAGCTCTGCTATGTGTAGTGGTTAGAACTAGGAAAACATGCTGCTTTCTAGTTATGCTACTGTTTCATTGTACCAGCATCATGGAGGAGGGGGGGGGAGGGGGATACAATTAAAAAAATAACATTTTGAAAACCGTGAATTTTCCTAACATTGCCTATTTGCGGGTAAGCATGCGTGATGTATAGCAGTTCTTGTTTCTGTATATCTTAGTGTGTACATGTGTGTTTCTCTTTTCAGTTTTGTTCATTGCAATTTATTCTTCAGTTAAGTCTTGCTGAGCCCCACTAGCTCTTCTGAGGGTGATTACTGGAATATGCATTTTAGGTAGGGTTGCAAATCCATCTGTCTACAAATATAGTTTCATATGAACGCAAACTGTACTGTTACAAACACAACTACGTTAGATCGCATAGAGTTATTTTACTTACATGTACTTGAACTGAACTATGTCATCATAAAGTTAAAAAACTAAGTATGAAATATTTTTGTAAATAAAAATACCTGTGCAGCTGGTATTTTAAATTTAAAATGTATTATACATTAATGTTTCAGAAAAAAAAAAATTCATATATGTGTATATGAATGTGTCATTATGCTGAAGGGCTCTTGATTGGGCAAAATAAACTATTCAAATCTCTCCTGATACGAGTGGAGCTTACTCCTTTTCTTCCTAACAAGTTCTCTTCCTGCTGGCTGGAACATTCATTCCTTGCCAAAAGAGGCTATTTCATTTGCCTTGACTTTTTGCAAGGTGCACTTCGTAACAAGCGGGGGGCAGGGGTGTACTTGAATTGCTGACAGCCAGAATGACACCAAGTATCTCAGGAAAGGAGAAATGTTTCATCGGTGATGTTGCCAGCAGTTGTAAAAGCATTTGGAAATGCACATCTCGGTGATGATGTGAAGTCCTGTTACACTTTTAAGCTATCAGAAAAGTTAAAATCATTCTACAGACTCAAAGCATTTTTCATAGCTGCATCTTGACAGTGTTCATTTATTTAATCTGTGGTGCAAAGCAAGAAGAACTGAAGCTGATCTTTTTTTCTTTGTCATGGCACAGCAAGTATTGCTGTCTTTGGTTGAGGCTGAGCTGCCTTTGTAAATGTGTTCCAAATGATACTGAATTTGGGTAGATGCTGGGACAGTAATTCTGAGAAGTGAAATTACTGCATCTCTATGAAACTTCTAGAATCTCACCTGAAATATTTCCATGCTTGTTTAGTATGACTGACAGTGAGGATGCAGTTTCAGCTCTGGGAAAACTGCTAGTTCCAGACCTCTCCTGCCTTCCAGTTTATTTTGAGTGTGTTTTCCCTACTATCTCATAGCTACATATTCTGAACTTTAAACTCTTTAGCAGATGGAGTTTGTAAATTGTATTCCAATGCCATCATACAAACTTGCTTGAGCTTAAGTCCAATTAAATAGGTATTTGTACCCGTCACGCTGCCTCCAGCCACTCACTAGCTCCGGTAACATGCTATCAGCAGTAGCACAGCGTGAAAAGCTCCTTCCCTAGGGGCACTGTGGGACTGCAGATAGCAGCAAGGGAGGATTGTCAAAGTGAGGTTGCAAAGTGAAGCACTCTGATGTAGCAAACGCTGGGATTTGATGACATATACGTAACATTTAGTCCCTTTGTACATCAGGTGTTGGGACAGCTCCTGTCCCAGTGTACTATAGATTAAATCAATGTAAGACCTACAGACACACAATGGTATGACAGTTAGTATTGAATTCTGCCACCCTCCAAAAGCTCAGAGTACAGATTCAATAACCAGGCTCACATCCCAACTTTCAGAGATGGTCTTTTCATGCAGGCTTGGTCACCAAACCATCTCGTGGCTGCCCACTGGTCTGTGAGTGCTCAGAAGTATCCTAGTCCTCATCTCACCTGCCCTCTTCTGCCTTGGTGCACTTGGGCTGGGCCATGGGTCAGTCAGACAAAAGACACTGGTGGTTTCCTCTCAAGGAAAAAAAAGATAGCAGCCTTCCCAGAGGCAGCTCAGCCTGGCTAAAGAAATGGGACTTTTTCCCCCTCAGTCCTGCCCTGAGGAAACCCACAGGAATGGAATGTCAGGGATCACCATTTTCTCCCTGGTTTCTCACTTTGCTAGCTGTTTTTTCACAGTGTGTAATTAATGCTTGCCTTAGTAAGGGTTTAAGGATTTGCAATTCATTATAGTAGCAGAGTTCTGCTCAGTTGCTCTAGCAGTTTTCTGTATTTTTCAGCCACAGGACGCAGCATGGGCTGAGGCTTGTGCAGAAGCTGCTCAGAAGGAAAGAGAGCTCTGCCCCCCAGCTGACTGAGACCTGGAGAGCATTCCTTTAGCCTCAAACACTCAGAGAGGCGTT
Organism: Eubucco bourcierii; assembly: GCA_013396675.1. Lineage (NCBI taxonomy): Eukaryota > Metazoa > Chordata > Aves > Piciformes > Ramphastidae > Eubucco > Eubucco bourcierii. The sequence goes on along the minus strand of VWZE01015461.1, from coordinate 105,729 downwards.
TGAATCCAAAGCTACTCAGGAGTGGTAGAGGACTGCCACAAATCACAGTTAAGAGAAAAATGGGAAGATGGATGCGTTTTGAAGCAGGTAACTATTTCTGCATCTTGCTGCAGTCACAGTGTGCACAGGGCTTCAGCACTGATGGTGTGAAGGGGTTTACAAGAAAAATGTCAGGCTGTGCTTATGTTTTGGTAAGTTTAACAGCCCCTCTGCCTGATTAAGCACAATGAGAAATTTTACCAAACTGTTGACTACTGTCGCAAGACTTCTAGTAAGAGTAATATGTCGTGCAGTTTGCTGTGTGGGCATGAACAGAAAACAGTTTCAAGCAGGTATCTCCTAATTCTCTTGGGTGCCTGCAAGTCTCTTAGCACCACCTCAGTAAGTACCATTATCTGAATGTCAGCGTGTCACCTGGCTCTATGGCGCTTTTCCTTCCAAGATCTCAAAGCACACAGCTCAGAGAGGGAAGCCCTCATGAGAGTTCTTTTCATCACGGATAGTGTCTTTAGAGGAGTACATACACATCTGTCATTCAAGATGTTTATTGCAACTTAATACTGATATAAGGAGGGAGAGTTGTTTTTAAANGGGAAGGGAATAATTTAGGTAATTGTATCAAGTTTTCCATAATATGCTCAAACTCCAGAGTCAAATATAGCTGTGAACTTACTTAGGAGGTCCCTGCTTCCCACTTTGCATTTAAGGTCAGCAGTTTCTGATTGGACTTTGGTTTCCATTATCTCTTGAAAGAAATCTGTGAAGCACCTGGGAAAACAAAAATGAACTCTTTTATTCTACTGTTCTGTTAAACCTTTTTAGAAAACTTTCTTTTGCATAGTTTTCAGTGATTTGTTGCCATAGCGGGATCCCTGGAGGCTCTGGAGTTTTCCTTTGGTTGCCAAAGGCCAGTAGTTGGTTTGGCTGTAACATGCAACCTCTTGTTAGGTTTCTTCTGGAAGCAGCAGTGCAAACTTTGGCAAGTAGTGTGTGTTGTAGCCACCGGTGCAAACTTTCTCTTCCTCTAGGTGAACAACTGAGAAATACCTAAACAAAGCTGGCTAGAAGGCTCTGATAACCAGTATCACAATTACTTGAATTTATTTAGCAGATGACACCCTGTGGAGCTACCAGAAACCTCACTCTCTGCACTCTGCAGGGCAGAGTGCAATGCCTTGGGACTCACACCATGTTGGAACTGGTGAGCATTGCCTCAGAGGCCTTTCACTATCTCATTGTGTGGAGATGTGAATGGCTGTCAGTCTGAAATGGATGTGAGGGCTTCAGTACAGAGAGCTTCAAGCAAAAAATAGATGTGGTTTACCAAAATACAAACGAGAGGATTTGCCATGTACTGCATCCTGATCCTGGAGAGCCAGTTTCAAACCTGAAAACCCTGCTCCTTGTGACTTAACCTAGGGAGAAGGCACCACTGATGTGAATCATAGCTGTTTGCCATATTCATCCTTCAGACCGATAGAAAACCATAACCTGTTTTGTTGATTGTTTGTTTTTTTTTTTCCTCATAGCTGTTGACAGGAATTTCTTTACACTTCTATTGTAAGCTATAAGGTTGTGATGTGCCCTCGGTCAGTGTGTGATCTGCATGTATTGCTGTATCATCGAAAGGCTTGCTCATGGTTTACTACCTTATTATTACAGGTGATGTAAAAAACCTTAGAAAAAAAATGTTAATTTGAGCCTGGCCCTGTAGACTTAAAGCCTGGTGAAAGAACAGCTGAGATAGGCGAGCATATTAACAGGACAGAAAGGAGGTGGCAAAGTTTGGCCGAGCTGGCTGTCACGACATCAGTTCTTGCCGTATTTTTGCAGCTATTATGGGAAACAAATGCTCTTAAGCAGCATTTAAAGATGAGAAAATGCATCTGTTTACAGGGAGCTGCTCCCTGAAGTAAACAACAGTGTGGAAAACGTGAAGCAGGACTGTTTGAACAATCTAACCAGGACTGAAAGTGTTTCTCATACTTTAGCAATCATGAGAAATATGGCACCCCACCAAAGGAACGATGATAGCTCTGGAGGGGACAGGGTGTCAAGAAGGCGATAAACATGAAGACAAATTACTTGTATTTGCTGCTGTCAAGCAGGGCAAAGCAAAGAGAAAGCGCAGAGGGAGACAACAAGCAGAACAGAACACAGCAGGCGTTGAAATTATCTTTGCGGCTGTGTTGTGCAGGATGGCATTTGTTAAAACTACAGGGAAGGATTTAAATGAGCCACGATGGGAAACTTCGTCAGGTTGGATGCATATGACAGGCTTTGCTTTAGAAGCAATGAGCACGGAAGGACTTGTGCAGCTGCAGGTAGGTCCATCCCCAGCACCTGGGGACAGCAGCTGGAAGCAATGCCTGAGGAGATGCCTGATAGATCAAACAGAGAACCTACATTATCCCAGGCGTTTCTTCCCACACAGACAACACCATATATGGGCCTGGAGCAATACCGAAGCTTGTAACAGGCCTCAAATCTGTCTGGTGTCCAGGGCAAGGAAAGCACTGACCTTAGGGCTCTTCTGCCAGCAGTGAGGAAACTGAGGGCAAAAGCCTGACACTGCTGTCTCTTCCCTAGCACTCAGACCAGGATTTTTAAACTCCTCAAAGTAATGTAAGTGTACATCTTGCCTTTCACAGGTAATAGGAGGTGACTCAGGAACCTCTGGTGCAATCCTGCTGGCTGCTCTGATTCTGATACCAGGGCTTTGGTCCCCAAGACTTTGCAGGATGACCCTGGACCATAGAAAGACAGTTGTTTTATTTTAGGATTTCTTTATTGGGAAAGGCAAAAAAGCCCTCAAGCTTTTGTTTTTATAGATTTCTATAAGAGGAAAAACAAAAGTAAACCAAAACCCACACACGAAAACCAAACCAAAACAGAGAAAATACACCTAGTGCTTTGTACCAAATTAACTGGCAGTGTTGCTTAATATAACTAAGGTGCAATGTGTGTGCTGCTTCCTTCAGTACACTGACACGTGGCCACATCTCTCCGTAGGGCACTGCAGATGCAAACATCCACTTGTGTGAAGAAATTACTGGTTGCAGAGTGCCCTTCAAGTAGCTTTTGGCTTCATATTTGCTGTTCAGCACATCTGCCTTATCTTGGGACTCTTGTTCCCTGAAGGCAATGCATTTGACATGAGAGCAAAGGTTTTAATTTATTCCCAGATCTGAGAGTGAACTGTCATATTTGGCTAAAAACTTATGAGATGGGACTTCATGGGCAAGCCAAATTCCTGAGCACTGCCAGGTCGCTTAAACCCAAAGACTCAGCAGTGAAAGTGCCCTGTAAATAACTAGTCCAGGGGCTCTTGAGCACCAGGTGGACATTCATGGGAGAAATACTAGTACTGCTGCAAATTAATGAGTAAAGAGGCATCCACTTCTCATGATTACCACTCATCCTGCTCTGGAGTGAAATAAAAACCTCTCTTGCTCTGTAGTTTAATTAAAAACTGTGCTGATACTTCATAGGGCATTAAGGTTGACTGAAATTGTATTTCCCTTCCTCTTCACTGGAAGATTTATTCTGTAGACAATTGGGAATTGTATGTCTTCCTGATTGCATTACCTTTAATCCTCTGCACACCTGACTAATACAGTAACTAGTATATGACATAATAAAATGGCCCATAAAAAATTCCCATATAACTAAAATATGGGCCTCTAGAAACCTTTGATAAGGTAACTGAAAACATTAACCTACCTAGCCTTCATGTGTTTTGTTGGGGTGTTTTAACTCTTCCTACCTGTATGTGAGCTATAGGAAGAGGTTTCCCAAAACCTATTCTCCAGTCTTCTGTGGATCAGTCACAGAATCGCAGAACATTAGAAGTTGGAAGGGACCTTCAAGTCCAAACCCACTGCCAAAGCAGGATCCCCTAGGATGGTCCGTGCAGGAACACATCCAGGCAGGTTTTGAAAGTCTCCTGAGAAGGAGACTCCACAACCTCTCTGGGCAGCCTCTTCCAGTGCTCTGTCACCCCCACTGTAAAGAAGTTTCTACTCACGTTGAAGTGAAACCTTCTGTGTTTCAGTTTGTAGCCATTGCTCCTCTCAGTCTTCTCATCTCAAGACTGAACAGCCCCAGGTCTCTGTCTCTCTCTGCAGGGCAGCTGCTCAACTCCCCTAATCATCCTCATGACTCTCTGTCGGATTCTTTGCAACACAGCACTGTGACTGCTGCCTGCCTTGGGGGCTGAGAGGAAAAGGAAAAAATTGCCTCAAAATACATAAAGAAACTGCAGTGTGGATTTATTTTTTTTGTTTTCCTTTCTGAATTTGACTGTCATGAGCCTTGGGTCATTTAGCACCTGCGATGTTTAATCAATAATGAGCACTTCTCAAATCCATATAGCTGGCTTCTATACAAGGTGAAGGTTTTACAGGTAGTGACCACTTTGGCACTTTTTTTTTTTTTTTATGCTGAACAAATCAGTTTTTGCCAAAAGCACAACGAGACATTAAGCTCCTGCTCTGGGTACGGATATGTCAACTCTGTGGTTTCTAAGTAATCTTTAAAAAGAAAACCAAAAATGCCTTTACTTATCTTAGGCTGCTATTATAAAATGTCACTGTGTGTAGATTACAGATTTTACTAGAGTTTAGCAGTCAGTCTTTTCCATATGAGCACATGCTTTTGGCTGGGAAAACTATTATGTGAAAATAATGGTTTCCTTTCCAAGCCAGAGCCTAAGTGTGGAAGGCACATCCAACTGAAATGAAAAATGTTGCATTATTTCAGTCTTTGTGAAACTGCTCCTATTTCTCACAGCAGTTTTGCTGAAGACAGTGCTTTTGCAGAAAAGATGCAATCTTTCCTAAATAAACTATAAATAATGGCTAAAAATTGGATTGGAAGCAGAATAGAGACAATTAATTTGACTGAAAAAGGCTAATTTTCTTTCTGATTACCCATGCTAGCACACGATCATCACTTAATGCCATTATGAGACTGTAGGATAGAAACAAATCACAGAATTCAACTGACAAAATAAATGGTACAATGCAAGTGCTGCTTGTTCCAATCTGTCACTAATTATTCTCCACTCTGTAACGCAGAAATATTCTCTTTCAGTCTGAGCAGTTTGAAAAGTCTCATTAGAATTTACAAGATCTATATTTAGAAATTGTGGGTGATGCTCAGTCTTCAGTCCTTCAATGTTGTGTTTGTCTTTCCGCCTTCGATTTCCAAACACATACTTGGAAAACCTTTCTCAGCTGGGCAGTGTACTTGTGCCCTCCCCACATCATATTCCAAAATATTTTGTACAGCTTATTCCCAAAACTTCAGACAAATCTTGTTGCTTCCTTCAGCTAGCTGATTTTCCAAGCTAACCTACAATTAATTAATTTTTTGTCATCCTGCTGTGCTGGACGCATTTTATTCCTACCAACAGATGCTAACCAAAGTTCCCTGTAAGTAGCAGCTGTCATCCAGAACTGGATCTGGAGAAAAGTCTGTGCTGCTCTCTGCTGGGAGGATCCGAAGGTATATACAGCACTTGATGTTTTGTTTTGGGTACAAACTGCAAGCAAATTTCGCCTGGAAACCTTCTGCAAAAATGCCTTTTGAGCAAAATTCCTTAATTTTATCTGTTCACTCTTCATTTTCTGTTTAAAATCATTGCTGTCTGAAGGCTTTACTTGACTATAAAACTGACCTCCCCCACCTCACCTATTCGTGTCCAAACCAGACAAGAAACTATCTGTGTTTCAACATGGGCTGAAGATGTGATAGAATATTTGCTTTTCTCATTCTGACTTTTGATGACCAGAGAGTGAATCAGAATTTGGAAAGAGGTTGCTTTTAGCGTGATGAGAATTTTAAGTGAAATTGTAAATTAAAGCTTTAGTTCAAAATCGATTTGCTCAGCACAGGCACAGAGACTGTATGAGCATGTAAAACATGTTTTCCTGAGAAACTGGACTTCAGACTCAGTTCGAAGCCCATGGTTTATAGCCAACATTATCAAGAAATCAATTTTAAAAATCATAGGAATAACTGGAGCTTTTAAAAAAAAAAAACCAAAAAACAACCACCAAAAAAAAAACCAAAAAAAACAAACAAACAAACAAACAAACCCAAAACACAAAGAGAAAACCCCCAAAGAAACAAACAAAAAAAACCAACATTAAAAACCCAACAACTAACCAAAACTGTAATTTTCTAACCGGTTCAACAATGTACTAAAAAAAAAAAATATCCTGTTAGCTGCCTGAAAACTTTTCCAAGCCTGTCTTTCAGCTTATCTCTCATCTTTACAGACTCTGGGAAGGCATGATAGTCTCTAGGTGATGAATACGATTTGTTTACGCAAAGAGCTTCCTGAAATCACAAGGCAGCACTCCTGCTGTATGTTATTAAAAGATAAAAAATGTATTACTGTCAGGTGAAGGGTCAACGTCAAATCCTTGTTATATCTGACAAATTCAGATTTAACGTTGAAACAGTCTTGAAGATACACAACTGAAAGCATCATATTCAGCAAAAATATCTTTTGATACCACATTGTTTCCTCTGTCTGGGTCCATCTTCTGTTGTCCGGGGAGATATATCAACCCATCATGCAGCTGCCTGTCAATTTACCTCAGCATGCTTGCAATAAATTGCAAGTTGTGCAACCAAAAAAGATTTTTTTTTTTTTTTCCTTTATAACTTGGGTACCTAGGCTGGGGGAGAGGAGAACAAGGCTGATCTGAAAGGGCTTGCCAGACTCTTTATCTGTTTCTGGCTGTGCGACTCATTTCTGCTCTGAAAGGAGACTTCAAAAATAGCATTGGTGAGTGTTGTATCTCAAGAGGAAGAGGCAATAGAAGTCGTTTCTGTCAAAGAACTAAGCAGATGTAACTGGATATTGTAAGGAGCTATTCAGCTGGAAATCAGAAGTCATTTTGACATAGCTGTGTTCCAGAAGAAACATCAAGTTTTTTACTGCAGGATTCAATTGAATCTTCCATATTTGTCTTTTCATTCAATTTCTCAGGGTTCATTCAATTTCTCTTAAGGCTTGCTATGACATATTTTGTAGAACTGAGGATTGTATCCTTGCCCTGGAAAATTATTTAAAAATATAGAAAATCTACTTGAAGTAGTTATAGTCATAGTGCTATGATGAAGGTGAAATAGTAGTGCTGTCACTTTCTATTCAGAAAGTAAACCAAAATGTCTATTGGGATGAGGACAGGAAGCAGAGAAGTGCGTTAGGAGCACAAAAGCAATCTGTTCTTCCAGCTAAATTGTGGAAATCCATCACTTTGCAATGAGGTTCTCAGAGACAATTTAGGTAACATTGTTTGATATACATCTCAAAACAGTGATGGTAACAACAGACCACAGAAAAAATCAATTTACCCTGATTCTGACAATTATTGTTTCAGTGTTGCTGGGCCCCCATTAACCAGCCACACGCACTAGCGAGAAACAGCTTTCCATCTAAGAATAAGGGGGAGAACAACAGTGTTCAAATGGGTTCATTCTAAATGTAAGAGCCACTTGAAAAGCCTATAAAGTTTTTATCAAGCATATAGATTCACCTAAATAGACAATAAACTTACTCGGTTTTCCGCTACAGAAAATGATTAGATCCTCAGATGCAAGGTCTCTCACACAAATCTTAGCTACTGGAAACTGCTTTTACAGTGGCATTTTTCTGACAGTGGAGGATCAAATATTTAAGATGCTTAGTTTATTATTGCTCACATGCAAACAATTCCTCTCTTCCAGAATGAACAAGTGCAAACAATTATTCATGCATTCCTGACAAAAGAGGCACGTGAATTTTTCCCTCCATATAGCAAGGCCATCAATCCCTCAGGTATGTCTCCTGCAGTTGTTCCAAAGGCAAAAAAAAAAAAAAAAAAAAAAAAAAAAAAAAAAAAAAAAAAAAAAAGATATTGATCTGATAGCATGTAACAGCAGCAGCTTATGATCAACTCTATTCTCAAATGATTTCATTTACACATTTATATGTTTTCATTTACACATTCCCTGTATTTCAGAGCAAGACCTCTGTGGCATGGTGGCATAAACGCTGTGCTCTGCACTGGGGTGTACACCTGGCAGGACCAACTCTGAAAAACCCAGTTTTCCCCAGGGCAAGTAATGTTTGTCAACCTGTGGTGCTGTGTGGGGGCTCTCTAACAGTTGCTTTGCACTTAGTATTTACGAGCAACAAGCTGAGAGTTCAGTGTGTGTCAATTTTATGAGGAGAGGCTTTCTTCCTGAGGGTTGACTTCAAAGTAGTGTTATGATCATACTGTCTCTTAACAATTTCCATCTGACAAGCTGCATCACATTTTTGCAAAACAGGCAGCCTGGATCCAATTCATTTCATTTAGGACCTTTTTTTTGTCACGCTCACCAGCAAAGTCTCTTTTGTGTCAGGCAGAAGGCTTATCCATCCTTCTTACACTTTGTCTTGCTGTGACCTGGTTGCTATGCCCAAGCTTGTGCACAATGTACAATTTATTTCATTTAGAATTACTCATTCAGCTACTAGGGGTGTACACCTCTAGTCTGGAGCTTCCCAAATGGAATGGATGGTAACTAACAGCAAAATTTGTACCAAATCAAAAGCCAGGGAAGGAAAAACACATAGTGATAGAGAAGCTATGTCTGCTGTATGTTTTTGGGCGAACTCCTCCCAAAATCTGTTAAGAGTTTGGAGTTTTCCCTTAGCTTCTTTGCATTCAAAAAATTTATAGGAAATTTAGAAAAAGATTGGCATACTGGCAGGTTCTACCTGAAATTAATCCACTTTGGGCCACAGAGATCCAGGGGCAGATGGTTCAGCATGGCTTATTCTGCAGCAAATCTTTTAAAGGAAAACTACCTTAAAACAAAGAGGGATATCCCCTTTCAAATCCAGGACAGAAATAGACATAGCTATGGTGGAAAGTTGAACTTCAGATTCTTTATGTTTATGCATATAGGTGTTACACATTTTTATGCTAACCTGAAACGTAGCAAACAGGAGGGAACAGATTGCATTCTTGTTTTGAGCAGTGAAAATTCAAGTCCCGCAAGACAAAATAGCTTTGCTCTTTGTACATATGTTGTAGGTGCAGTTCTGGTTACAAGGCAGACCTTCTGCCCTTGCCCTTGTTCCCTCACAGCAGGTTTTCTCTCTAGAGATACTTAAAACCTGCCTGGATGCATTCCTGTATGATCTGGTATAGGCAATCCTGCTCTGGCAGGAAAATTGGACTAGGTTACCTTTTGAGGTCCTTTCCAACCCCTAACATTCTGTGATTCTATGCTTCTGCCAGTACCTATTCCCACCACTGCTGCCCCAGCCTGCCCAAGCACTGCCCTGGGCTGACCATCTGGGGGCTGCTGGGACAGTAGTTTGTCTCCATCATATCCATCCTGCTTTTCCCCCTTCCCTGCAGTTCATTTCACCAGGTGCCCCTGCAGCACCTCAGACCTTTCAACCATGCCCTTGTTTCTCCTGTCTTTAGACTCTAGACTTTTAGACTCTAAAAGGTGCAGACAGGATCCTATTAACCCCATTTTACTGATTATCTTCAGAGTTTGAATCCTTGCTAGGTTCTGCCCTTTCCTTGGGGGCAGTTTACTCCTGCCCTAGTCTCTCACCCTGTCATTCTTTCATAGTTTCTCCCAACCTGACTTTCTTTGGATCCTGCCGTATTCACATTTTGTCTCCAGTTCCATAGTCTGGTGTTCACTTCCCAGATCCAGCTAACCCTCCTTCAATGCCAAAAGGGTTGAACCAATAATTTTTGTGCCTGAAAATTAACTGTGATAAGCACTTTTCTGAATTGAATAGGCAAGGTTTAGCAAATTATTTTTTCAGATTCCCTCTGTGCTCCCCAGCTTTGAATACTAACATGACTAAGACTCTCTCTGAAGACCGGCAACCCTCTTTCAGTAGAAAGCCTGCTGCCAGGTGCAAACTGCTCTGTCCCTTCTCCACCCCACAGCTCTGCACAGCCCTTGTGATGGATTTAAGCTGCCCCCCATGGGAAAATCTGGGATTTGTCCACTCTAATAATTGTTCCATGCAGCCATGTCCTTTCAGTCACCAAGCCGTAAAATTGCTTTTGTAATTTATGTTATAAAAGCACCTTGAAAGCAGTCTCAGCAGAGCTCTCTATACTAGGTGGTTGGGTTTTTTTATTCTTTTCTTTTTGCTTCTGTCTTGAAATTTACTGATTGAGGTCCTTATACAGTAAATTAATATCCCAGCACCTCCCAGAACTACTGTGTGGAAACGGTGCATTTGTCTCTCCAGAGAGGAGAAACAGCAGAAGTGAATATGACAAATGCATTGCTCATCTCAGTACTGCTTTGTAGTGAGCTGCAAACCTCAGGCTCCTGAACCAAGGGAGAGGGAAGCAAAACAAAACGCAGATGCTGCTCCAGTGCCGCTGTCACAGAAGTGAGCATTCCATGTTCTGATCCAATTACAAATCCCAATTCCATTACCTGTTGGCCTGTACAAATATAAATTACAATTTGTCCACAAAACAGGATGAATCAAACCTTTCCTTTCATTTGTTGTTAGGTATAGAATTGCTAAAGACAGTAAGGCTGGGATGGTACCCTTTTGATAGCTTGTGCTACCAGCATGTGTCCTTTGGTCAGGAAAGCTTTTCTTGATGCAAACAATTTACATTTATATTTCAAGCTTTCAGTTTGAAACAGTATTTATCATAGAGCAGTCTGAATTCAACAGGAAAATTGCTGCTGTCTTTCCAGCTGTCAGTCAGATCCAAACATCATTCTCCATTCTACCAAACTCCCCCATGAGACTCTTTCATAGCCTGAAGAGCAGCTTAAGAATTTTGCTGGACAGACAATGCAGTAATGTCATTTATTTTCATATCACATATTTATCAAGTATTATAGAGTCATATCTTAATTAGAATTAAACATTTCAGAGTTTCTATCTCGAGTAAAGAGTCTTTCCAGAAAGAGAATAATATAAAACATTTCCTTCCTGGTATTAAATGTCACTCTCCTGAGAGCAGAATATCCACACAAATGAAATTTTTGCATTTGTTGCTTAAGAATCTTGACAGTTCAAGCACCACCAATGCCTTCCACCAAAGACTAAACATGCCTGGAGAAGAGGCTTGGAGGTTAGAATTTTTAAAACCTTCCAGTGAGATTTGCAATGGGAATTGAAAGATATTTTTTAATTTTATTTTTAGATATTTAGGACACCAAAATGTACGACAGCAAGTGTACTTGGTTTGTACCGTGTGGTTAGCCATCCATGCCTGTCTTCTGGACTGGTTTTCATATGACATGTAGAACTCCTCAGCTACCTTTAATCCTATGTACTTAACCTTGCTTGAAGGTGTCAGACTTTCCCTTGGTCTAGGTCAGGAATAAAATTATTTCCTGCAAGAAAAGCATTGTCCTTTCTTCTAGACAGCAGTTTGTGTTAGTAAAGCATGTGAATCTTACCTGCTCTTGCAAAAGACCAACAAAGCTTAGTTCAGGTAATTTTAGAGTCCTTGGGTCAGTGGGAAGACCTGGGAAAAGAATGTTAATGCTGGGCTGATAGAGTGAAGAGGAAAACTGGTGGTGGTGACAGTGGCACAAAGGCAGGCCTTACCGTCCTTTAAGGTTGATGATTTGATGTGTAAAATCTTCAAGGAACCATGGGACTAAAAAGTGCAAGACAGAAGGAAAAAAAAACAATCCAATCACAAGAACCAGTAGTCCATGTTGGGTATAATGACTTTTTGTTTTGATATTTTGCTTCTTTTTTCTTGTCTGACTGTAAAACTGTCCTGAAGACATGTCTCGCGTGTCTTTTTTAGGGCTGGGAGGTAGTGTGTTCTTTTAAATCCCCTTCTTGGTGCAGATTTTTCTCTCCTGAAACCCAGTGCTTTCTCTCTCGTAAGCACTTTCGTTTGTTTGTTTGTTTTTTCTAAAGTTTATCAACTTTGTGCCATTCTCAGTCTTTACAGTAATGTGAATTGATGGACAGTGAAAAGCCTGTGATTTATCTCCAGAGTTCCAGGGATCTGGTATTACTGAAGTGAGTTAAGCACAAACAGCAACAATGAAATCTCACTCCCTTCACTTCCCTCCTCATAAAACAACAGCTGTGGTTTCAGAAACACCCAACACCAGATAGTAATTAAAACTTAAGGAGTTTCATTTCACTTAATTACATGAGCAGCGTTCCCGATCTACGTTTTTGAGCTTCATCCATTTAATTTCTTCATTCTCAGGGTTAATACATGTGAATAGCAGACAGCATGCAAAACTAGCACTAGACTTGTTCTTCCAGTTGTTTCTATTTAATCAATCATGAAAACTAACCTTGGAGTAGTTTTCCACATTTCTCATCTTCTCAGCTTGAGCTAGCTCTTCATCATTTCCCCTCCAGCATCAACAATGATTCTACAGACAGAGCAGAAAAACAAAGGACTGCATTATCCTAACTGGAAAACAGAGAACAGTTGATGGAGAAGGGCATGCCACCAGTGGCATGACTTTCCTCTGCTCTGAGAGAAGTACTTGTATTGTTGGTCTCCAGAGATTTCACTGGTGCTGGCACTGCAGGAAAAGAAGTCCTTTAAGCTCTGTGGAAGTACACCCAAAAAAATTCAGTGATTATTGCCAGTATACATATCAAAATAGAAATGGTTAGAAATAACGAGGTAGAGGGTCAGAAGTGCCAAAGAGCTTTTTAAGTTGTGGTCACTGTTAGGAAAGCCACTTTTCCATGGCCTTGGGCACTCTGGACCTTCTTCTTCCTGCCTTTCTAAATATAGACTTGCATTTGAATCTGTGCTGGAGGGGATTGGTTGTTTGATTGGGTTTTAACCAACTGCACAAACTGAAGTGGATGTCAAGCTGAGATTCTTTGGACTGAGATCTTTGAAAGTGTCTTAAGGCTGAACTTTGATCTTACCATGTTTCCATCCACTGCCAGAACTCACCTAAACAGAATCCCTACCTGAAACTTCCCTGTTGGCAGTAGAGTCCTGTCATCACCTCATGATACCCATGAGACCTTAAAGAAACCATTCACTTTTGCTTGTCTGTATAACAAATTGGGGAAGGGAAGGGAACACAACTTTTCTTTATCACTATCCAGGGATGTGGCAGGGCACACTCAAGTCCCTGCCCCACTGGAGGTTTGAATGGGGCATGAAACTCATTTGCTCCCCTCCCACCCCCCACCTCTGGCTCCAGAAGTTTGAAATGTGGAGGGGAGTAGGTGCCAAGTTTCTTTTCCCACCCCCGCAGGCATGAACAGAGAAGAGCAAATCACCCCAGCATATATATATGCTAACTGGACACATTATCTAGTTGGACCTTGAGTTGGGCCCGGAGTTGGACCTAGAGTAGGACCTGGAGGGGCATCTGGAAGAATGGTGATGAGAAAGTGGACAGTCCCCGCTTTTGGACCGACGCATCCTAATTTCCCACTGCAGGGACCTGCCTGTGCTGTAAACTGCTGCCGTTCATGGGCACACTGCTGAGCAGCCTGAGCTTTGCCCTGTGCTGCCCCATGATCTTTGCCTGTGGCAGCCATGTCTGCAGTCAGTTTGGACTCTGGCAGGTTTACTCACATTGGATCCTGGGCCACATTGATCCACTGCTGGATTACAATTTGCAGTTCCAGACAGTGCCGCAGAGGAACCAAGGAACCGGCTTCAAATTCCTACTCCACCGCCGTGAGTAGCACAGATATTCCCTAGGGCTCCGGGCTGCCTCTTATTTGTAAGTGGGGCAAAGCCATTTTGTAGCAAACCTTTTCCAATTTTCTGATTTTCCTGAATTACTAAATTCCCTATAAGCATCCTTGTGAAGATCTTCCCAAACGAATTTGAACCCAATCTAACTAATTTGTATATAGTTTGTGGGCGGGGATTTCCAGAAATAAAATAACTACAGATTTTATAATTCCTGCCTCGCTAATTCCCACAACCAATTCAAGGGACTAAAAGAGTTCTTAAGCCTGAAGGCAAATTACTTCTTCCCTGTAACCACATAAGCTTCCCAGACACTGAGAATAAATGCTTTACAAATACTGCAGTGAATCAAATTTAAAATGTAGTGTACTTAGAACTAGTGACAAATTCCCAAAAATAATTATTACATCTGTTTGTAGTTTTGAAGAAATTATTGGACTTTGTTAGGATAGTCACATGTCAGTAGCACCAAAGTCCTCTGTGACATTCACAAAACTGCAGAGGGAAGGTAGCTTTCTTGTAGCTCAGTGTTTCATTAGTTTATACCACTCACGTGAGGCTTAACTGATTTGCTATTCTTCATTGGACCAAATACAAACTTCTAAGCCTGTTTTCAAATATCCTGCAATTAAGCTATGACCAAACTAGATCTGGTTTAGCATGTTGTGGGGGAGTAGGGAGTGGCACTGTCTGACTGCTATCATAGCTTTTTTTATGCAAACATGCAAATGACCTTCAGTTTGTCCTCCTTCAAGTGCCTTTCAACATAGCATGGATTTTCCCCAATATTTAGACAGCTAATACAATCCCTTTCTCCACATCTCTAATTAGTATTTGCTTCTGTGTTGGTGTCTGCTGGAATTAATTGATATTTGTCAAACGCTGAAGGGCAGGAACATATGGTGCCACCTTGTGTGCTATGCTGATCTGTATAAAACCCTGCTGTTGTAACTGCTGAGTCAGTTCTTTCCTCCATGATGGCAATAGCTCCAAGACCAACGAGTACCAAAGGTGAAAATGTTTAACCCAGTGTCAGAGCACTGTGGCTACAGCTGCAGTAAAGAACAGTACTGGTCAACAGACAGATATTTGTAAGGAATATTCAGTATTAAAGATCTGACTTTCAGACTATACCCAAGACAGGAGGGGTTGCTTTTGACTAAGTTGATTCTGATCGCCTGGGGTGAACTCCAATACACAGGTGAAGCACATGAATGTGTTTCTGGACCACATATTTTTGTTTAGTTTGGATGAGAAGGAAACTAGCTCCTGTGCTCTGAGGCTTCTCCAAAACGTTCACCAAGCATTTGCAAATCTCTACCAAGCTTATCAAAATAGAAAGCAGGAAAAGTTGACATAATAAATGTAAGCATACCCTATACATGCCAAACTTCTTGTTTGTAGCAGCAGTGCCCTGTGTGTGATCTAGTATGCAGTTAATTTTCTTTCATATGTCCAAACTGTGAATCGTTAACTCGCGTCCTGGCTTTGAAGTAGGTTCAAACTAATCATTTCCTTTGGCAAGAAAACATGGGTGTGATGAGAGGGCTGCTAATGCCAAGCTCCATGCCTGTAGATGCAGTGCAGATGTAAACAAAACCATTTGGCCTCCTAAGACTGATGTAATCTTCCAAAAATATTCCAGGAACCTTTGTGGCCTCTTCCACTCATAAGCCACATACAAGTCTCCATATGACACACATGGACATCATGCTGTAAAAATCTGCCTGTGGTGGGCTGTGAAGCAGCCACTCCTTTCTGTACCAGTGGCCAAAGGACACAGGGGTTCAGTGACTTCAGTGCTCTAGTTTGCAGCTGTGACTTGGCATTTGCTTCAAGCAGCAATATAACAAGGCAGCTCAGCAACTGCTTGTTGTGGAAGGCCAAAATAGGCCTCAACATATCCTGGCTTGTCCAGACATGTTTTCTGCTCTCCCTCTCTCCTGCTGATGTGAGAAGCAACCATGGGAAAGGAGGACAAAAGGCTACATGCATCTCGGTCTCTTTCTCTCCTTCCAAACTTGTAAACAGGGTACCTACACACATTTATACACTTGTTTGTGTTCTGCCCTAAAAGGGTAAAAGCAAGCCCTGACTTTACCTAATATGGTTAAGTTCGGCAAACTGCCATTCTGATTGGCTAATCTGTGATCAATGACCAATTAGTCTCAGACTGTATTGATAAAAAGAGATGAGCAGGTAAACACAACATGTTCTGCCTTAATGTGATTCTGCCTGTGCTCTGTCTTACTGTGCTCTGCCTTAATGTGATTCTGCCAGCACTCTGCCTTCTTGTGCTTCTGCCTCATGGCCGTTGCATCCTGCCACACTCTACAGATACCAGTGCTGATGCTTTGGGTTTGTATACCTGGAAACTGCCTTGCCTTAAGTTTACCAAGGATTAGACATTAAGTGCCTCAACCGATAGGCTTGCTTAACCAGTACAACATTGTGCCTGCCTGCACCTCTGCAAACCTCTGACGTGTCTGGAGTCAGGAGGAACCAGGATTAGGTCAGAGATTGCGTCTCTCCCAGCACCTTGTTAGTGCTTGAGAAGACCTAGGAGACACCAACAGAACTCCCTGCAAGTGTTTGGGTACTGTCTAGAAACTGTAGTTAGCCCCAGGAATCCAGAGATAACTTTTGTGAGTAAATACTAAAGCCTCTTTGCAAAACTCTGTAAATTCTTTAATTGAATCCAAGCCTTTAACCTTAAGCAGAAGGGAGCTTCTCCAGCCCCTCTAGTGCGGAGCAGTCCCTCTAGGGGGAGCAGTACAATCGACTGCAAGAACCTCTTTCCAGTTCTAATGGCTTAATGTTTGTTACATTATTGCTAATTATTCCATAAGTGTTCTAGATCCTCTGTGTTCCTCTGTGTAATACTTTTTATGACCATTGCAAAAAAACTATTATTAAAAATTGTGGTCAGTAGTGAGATTCCTGAATATCAAAATTAATAAATTATATTAATTCTGAAAAATCCTATCCCCCACTATACCTACTGCTGCACTGTTTGATGCTAGGTTTTACTCTAATGGTGCAGGATGCCAGTCCAGATGCAAAATGGCAGCCTACCTGGAGACCATGGAGAAAAACATGGCTGTCACACAGCAGAAAACATACTGCCCTTGTTTTGGCACAGAAACCTGTACTATGGAGCCCATGTCAGAAGGCCTGGTCATATATGACTTACAGGGGTTGGGGCCTAGACTCCATGTAGAGGACTAAGGCATCTGTGGGTTTACTGGAGTAACTATGGGTGCTTTTCAAAAAAAATTCCTAGTGATGGTAGTGAAAACATACAGTGTATTAACAGCCTCTTGAATTTATTGTTCACCTTCTGTCCTTTAGAATAAATAAAATAATAGTACACTGAAAAGCCGTAAAAGGGAAAAGAAAATATCTAAGTCTCACCAAACCAAAAACTAAAAATTCAAACTCAGTCCTCACTGGAAAAAATGGTGGTGCCTGGGAACCAGAGGTTGAAAAGCTACATGGGACATGCTTTTTTTTAGCTTTAGTATACCTTGCTCCCAGATCTGCCAAGCATTAGTACAGAGATTGGGATACACCAGATTTCGTTATGCCTAAACCATTAAGTTTAATCTGTTCTTAGAGAGGATGCATGCAATGAATAGAAGTTTATTGTTTTAAAGCTACGCTGTAGACTCATTTATTGAGATTTTTATTTTGTTTTTTAAGTTTATGAACTTAACTACATAGTGGTAGGAAGCTGCACGTGCATTTTTCTCCGCCAAGGAAAACCATATATTGGCTACATTTACTGACAGAATAAGGTGCTGCTAAGGCAAACATTCTATTTCCTGCTGAGAGGCTGTGGATCATAGTGCACAAAGCAACATATACAGAGTTTTTATTTTCTTGTAAAAATACTGAGGTGAATTTGTTGCCTGTAAGAAATGGAATGCAGAGAGATAGTGTGAAATAACCTAATCTGTTGCTTGCTGACACAACATGCCTTGGATAGATTTCCATTATATTATCCTAAACAGCTGGACATTTGAGCTGCTGTGATTTTATCAATTTTTTCATAATTAATAACAGGTTTTTCTGAGGGAATTATATGTCTAGAACTGCAACGGGTTATTTTATTTTTATTATTTTCCTCACATTTATCTTCACATCTCTCTCACAAGTTTTTATTTCAGCACCTTTTGCTTTTCATGGGTCTTTAGCTCCATTAAACATCCAGTGCTAATTAGACTCTGTTGTCTAAACTGTACCAAACACTTCACTCAAAATCAAAGAGCATTTAATTAGTTAGACTACAGGTTACACCCTATCCTGCAACATTAATGCAAATGAACAGTCAAAATGCTTGTTACAGCCTAGTGAAAATGTTAAAAAAGCTTCTTTAATGGCAATCAAGATTTCCATTTTGCTATTGATGAAGGCAGGCATGACAAGTCCTTGCTGCTCAAATGAGTGCTGGGCTGTTTGTAGTGGAGGGAAGCCAGGGGAGCGGTAATGCTTATTTCTGTCCTTTTCTGAGAACGGCTATGCGAGCACTGCTCTGTGCCTGTGGAGTCAGAGCTGAAAGAGTGGTGAAGCTGCAGGCTATCCTCGGCTTAGCACAGTCTGCCGCTGCCATGGGCATCATGAAATTTCAAGAGAGTTCCACCCCTGCAGCCCTTTTGGATCTCTGAATATTTATTCTGGTATTCAAATGGGAATCAAGAGCATTCAGAAACAGCTGCTCATCTATTAATATCTAACTGTAACAAATACAACAGCATGCTAAAGTGAAGTTTATCTATGCTTATCAAGAGTTTTGATATCTCTGAAGGTGCTACCACCATGCTATGCAACTCTTCTGATTACTTGGTGTTTTATTCAACTTAGGGAAGGGATGAACTGCATACCAGATTTAGGTTCCATTGACTACCATGGCAGCTCAGCTATTCTGCCTGTTCATATTGCTTCTTGACCCTTTGGCTAAGAGCAATTGTAGTATCTGTTCTTATCGGTTTAATGTCTGATACATCCTCTATCTCTGGAGACTAGGAGGCTCAGGGGAGACCTTATTGCTCTCTACAACTACCTGAAGGGAGGTTGTAGCCAGGTGGGAGTTGGTCTCTTCTCCCAGGCAAACAGTGACAGAACAAGAGGACACAGTCTCAAGTTGCACCAGGGCAGGTTTAGGCTGGAGGTTAGGAAGAAGTGCTTCACAGTAAGAGTGATTGGCATTGGAATGGGCTGCCCAGGGATGTGGTGGAGTCACTGTCCCTGAAGGTGTTTAAAAGGAGACTGGATGAGGCCCTTAGTGCCATCGTTTACTTAATGAGAAGGTATTAGGTGACAGGTTGGACTCAATGACCTCAAAGTTCTTTTCCAACCTGGTTAATTTTGTGATTGTAACTATTCAGAGGCAGAAGAGGCAGTATGAAGCTCAAAGGGACACATCAGAACAAACTAAACTAATTAAAGGTCTTGGTTCTTGTCATTCTTTTTCCACCTTGGTACAGTGATGATGACTTTGATACAAATAGTGATACACAGGTGAAGTAGAAGGAATTCAGAGTATTCCTTTCAAGATCACACCAGATGTAAAGGTGAATTGGATGTTCACTGGATGCTAGAAAAAACATCCAGTGCAAAGTTTGCTAAAACTCCAATTCCTCATAGCAAGTGATTTTGGGGAAAACTCACTTTTCTTTCATAAAGAAAAAAACCAAACAACTGTTGTAACAAATAAATAGCATTAGACTATCAGAAATAGTCCATGACTTCAGAATATTCTGGATTGAAAAGACATTGGCAGCTCACTTTAGAAGAAGTTAAATCTTTTCAGTAACTACTCTTTGACTTGTCCAAACCATTAATAAGAATTATTTGTGGTGTCTAGTAAAGCCATATGTAGTGGTGTCAATGTTATACTGAAAAAATGGAAGTGGCTAAATAGAGTGAAAAACTTGATCTGAAAGTGCTTTAAATCTGTATCATGTCTGGAATACTTGGAGAAAAAAGTCTGCTCAAGTGAGTGAGCAAATTCTTCTCAAAGCAGTTCAGACCTGCGTCCAGCACTAATGTTTTCCAAGCACACTTTAGTCCTCCTTTATCTCCTCATTAACAGCTCTCCAGCACCATTTAAAAAAAAAATAATAAAAAAAAAAATCTGTCAAGTTCAGTGTCTGCCTCTATTTTGCAAGAAATGTGTCTGTTAAAATAGAACTCCCCAAAGGACTATCTTCTTGCAGATATCTGGAGCTGCGCAAGTCATCTTTTCAAAGAAAAATTCTGCTGAAATACATAGAACTGCTCAAGGTGTGCTTGAGATAATTTGTTGACAACATTGGGTTAGGCAGATCAATCTGCAAGTGCAGGTTCTGCAACTTAGTAAGGAAAATAAAATTAATTGCTATATTTCCCCCTTAAAAAAATGGAAAAATATTTCTTTATCAAGAAAAGAAAATTAACTGAGGCAAAATAGAATCCAATATAATGCTTCACCCAACTTATTTCAGTGATTTTCAGAATGCTGCAATTTTCAGTCATTTGCTTTGGTTCACTAGTATAGCTGACTATTAAAAGGGGGGAATGTATTTGTGATGGTCTCATTTTAAAGTATGAAAGCAGTATTGTCACTATCAGTTTCTAAGTATTACAACCTTTACAGTGCACTGCTGTCAAGAATGATTGCCACAAGTCTTCCTTCTTCCTTGTTCATTCTATGAACAAAAAACCTGAGGAAATAAGGAAGCTTTCCAGCTCTCCCTCATAAAATAAGAATCTCCAAAATCAAGTTGAACTCTGCATTCCCAAAATTATAGTAAATATTCCCGTTCAGTGTGTTGCTTTTTTTTTTGTAGTAAGACCTCACTACAGTCATCTTTTAATGCAATTACATTAAATGCAAGTCAACAAGTATCACATATACTTCTGCCATCTCTGCAGGAGGGTCTCCAATAGATATGCAATTCCATGAGTTTGAGATGTCTGCCACTCTTTGACAGAAAGGTAAGTAAATAAAGGGATATATCCAGTCTTTAATCAACAATCAGAATTAGCACTTTAAAAACCACATATTTGACTAATACTAATACTGCAATGTTTTAGGAGTGCTGCACCTCAGAGCAACTGCAAAGAATGTCAGACCAACCAATATTAAAAAAGCAGCATTGCATATCTGTGGTGTGCAGTGCAAAAAGACATTTTAGTTTACTATTTGTATTTCAGGCAAAGCCAAAATGAACATAATCCGGCATTCCTTCCTTACTCTTCAGAGCTCTGAAACCCCTGGCATCCTTGGCCTGGCATCTATAAGTACTATTCATTGTTATACGCCACTATTAGGAGTAAGCTACTGATCAAATGTAGCTTGTTCTAGAAATTCAATGAAGTCTTCTAACATAGCAAAGTTTTTTGTATGTACTTTATACAAAACATCTTCAAAATTTAATATAAAAAAAAAGAATTAGTCAAAAAATATGTTAATAGGTGTTAAAATTGAATTACTAGGCAGACCACAGAGACATATATATTTTACTTCTGCAGATTTTTTTTACCTCATTGATAAGATCTTGCATATTGTATTCCTCACAAAAATCATCATTTCTCTTGCTCTTCCTTAGCCTCAACAATGTGCCACTTCCAGTGATCCTTCCTGCAATTACAGTGGATGCAAAGAGTACAGCTCAACATAGCAGTGAGTAAGAGACAAAACAGCTACGAAATGGAAACTTCAGGAGTTTAAAAGCTCTTACTGAAAGTATCTATAAAGCACCACCTTTTCCTAAAAATAAGAGATCATTTGGGTGCTATGGGATTTTGTTATTGAAAGCTTGTAATGCAGACCCTGTGAGGCCTACACAAGTGTTAGAGTATCTTGCACAGGCTGGAGCTGATTAAGATTTGTTTGGTTTCATTTTTACTGCTGTAAGCAAGGTGAGATTTTACTATAAAAAGAAAGGGCATGTCTCTGACAGTAGTTTATACAACTGCTAATAGAAAAATAAACTACAGATTGTCCCACAAGTGTATTGGCCAAGATCACTAGATGGAGTTGACTTTTTATGGTATCTGGAGAGAGGAAAAATCATTCATTACAGCACATCCCCAAGCACCAATGAATAGTACCTAAGGTACTTATGAAACTTAAGTTATTTACTGTATAACTCATCTTTGTCTTATCTCTTCCATGAGAAGTTCAGAGGTTAACCCACAGATTTGTCTGTGCTTTTTGCAGCCGAGGTCTGTATCCCTCAGCAGTCTTCCCAGATACACTTCAAATATAATTTAATAATAAAAGATGGATGAGAGTTCACTCAAATGAAAGCATTTGTAAATGAAAGTGCATGCACACTGTAGAGAAATGACAACTCAACAAAAACACAGAAAACTTCTGTTAAGCTTGCTGGTTGGTGAAAAAAAAGAATTGGAATATAATAGATAAAAAATATAAAACTTTATGTGCCCTGCAGATAAAGCCCATCATCCCAATTTTGTATCTATGGAAGATCTCTGGGTTCTTCAGCTGACATGACTCTTTATAACAAGTGAAAAATTGTCTCAGAAGGACTGAAAACACATGTTACTTCTTCCTTTTTCTTCCTTGCATGTCTAATTATACTGTTATATCAACTTTAGCAGAAATACGTGCCGTGTAAATTAATTCATGTGATTGTGAGAACTTTTGTTTGTTAAATTTTTGATCTTACAATGTTCTGATAGTCCTCAATTTATCCATCTAAACAGTTAAAAACCCACAGATACACCATCCGTGACTGCCTGTGTCAGGAAGATACTGAGTATCAGCTGTAGTGAAGACTGGGATCAGCACTGATTTAATGAAGAGTCAGCACTGCGCGACAGTGTGGCAGCTGGTGAAGGCAGGGCGGTCCTGATGGGTCGGGCTCCTGTGCTGCATGATTGACTCCTGACATGCCAAGGAATGGCAAAATGACTCCCAGATGGAAAATAGACCACACAAAAGGTGGGAGCTGGTATATAATGCTGTCTTCTGGGAGACCTAGTTGAATGACTGACAAAAATCTATTACAGAGAAAGGGGAGAGCATGACTAAAAGGTCTCACAGCGTTTATTCTGACAGGATGATTAATTTCTCATTACTCATCCAGAATGGGGCTGTCTAGGGGGAATTCAGGGAAATATTTGATTCTTTCAAACACTGGTTATTTGGAGAAAAGCTTTTTCATAAATCCAGACATTTTATCCTTCCTTTGTTTTGAAATAGCACAGCAAGAGCTTTCTGTACTCTTGATAGAGGTTCTTCAGAGTCTCAGCACTAGGCAGGATTCTTTATTTCAAAGCTATGAGCCAAATCCTTAGCTGCTTCTAACTTACTTGGGCCGTGTTGTACCCTTTCATGCCTGCTGGGCTCCTCCTCTAGAAGTATTGGTCTAGCTGATCTGTTGGGCTCAGGTTCATATTTATCTATACTCTATTGAGGATCATCACTCAATAGAGTAGGTATTCACTGCTTTACTGTTGCCGAATTCTACTTTGCATGGCATTTGCTTCTATGTCTCATGTCTTGAGTGTCATTCAGGAAACTCTGTTTGTTCATACCATCTACAGCAGCTGAGCTCCAGAGAGAAAGGAAAAGCTCAGATAGTGTTTTCAACCTTCATGAGAATGATACATAGTGATGTTCATGCTTAATCAGACAAGAAGTACCTCTAGCTCAATATAGATAGCAGGTGCCTAAACCAAAAGTAAGTATATGAACACAGCATTACAAGGAAATATTCCAGTTTAACTACTTTTGTTGGAGGAGTGAGGGCAAAGAGTCAGACCTGGGCATAGCAAGAAAAGGAGAAAGTAACTGAAAATGAAGAGTGTTAACAAAAAAGCTGTTCAGCAGAGAAGGAAAAAGGAAGGGATTGTGGAAATAGGAGATGATGAAAAACACAGCCCATGAGGCAGACAAGAGCTGCAGGAAATTGGCTGGTATAATAGATGTGGATGAAGGATGGATGAATGGAGCAGTTAGAGAAAGAGCCCATAGAACAACAGAACTGAGCATATGTCAGCAGGTAATAAAAACAGCCAGTCTCTACTGTCAGTGGTTTACATAATAGAAAGGAGTTTAAGAGCACAGTTTTAACACTCGTGTACTTAAGAGATTTGTGAGTAATTATGGAAATTTCATTAAGTTCTATCTATTTTCTCTGAAATACCTTATAAATCTGAGCCAATGCCTATGTGTCATTAAAGAGAGGCAGAATAAAAACAATCTCAGGAGAGACTAGGACCTGGTTGTCACATGTCAGTTTTTCTGTTAGCTTTGAAAAACAAATGGGTATCATGGCTCCAGGAGTGCATAGAAACCTTAGCTGTTTTCAGCTGTGTGCCATGTTTTTTCCCTAATTTCCCCTGGAGTCAGGATACTACCTTGGGGTCCTAGGACATTGGAAGACTCTTTTTTGACTGGTTGAATGGTTCTCTTCTTTCCTGACATACATTTTCTCTCGGAGCAATTGCAGCTAGTGCCACAAATTTTAGGGCAAGGCACACAGGCTAGTTAGAAATGATGTATCCATTTTTGCCCCCCACCCTNAAAAAGCATAAAATGCTTTGGTGTCCTGGAAACCTGATGCATGATGTTTGGAGATTTTCACAATGAGTTTAAGACATCTAACTATGCTGGCTGAGTTCACTTTTATTAGGCAGTAGCTGCAAACAAAACAAAACAAAACAAGGCACCAAAACCAATAACAACTTGAAAATTAAGATTGTTGTTTCATGGTTTCTGCATGTGTCTAATAAAGCAGCTCTTCTTGATGAGCAATATGTGAAAGTTCATAGAAAAAAAGGAAAAAAAGGATAAAGTTTGAGGTAATATGGTTTTCTATCAGGATAGTCTTTGCCACAAAAGGTCATGAAGGTAGTACTTGTGCAAGCCCATTTTGCCTTCCAATTGACAATGACATACAAAAAGTATATTAGAAGTTGACTTGTCAATAGATAGTTGGCTAGTCTGTGGAAGAAGCCTAGCTCTTAGACTTTTTTCTTCTGTTGCTAAGGAAAGATGCTACAATTTTAGACTGAATTCTGGTTACAGAACTTGCTCTGAGGATATTAGAAAACTTGCTCTGAGCCTTGATTTGGATTTTTATTCCCATTTCTACTCCGTTTCCTTCTCTATTGTGGGAGGTGTCCCTGCCTATGGTGGGGGATTGGAACTAAATGATCTTTGAGGTCACTTCCACCCTAAACCATTCTATGATTCTATTGCATTCAGAAAGTGATCCTTCAGTTATCACAGACTTGATCTTAAATCAACACCAGTAATTTATGGGAAAAGAGCATCCCAGATGGTCTGTTTTAAATGCACTCTCAAATCCAAAAGAATGTTATTTCCATGACAGTTAAAAATGGGTGTTTCATCAGCCAGATCCTTTTATATTCCTATTTAGATAGTCTCAGTTAGAATTAAATTATTACAAACACAGTGAGTAAACCTAGAGCAAGGGGTCATGCTTTTGTACATGTTAAAGTGTCTTTTAAAATTAAAATATCGCTTTCTTTATCTACAGTACCAAGTGATAAATTTGGGCTTGTAAACAGTTCTATTTTTACACTTTATTTTAATATAAATTCCTAATTACAATGTTCTCATTATTTTGCTGCCTTTTTCTTTTTTTCCCTGTAATATAACTTTTACTTAAATAACCCTTTATACCTCACAAAATGGCTGAAAAATATGAGAAGAGGCTAGGAGAACTTGGGTTTTTTAGCCTAGCCTGTTGTGACCCAAGTGTAGGACCCCTCGCTTGCCCTCCTTGAATCTCACACAATTGGCCTTGGCCCATGACCCAGCCTCTCCTGGTCCCGTTGCAGAGCTTCCCTACCCTCAAGCAGATCAACACAGTCTTCCAACTTGGTGTCCTCTGAAAACTTACTGAGGGTGCATTCAATTCCCTCATCCAGATCACTGATAAAGATATTAAAGAGAACTGGCCCCAAAACTGAGCCCTGGGAAATGTCACTGGTGGCTGGCTGCAAGCTGGATTAAACTCCGTTCACCACCACTGTTTGGGCCCAGCCATTCAGCCACTTTTTAACTCAGTGAAGCATCCACCCATCCAAGCCACGTGCAGCCAGGATGATGCTGTGGGAGACAGTGTCAAATGCTTTACTAAATTCCAGATGAACAACACTCACAATCTATCCCTAATCCGCTAAGCGGGTTGCCTTGTTGTAGAAGATCAGGTTTATCAAGTAGAAC
Source organism: Eubucco bourcierii (assembly GCA_013396675.1). Taxonomy (NCBI): domain Eukaryota; kingdom Metazoa; phylum Chordata; class Aves; order Piciformes; family Ramphastidae; genus Eubucco; species Eubucco bourcierii. The sequence continues at coordinate 79,815 of VWZE01015461.1, read as the reverse complement.
CTGCACTTCATGAACCCATGCTGACTGGGCCTGATCACATGAATACCCTGTGTGTGCTGTATAATTGCAGTCAAAGTGATCTGCTCCATGATGTTCCTCAGCACTGATGTCAGACTAACAGGTCTGTAACTTCCCAGATTCTCTTTCCAGCCCTTCTGGTAGATAGGCATCCTATTTGCCAATTTCCACTCAGCTGGGACATCCCCAGTTAGCTAGGACTACTGATAAGTGATGGAAAGGGGCTCGGTGACTACTTTCACCAGCTCTCTCGGTACCCTAGGATTACAGGAGCTGCATTCTACCCTCCAACCCTATCTTCCAGCTTAGAGGACTGGGTATCCAGTAAACAATTGGTCCTACTGCTGAAGAGTGAGGCAAAGAAGATATTGATTACCTGAAGCCTTTTTCTCATCCTTGACTATGTTCCCCTCTGCATCCAACAAAGGACAGGATTTCTCTTTAGACCTCCAGTTGCATGAACAGTTGCATGAACCCTGCCAGGAGTGACAGTTTTCCTTCACAGTGGGCCTGCAAAGTGTACAGAAAAAAATCCTCAGGAAGAACACTTTTTCCTGCCACGCATGTTATCTCATCATGTTCTTCTGAATTCAAATTAGAAATAACTTCCATTCATTTTTTGGAAGCTACCTTCAAATGCAAAACACCCTCCACTACCAAACTGCTTATATGTCAAAACTCAAACAGCAACTTCACAGCAAACATTTCTGTACTTGATCTCCATAGGTGTGTATGTATATTGTGGCTGCAGCGTGACAACTCTGTATCAACAACAAACCAAAACCAAACCAAACAACAACAACAACAAAAAGTCAATCCAGTCATTTGTAAGACTTCAGGAGTTAATCCTAAGGTGCCAAATATTTAACAGTCCACACAATTCAAATAAATAAACTATGGATTGGTTAACTTTAGCTCTGATGCACTTGGGGTAAAAAAGTAGTCTTTATTTGGATGACCAATTATGAAAATCTGGGAGAAGTGTTCTTTTCTCACCTGTTTATCTGTGATATATATATTAGGTGCTGCATGTCTTTCCTAGAACAATGTTATCCAGGTTTCCTCAGGGAGGCTCATCCTTTCTTACACAGTAGATTGGCAAGGTCAGGGACAACAGACCAAACAGAAAAGAAGACAGTTATTTCCATGATGAGAGCAGGGTATGATACTAAGTGAAAGAAGACAGAAAGTGTGGCACAAACATGTTTACTTTTAAACTCATCATAGTTAATTTTTCTGTTTATCTGGAACTTAGAAACAAACGTGCCTGCACTCACTTTATCTCACTCATATTTGTCTGCTTGTGATCTTTAACTGCAATTTGCTTCTGCTCCAGCTCTTTGTTTAGGCACAACCTGTTTGCAGCAGAACTGGGGAAATCCTCTGCATTCAAGGAAAGCTTCTCCCATCTTGTAACATATAGACACCTTAATTAATATGTGTATGATTGGTGGGAACCAGCATGGCTTCACCAAGGGCAGATCTTGCCTGACAAATTTAGTGGCTTTCTATGATGAAGTCACAGCGACAGTGGACAAGGGAAGGGCAACTGATGTCATCTACCTGGACCTGAGTAAGGCATTTGACTCTGTCCCACATGACATCCTGGGCACCAAACTGGAAAAACATGGACTTGATGGGTGGACCACTCACTGGATAAGGAATTGGCTGGATGGTCGAACCCAGAGAGTGGTGATCAACGGCACAATGTCCACCTGGAGACCAGTGACAAGTGGTGTCCCTCAGGGGTCAGTGCTGGGACCAGTGCTGTTTAACATCTTTGTCAGTGACATGGACAGAGGAATGGAGTGCACCCTCAGCAAGTTTGCAGATGACACCAAGCTGTGTGGCACAGTCGACTTGCTAGAGGGCAGGGATGCCATCCAGAGGGACCTGGACAGGCTGGAGAGTTGGGCCCAGGCCAACCTGATGAAATTCAATAAGGCCAAGTGTAAGGTCCTGCACCTGGGTAGGCACAATCCCAAGCACAAATACAGGCTGGGTGGTGAATGGCTGGAGAGCAGCCCTGAGGAAAAGGACCTTGGAGTCTGGGTTGATGAAAAGCTCAACATGAGCCTGCAGTGTGCACATGCAGCCCAGACAGCCAACCGAGTCCTAGGCTGCATCAAGAGAAGCGTGGCCAGCAGAGCAAGGGAGGTGATTCTGCCCCTTTACTCTGCTCTCGTCAGACCCCACCTGGAGTACTGTGTGCAGTTCTGGAACCCTCAGCACAGGAAGGACATGGAAGTGTTGGAGCGGGTCCAGAGGAGGGCCACAAAGATGATCAGAGGGCTGGAGCAGCTCTCCTATGAGGACAGGCTGAGGGAGTTGGGGCTCTTCAGCCTGGAGAAGAGAAGGCTTCGAGGGGACCTGATAGTAGCCTTCCAGTATCTGAAGGGGGCCTACAGGAAGGCTGGGGAAGGATTATTTACAAGGTCCTGCAATGACAGGACAAGGGGCAATGGGCTTAAACTGGCAGAGGGGAGATTTAGACTAGATGTTAGGAGGAAGTTCTATACAGTGAGGGTGGTGAGGCACTGGAACAGGTTGCCCAGGGAGGTTGTGGATGCTCCCTCCCTGGAGGTGTTCAAGGCCAGATTGGATGAGGCCTTGAGTAACCTGTACTAGTGGGAGGTGTCCCTGCCTATGGCAGGGGGTTGGAACTACATGATCCTTGAGGTCCCTTCCAACCTTACCATTCTATGATTCTATGATTCTATATAACACAGTATGTGTATATAACATAGTCTGTTGTGGAGACAATTTAAGGTGAAATATGGTGTCTATATTTGACCACTGAAATTGACCTGCAAATACTGTCAGAAATGTTGTTTAGAGTGATGCTAACCTATTGATTTAATAGCTCCATAGATACAATATGCATGATAGGTGGCATCTTGCAATCATCAAGCACAATCTTATGTTTCAGCTGAATTGTAACCACAGTTCAGTATCTCAGAAACTAATATTTTTTCCAGTTAATAATTTTTAATAATAACTTTGCTCTTAATAAAAATCACATAAAGGAGGTTTTCAAATTGAGTTTGCTGTTATCACTCAAAACAAGACTCCATTTCCTGCTCCACCACTCTGTGACCTTCCTCCTTTTTCAGTCTCAAATTAGCTTCACAACATATGCTTCCCAAATTAGTGTTATCTGGGAAGTTTCTGAGGATACATTTCAGGCTGTCACTGAGAGCATCAGTGAAGATGTTGTACAGTGCTGGCCCCAATATCAAACTCCCAACTACCCACCAAAACTTCATGGAGGTCTTCACAAAGACTTGGCCTGAAGTTTTCCCAGGAATTGAGCTGAACCAAGGTTTTGTTTCCTAGATTTCCAACCATCTTTTTTAAAGGTGGATGTAACTTTTTAATTTTTGTTTATTTTGGTATTTCAAAGTCACATAAAAGCTTTTTTATATTTGCTACCATGTAGAACTAATTTTGTGAAACTAAAATCAAAACCAAACATAGTGTTTCACAATGTTGTAACCTGCTGTTAAACTCTATGCTCCCATCACAGTGCCCCACTTTTACCACACCACTGCCGCAGAAGCTGTCTCCCTTTTACAGGTGGGAGACTTGCAGTTTACCAAGCACATATGAATCATAGCATCTGCAATACTTTAAAAGCTTTCTAAGACCCTTCCAAAACCTGGAAAGGGACCTGTCCAAAGGGACCTGGACAGGCTGGAGAGGTGGGCCCAGGCCAACCTGATGAAATTCAATAAGGCCAAGTGTAAGGTCCTGCACCTGGGTAGGCACAATCCCAAGCACAAATACAGGCTGGGTGGTGAATGGCTGGAGTGCAGCCCTGAGGAAAAGGACCTTGGAGTCTGGGTTGATGAAAAGCTCAACATGAGTCTGCAGTGTGCACATGCAGCCCAGACAGCCAACCGAGTCCTAGGCTGCATCAAGAGAAGCGTGGCCAGCAGAGCAAGGGAGGTGATTCTGCCCCTTTACTCTGCTCTCGTCAGACCCCACCTGGAGTACTGTGTGCAGTTCTGGAACCCTCAGCACAGGAAGGACATGGAAGTGTTGGAGCGGGTCCAGAGGAGGGCCACAAAGATGATCAGAGGGCTGGAGCAGCTCTCCTATGAGGACAGGCTGAGGGAGTTGGGGCTCTTCAGCCTGGA